>JACCIV010034894.1:9050-433626 GCA_015832515.1 Boechera retrofracta
AATGGTGTCGATCGATACTCAGGCTTCAAAACGGGTACTTTCTTCGGTTTGCTCCAAAAAGGCTCCAAATGTCTCCAAAATCTCCAATTTCGTCCCAAACGTGCTAAAACCTGAAAAGACTCTAAAATGATAGAAAAAGCACTAGAAAGACTCGATAAAACGACTTATATCATGGCTAAAAACGGGTAAAATCCATGATATATCAATATGGACTTACAAAATAGGGTAACTTAAATGAGAAATAGGACCTAAGCCAATTAGGACAAGGCTTGATACTTAGACCCATCTTTTACATCAAATGACCCAATAAATAAACCAAGAGTAAAGACAAGTCTCACAAGCAATAAAAGAAGAAGGAAAACATATGTAGAGGTTTTCCTTTAAAGATAGGATCACAATCCTACACTAACTAAATTTGTCATGACTATTTCTAAGTAGTTAGCCTATGGAGATTGGATTGTGATGCTCTAGTCTTCACACGTCATTAAAACCCTTTCCTAGTAAAAACCCGGTGGGAAAACTTAGGAGTAGGAAATGAGTATGCTACTATCCTAGAGGCTTGGGGGTGTCCTCACTTAGTGTAGAGTGAGGACACACAAAACCTTCTCTCCAAGGTTGTATGTCTGTGGGCTGTTCTCATCAACTGAATCGATCTTATGACCCACACTAGCTCTCGATATGTCTGACGGTTCTTCGAGCTCCATGACGCCGAGTAGGTAAGTTTGGAGCTGGTCTTGGTAAGCCCTTGAGATACTCCTGGTCACTCTTTGTGGTGATAAGCTTGGGACTTTGAATTCCTTGACTTGTTCATGTCTGCTTGTATTTGTGGTCCGGAAAGTTGTTGGTACAATGTCAACATCAGAAAAGTTGTAGTCTTTCTTTCCCGGTTTCGTGGTAATCAAGTTTAGGTTGTTAGTTTTCGTTTCCTTTTGTAGTAAGCATGATAGGATTGTCTTTGAGTCTAGTTTTGAGTCTTGTTGATGTCACCATTGATGTCATTAGAAGCTTGCTGGTTTTGATTTGGTCTTAGGTTGTTAGGGTTCTTTTTGCTAAAAGAAGAAACCTTTTGTAGTACATTTGCTTTTGTCTTGCTTTTGCTTTCTACTTTAGAATCTTTGTGGGCTTTTGTGACATCTCATCTTGTGGTCCTTACCTCATACATTTGCACCCAAATTTGTATTATTGACACTCATTTACCTTATTAAACACGTGATCATAGGTCCCTTTTAGAAGCTAAACCAAATTCGAAATCTCTTGCATAAGAATTCCCGGTTTGATACTTCTAAGATCTTTCGGTTTTGTGTCGAATAGCGAGGTACCTAAGCTATGGCTGAGCCTCCGGTTATTGTGGGCATTCTCACGAGTATCCAGACTCAACTTCAACAGCTTGGTGATCGAGTGAATCAAGTGGAACAACCCGATCAACATCGTATAGAAAAGAGAGACAGTGGCAAAGAGGAGCTGCTAGGGATCGCAATGATAAACACCAACACCGAGCTTATGTTCTCGACCTCAAGCTTAATGCCCCTACTTTTGCGGGAAAAGTTGATCACGAAGCTTATCTTGATTGGGAGCAAATGATGGATCATATCTTTGAATGTTATGACTATGATGAGCCACGAAAGGTTTCATATGCTGCTGCTCAACTCACAGACCATGCATTGACTTTGTGGGATCAAGATATGTCCGAAAGCAGATGCAATAAAGAAGGTCCGGTTCCTACTTGGGACGTAATGAAATTTATGATGAAGAAGAGATATGTCCCTCGTCTCTACCACCGTGAGCTTCAAAGAAAGTTTAGGATACTTTCTCATGGGAACAAGAGTGTTGAAGAATAATTTGAGGAGTTTGAGCACCTCAACAACCACCTTCAAATTGAAGATACCGAAAAAGCACTCATGGCTCAATTTTTAGATGGCTTACTAACAGAGGGAGAAGGTTACGCTTCTTCCCACCACCAGGTTTCACCTGAGTTTTCTCGAGAGTTTAATCCGATGTGACTGCAAGTGCACGGTTAAATGCAATTGTAGTATAATCGGGATTGATCCACAGAGACTGAGAATAACTACACACAAATTATAGGTGTGAATCTAATCTAGGTAAGTTATAATTGATTTGGGGTTTGTTTTTAAATTCTAATTAATTGAAATGCATAAACTAAATGAATAATAAAAATGTATAAAATAAATTGACAGTAATTAAATAAATAATAATTAAATAAGCAATAACAAAATTACTGAAAATAAATTACGTAAAGTGAACAACATAAAGTAAATTATATAAAGTAAATTGCGTCAATTAAATTGCATAAAATAAATGGAATAAATTAAAGTGCAAAAATTAAATTGTAGAAAATAAATTACGGAAATATAAAATGTGGAAATGTAAACTGCAGAAATTAAAGTGCATAAAATAAATTGCAGAAATTAAAATGCAAAAAATAAATAACAGAAAATAAATGGCATAAATTAAATAACATAAATATAAAATAACTTAAATTAAATAACTTAAATAAATTAACGATTAATCTCTAGGGTGAATGAGAATGGTTTCAAGGAGTCTATATTAGAATTCATGTTTTACCTAATAAGTTTGTGTTCGTCATTCTAGGGATATTCGAAGTACGCTAGTGACCACTCTCGTGATAAACTAGATACTGTGTCAGATCCACTCTCGTAGCGATCTTCACGCATTAAACGCATCTCATCATCGAATACTAAGTGTTCCTAAACTTCCGTTTTTGAAATGTTATTTCCGAACGACCTTGTGTTTTCGGAAACACGAAGTGATTGATAATTCTATTTCTGAAATACGACCTACTATCGTGGTGAAGTGTTTCTAAAATCTTAATCTAACTTAGCTAGAGTTAGATCAATGATTAATTCTACCAAACAACAAACTCGACCATATCTAATACTCTCTAATATTCAAGTCTGAAGTTTTAACCCACTCTCGTGGTGTTAAAGGCTTCTATTCGTATAACCTTGCCTACTGGCTCGGTTATAACCTTAATCACATCTCGTAGGACATATCTTAGCATTAAAAATGAATATTAGAGTAGCTAGATCGATTAAGAACAGCAAACATATGAAATCCTATAACATAGACCCCATCATCGTTCTCTACCCTAGTGATTTTTAAAGGATCTACTCACTCATACCTCCAAGGGTGACAGCAGGATATGAGTAGGAAGACATGATAAATAATAAACAAAAACAGTAAATAAAGCAAAAAAATAAGAAGAAGAAGAACTAAAACAATATCATAAACAAAACATAAGAACAAAGAGTTTTGAAACTTTTCTCTCTAAATGGTGGCTACCAAAAAGTGGAAACCCTTTCTAATGAGCATTACATGTGTTTATATAGTATTTAGGAGACTTGGAGGAGCCTAGGTCGTGCCCAAGGAGGTTGGAGAAAGATCTTTTGCAAATTAAATTCGCAGGGTGCTAAATAAACAAGTGTAGGATCTTCTGGATAGAACCTGAATAACTTTCGCATCTCATCTCGGTTTTTTATGATTCCATTTTGAATCAAGATTCCATATCAAGTCGGTTTATAGCCAAATTCTTCTGGTTCGATCGCAATGTTTGAAAGAGTGCACATAGGTCCAAACCGGGTCACCTGATTTGTAAAAATCATATCTTCTAATTCTTACCAGCTCTTGACTTGATTCTAACTCTCAGAGGTTCCATTTTGAATCAAGATTCCATATCAAGTTTTTTATAGCTTAATTCCTTCTCGTTCGACCGTAAGTCTCCAAACAGTGCCGACATGTCAAAACGTCAAATTTTGAGTTTTTTCCATCGGGGCCAACATCGACTACGTAGGATCGATGCACATGGTTGATATGCCTATATTTTACATGCTTTTAGCATGCATTTATCATCCATTTAACCTTGTCTCATAGCATATTCTTACCATTTCATGTCACTTGTTTCCAGTTTTGCATACTTAGAGTGTTTTGCATTAGGATTGCATGCATATTGTATTTTGGAGCAGCTACATTCAAGGAATATTGAAGATGTTGAGGTCAATGGAGAGAAAGAAGTAAGGGAGAGCTTAACTCGACCATGCACTCGACCAAGAGACTCGAGTGGAGCACAAAACAGAGACCTTGGAACCAGACTCGAGTAGGAAGTCGAGTGGAACCAAAAATACCACCTTGAGACTGACTCGAGCCACTGACTCGAACTGGCTAACTCGAGTCTGCACCAAAGGTTCCATTTTGAAGCCAACTCGATCCGCCCACTCGAGTCCACCACAAAGACTGTACTTTGGAGCCAACTCGATCCGCCCACTCGAGTCACCCACTCGAGTCCACCACAAAGTTGCCATCTTGAAGATTTTTGCCGGACTCGACCAAAAGACTCGATCCCCAGCTCGAGTGCACCTTCGAACCTAGCTATTTTGTCTGTTTGTGAGCTAGGGTTTTCACCAAATCTATAAATACCATGTATTGACCACTGGGCAAAGGGAGAGTCTGCTGGGTTTTTCTCTGCCTCCAAAACTTGTTTTTGCTTTGTAATCAGATTTTTTTAAATCTGTTTAGTACTTGTGTTTGATTCTCAGTAGTCTCTCTGTTTTCATCTTGATCTTTCCATTTATGCAAGTTTTAATGATTTCTGGATTTGTGTTCTTGATGTTCTTCATGAGTTCTGAGTAGTCTTTAGGGTTCTTAAGGATGGGATAGATTAAGTGTGGAATCTTAGTCTCCTAGGTGGTTTAAGCTTAGATTACTTGATTTCCCTTCTGGATTAGTGTTATTAATGCTAGTTTCTCTATGATCAATTGGAATTAGAACTTAGGCATTTCCACGTCCACCAAGTGTTTGATGAAATGCCTGAACCAACTAATTCCAGAGATTTACATTCCTAGCCTAAGAGATTGGTTGTCTAGGGTGTTTATTGGCTTTAATAGACTGAATCTTAATGCCTGCTAGATTAGATTTTGCTAAAGAGATTTAGGGCTAGAACTGGTTTAGCTTGAGGTTATTTGTCATGAGAATGGATTTAACTGCTGATGATGTTTATTGTCTAGGGATTAGCTCTGTTTGAGTATGTTAAACACCTAGGTGGATTAAGAGGATACACTAATCAATAACCCCATCCTTAGGAGCTTCTGTTTAGTTAATTGAATTCTGTTTGCATTGCCTCTGTAGTTTCTGTTAGTAACTACCAGCTTTGTTAGCTTCTGTTATTAGTTTTTCTAATGTTTTTAAATTATTGTTCTGTTAGATTGTTAATCTCATGATCTACTTCTTGGCTTGACTTAAATTGGTTTGATTGCATCCTTTCTGGTTAATAGTTCACCCAATTGGATTGACACTTTTTTGTGCTACAATGACATAATGATAGTGCAATAGGAAATTGACATTTATCAATGGTTGATGCTCATCTTGGGGAGGCACATCGACCATGTCTGGTCGATGGTCTTTGTCACGGCTCGGCATCGACCCCTCATGATCGATGCCCTGGTCGACGCCTCCTTTGTGAAGCTTATCGAGAAGATTTCTGTGATGTTCTTGGCCCGAACAACTAGCTTTAAAGTCCATGTGGCTTCTTAAGTTCCCAAATCACTCTAGAAACACCAGTTTTCCTCCAAGTACCTAAACACATAAACATATGAAAATGCACTAAAATAGTCCTAAATGCTAACTAGAATGCATAATATTAGTCTATATGAATAAGTAAAAACATGTAAATATTGGCTCTATCACTTACAAGATCGTATAGCTCGGAAAGTTGAAAGATTGACTTACCACGACTTTGATGAGTTACTTCACTTAGCTATTCAGATTGAGAGTCAAGTCAAGAGGAAGGTCACCTCTTACAATCGGTCTAAGGTAGCCACCAACACTCCATGGAACACTCAAGCTTACGGGTCCAACACTAATGTTTCTAAGTACGTCGATAAGGGCAAGGGTCCGGCCATTGAGTCTAAAACTTCCGCCAAGCCTCTTGAGTCTCCTAAAGATGTTAGAACTGATCCAAAGGGAGCTTCCTCCGGTCCAAGAACTTGAGACATCACTTGTTTTAAATGTAGAGGCCGAGGTCATTATGCTAGAGAGTGCCCAAACCCGAGAGCCATGATCATCACTCCTTTCGGAGAATATGAGTCACAAGACGAGGATGAACCTCAAGAAAAAATGGGAAGTCTGGAAGAAGAGATTGCTTATCCCGATGAGGGAGAACTTCTAGTCATTAGACGCATCGTAAGTGCCAACCAATCACCAGATGAGACAGAACAACCGAGAATATCTTCCATACCCGGTGCACGGTAAAGGGTAAATTTTGTGGGTTGATTATTGATGGGGGTCTTTCACTAATGTGGCTAGTTCATATATGGTAGAGAAGCTTAGTCTAGAGACCATGAAGCATCCCAGGTCTTATAGACTTAGGTGGTTTAATGACAAAACGGAATAGAGAATCAATGAACAAGTTAGGATTCCTTTTAGTGTGGGTAAGTATAGTGATGATGTGTTATGTGATATAGTCCCTATGCAAGCCACTCATCTTTTGTTAGAAAGGTCATGGCAATATGATAAAGAATTCATTCATCATGGTAGATCTAATCACTACACATTCATGCATAATGATAAGAAGATTAGTCTAGCTCCATTAACGCCTTCACAAGTGCATGAGATGCAACTTAAGTTTTCTAAGGATAAGATTAGTTCTAAGTCTAATCTCCTTATAGTGCCTAGTGAAGTTAGGGGGACCAAATGTGATTATCTTTGTCCTAATCTATTGACAAGTTTCAAAGATGTTGTGAGTATAAGGTTGCAAACGAAGGAGTCGCTCAAAGAGCTACCACGGGACTTAAATCGGTCCAAGATTGTGACCAAGAACCAACCCATCCTTGATGTACCAACCAGCGGAGATAATAAGAACCTCCTTCTAGGGGTCAATGGTGAGGAAGGAGATGCCATGATTGAGCCTATTCCGATAAACTCCACAATTACTATCTCCACGGGAACTACATGGTCTGAGAGAAGGAACTCCAAAGGGTCGAGTTTTGTGGATTGGCCCGTGATATTTGCTGAGTTAGGAAATGAATCTTACAGTCATGAATGGCCTTTGAACAAAAAGAAGAGGACTTGCACCCCACAAGACACCGTGGGAGAGATAGCGGCCATGAAGGTTAGCGGAATGGGTCAAGTGAGGTCTTATGTGCCAAAAAGACTTGGGTAGTTATGAAAGAGCATTCTTATGGACCAAAAATGGAGAGCATAATCACCATCTACTATGCTAAATGCCTCATATCCAAGCTGTCCGAGTCACAAGTGTCTTCTCACGGTGAGCCTTCACCAATTTCTGATTCCGTGAAGCCATGGAGCAATGTTAATATGGGTTTCACTTTAATGATACCCAAGGTTCAGAATGAGAGGTTGACCTTTGCTGTATTAGAAGAGATATTTAAGAAGGTTCAACTTATGTCAAGCTCCAAAACTCGCACTACTTCTCCTAGGGCCATTGTTGAAACGGATAAGGAGAAACCGATCGGGAAGGCTTCTTTGTTTGAATTTACACCACCGGACCCTAAGTTGTTGACCTTTAAGGATGACTTTGCTTTCACTCCTCATCCTACCTTGAGCTTAACACTTCAGCCCCAAGTTGAGAAAGGTGAATCAAAAGGGGTTACTAAAGACGATGTCGTGAGAAGACTTTTTGAGAAGACGTGGGGTGATTTTGAGGACAAAGCCAAACACGATGAGAGGCGAACCATTCAGAGCAAAAAGGGTGTTTACTTTCATCTTGGAGAATGGTTTAGGATTCCATTTAGGTCTTGACAAACCTCACGGAGGAGACTCACACCACGGCCGGACTTAGGCGGAACAACCGCAAGGACCGAAAAAAGCTTGCTACACCGATCGAACCACTACAAGCTTCAAGGTAAGTCTCATTCTTTTTCTTCCTTCTACGAGCCTAAGTTGGTCTATTGTGGTGTAGGTACCATGGTTATTTGGAGGTCCAAACCTTTTCAAGGGGGAGTGGATGATGTGATCCTCACATCGGATTACATTTCTGCTACATCCCGCATAATCGTTGATGAGAGGATTTGTTTCACCTCGTCTCAGGTTTCACCCGAACACTACTAGAAAGTAGTCTCGAGAGTTTAACCCGATCTTACAGCAAGTGCACGGTTAAATACAATCGTAGTATGTTCGGGATCGATCCGCAGGGACTGAGAACAACTACACAGAGAGTACATATATGAATCTAATCTAGACAAATTATAATTTTTGAGTTTTGAGTTTTAATTATCTAAAGTGCATAAAAATAAATAAGCAATAATTAAATAAACAATAATTAAATTACTGAATTAAATTGCGTAAAATAAATAGCTGAAAATCAAGTGCATAAAATAAATGTGCATAAAATAAAATGCAGAAATTAAATTACAGAAAATAAAATTACGAAAATATAAATAGAAGAAATTTTAAAGTGCGTAAAATAAATTGCGAAATTTAAATAGCATAAATTAAATTGCATAAAATAAAAGTATTTAAACTAAATTGCAGAAAGTAAATTGCATAAATTAAATTGCGTAAAATAAATTGCATAAAATAAAATAACTTAAATCAAATAATGATTAACTTATATGAGAATTGATGTTCTTTAACCCTTCGTTAGTATCTATTGGGATAGAGATTTCGTATATAGATTAGTCCACGTTCGTCGTATGCTAAACTCTCTGTAAAAACTCACTCTCGTGGTGCTCTTACAAGCATTGAGAACGATCTCGTCATCGACCAGACCGATCAGCAATTGCAATTATACAAAGTAGCCAATCCCCTAACATGCTTAGTTCCGAGACCTTAATCCATTTTCGTTGTATCAAGACTCTAAGATGATAAACTAACTTGATCAAAGCTAATTTAGATAAGCTCACAAGTAAGAATAGATTTATCGATCGAATAGGATTCCGAGTATGTAGATCCAAAATTCTTCTATCCACTTTCGTGGTATAGAGAATTCCCGAAACACTTGGTCACGCCCAACAGATTAGACCAAACTCTTAGATAACTCTACAGGGAGTAAATCTAGCCTTAGGAACACATACAAGGTAGTCAATCGGTTAAAAACAGAAAACATCAATCTCTAATCAGTAGATCCCATCATTGATCTCCACCCCCGATATCTAAAGGATCTACTCGCTCATAACTCTGAGAGTGACGAAAGTATATGAGATAGAAGACATAATAAACTATAAATAAAAACAGTAAAAAAAACAAAGAGACAAAAAAAAAAGAACTAATGCATAAACATAAATGAAACTTAAGAACAAGAGTGTTTGAGAATTTCTCTCTTTAGGTAGTGGTTACAAAATGGTGCAAAAAATGGGAACCCTTATGACGGAGGCTACATGTGTTTATATAGAGTTTTAGGAGACTTTGAGGAGTCTAGGTCGTGCCCAAAAAGCTTCTAGAAGGTTCTAATTCGACCCAAAGCTTCCCATACTTTACAATTCGCATTAACCGAACTTTCCTTTTCTGTCCGGTGAGTCAGCATCGATGGGCCACGTCCGATGCTCTTGCTCGACGTGGATTTTCAGGAGGGGCGTCGATGGTCTTCGTTGTCGGCTTCTGAGCTTGGGCTCCCCTTTGGTGTCGATCGTCCCAGATTGATGCTTGGATTGATGGGATACTCAGAGAGAGCATCGACCACCCACGGTCGATGCTTTGGCCGCTGCTTCCTTTGAAGTGGCTTTTCGTGATACTCTCGGCCCGAGCAAGTAGCTCCCAAGTCTCCATGCATTCTTAAAGCTCCAAAACACTCTGAAAACACTGGTTTTGCTCCAAGTACCTATAAATATATAAACATATGCAAATGCACTAAAATAACTCTAAATGCTAACTAAAACTTATGAAAGTAACCTATATGAAGACATGAAAATATGTAAATATGAGTGTTATCAATCGTGTCAAACCCCGAGTTTCAAGAGACTCTAGATCAAGACAATCTCGGATTGGATCCGACAAGTGAACTTTGGACCAAGAGCTCGCGGACACTTAGCTTTGGGAACAAAGGTTCTTGTGTCCTCACTCATCATTTGTGAGGACACCCTTCAAGCCCTTTGATGAAGTATTGTACTTTTTCCCTACTTCTAGTTTTACCACATCAGACTTCTAGAAAAGGGTTTTAATGAGACAAGAAAAGTGTAAGGTTTTCCCTCCTGGTTCCTTTAGATGTTTTGCTTGGAAACACTCTTATGACAAGTATAAGCATCCAAGAGAGACAATCCTATGTAAGAGAAGCCATTACAAATGTTTCTCTCTTTCCTTAGTCTTTTTTGCTTAATTAAGATTTTTAGCCTTTGTGTTGTGTTTATGGTCTTTTCTTATTTTGTAATTTAGGCCCAATTTGTATTGGGTCCATTAGCACATAAGTGTCCTAATTTGTAGCCTATAAAGACAAGACTCATTTTTCATTAATGCTTAAGCAATCATTATCCAAAATCTCAAAGTGTGTCTTTGGTGGTGATTGGTTGGAGTTTTAGAATTTTTTAAAGCCATATTTTGGTCTAAATATCTAAATTTAAAGCAATCATGCTTTATAAATATTTGAATTGAAAGCAATCATGCTTTATAAATATTTTTCAAAGCCAAAGCCACTTAAAAAAACTACAGCCATTTTTATGGTTTTTTTCTTTTTTTTGGAATAAAAATCTAAAGCCATAAATTTTGGGTTTTAAAAAGAAAATTTTGGCTTTTCATTTATACATGTCGTGTATTTGATAAAAAAAAAAAGGAAAGTTTCATTATTTTTTAAAGAAATTTTACTTAAAACAAATTGATAAATCATATATATATATACATAATTGTCGTGTGGTCACTAGAAAAGAGAAAAAATTTCATCATTTTTCAAAGAAATTTTACTTAAAACAAATTGATAAATCCTATATATATATGATTGTCGTGTTTACATTTTTAGTATTTTAATTTTATTATTTATTTTAGTTAAATGAAATTTAATAAATTTTAATAAAAAGAATTTACTTATTAATGTATAGACAAAATATTAATATATAATAGACACTAATATTCACAAAATGTTTTGATATTTTAAAAGTCACAACCATGTTTACCAATCATTTTTCATTTAATTCTACAGCTCCAGTAGATAAACGTACAGGTCCAGCAGATAAACCTAAAGATACAACCCAAAAATCTACAGCCATAATCCCAAAGCTACAATAGAAAAATCTACAGTCATAATCCTACTGCCAAAATCCTAAATTGATAAATCATATATATATATATATATATATATATATATATCGTTGAGGAGGAGACAACGATAAAGAAGAGTGAGTAGCTATAGATTCTGCTTCGACCATTATCAATCGCCATTAGAGAAGCTTAAGCTTGAAGATAAACAATTTTAGAGAAGGATTAAACTTACTAGGTTTCAACTTGATCTCTTTCCTTCTTCCGCAGATCAAGACGACACGGCGGAGGCGATCTCGATGTGGCTGCAGTATATCCGCGGAGATTAAAGATTGATGATAAAATTGACTGATTGAAGAAAGAAGAAGACTAAAGAAAAGGAAGAAGAAATTTGGGAATGAAATTAGGGTTTCTCAATGCAAATCTTCGATAAACGCTTAATTCACTTTCGTTGAGTCGTTGCTAAAGTTATAGTCTATTTATTTTTTTAATAAATAAGAAACGATGATTTTGAGTATATAGAGAAACGTTTGGGCCTAAAAAATCTGAAACATATTACATGGACTTTTATATGCTTGAATAACTGCATCTTAAAATTTATATGGGCATGTCAGCGTTGGTTTGCATAAAGGAACCCGCAAACCCGCAGGGTTTTGACCGCAAACACGTAACTAAATATGACCCGCCCCACGAGACCCGCTTTTTAGCGGTTTTGATTTGTTTACCCGCACCCGCCCCGCAGCGGGTTAATGGGGCGGGGCCCGCAGGCTTCAGTCCAAATGACAGCCCTAGCCACAACCAATCAGGTCCTTTGTCTCTCATCTCTAGTCTTAGAGAGAGAAAACCCTAGAAGTTTGGAGGTTTGTCCTTAGCTTATAGGAGGCTGTATCAAGAGCATTCCATAGCTCTTGTGGTGCCATTCACTTCACCATCTCCACCGGTTTTGCTTCACCGGAACTCATCTCCATCCGCCTTCGCCGTTACCATTGTTCATCTCTCCGTCCACCGTGAACTCCATTCTCCACCAAGCTCGAGTTCTGTTAGTGGCCAAAGCTGAGTCCTCTCGTTCCAACCCACTTCCCGTCTCGCATCCATCCACCTCACCCCTCGCCTCCACAGCTCGTCTCATCTCCGAGATCCTTAGAGACCGCATATAGCGCCGTTGTCCAAGAAGTCTCTAGCATTTGGGATGAGATCATCTCTTATTTAGATCATTTAGGCGTGTATCATGAGAAATCTCACAAAATCACCCCGATTTGTTATAAAATCTCACAAAATTACCCCGATTTTAATAATAAATCTCACGAAATCACAAATTATTTTTTTCTTTTAAAAAAAATCTAACAAATCAACCAAATATCCTAAAAACTCACTCAAATCTCTTAAAATCGAAAATATCATAAAAAAAAAATATGCCAAGAAAGTAGCACAAATTTTTTTAATGACACTTGCAAACAATAAACACAGGAAACAAGATCGTAGAAAAACGTGGAAACACAACTATCCATCTGAATCCAGCTCTCTTTAAGCTTTATGCCTAAACCCTCAAAGGTCTCTTTTTAGCCGTCGCTTGTCAAAGTCAACGCCAGAATCACTATAGTAAGTGTTGTGATCACTGTCGCACACGCGAACACAGTCATCGTCTGGTTCGAGACGACTTTACTCTGCTTCTCCTCCCCGGAGCTAATCTCCATCTCCTCCACAAGTCTCCTTACAGCCTCCATATCTGAATCCTTTGCAGCGTGTATCAGCCTGTTCTGAATCTTCTCTAGCTGTGTCTGCTTCGTTTCCCTCTTGTCTGACCAGATGAAACCCGTCATTTTCCAGAGAAGGATACCGACATAAATCGCCACAATGCAGTCTACCGTGTAATGGTGGCGCTCTCTTATTTCCCTCTGCGCGCTGTGTACCACGAACAACCATATCATCGCGGAAGAGTAACCTCCATAAGCCTCCTGTTGATGATTTTTTACCACAGAATGGTTAACGCCTAATAGAAATCTGTCTTAACAAAATCTCCCTAATGGCATTAGCTGAAAAGTGATGGAGTTTTACCGTCCAAGCCATAGCGGTTAGAACAGCTACAAGCATGTGACCACTGTACAAGAGGTCATTACAACCACCTCCGGCTTTCTTTAGTAGAGCAAACCATGAAGACCCTTCAGAGTAACTGGGTCTCAAGAACTCACTAAGAAAGCTCATTGAACCCCAATCAGCTCTGTAGTCACCAATGTATCTTCCTGGATCAGCTATTAAAATTTAAAAAAAGGACTAATTAGTAAGCAACAAAAAGCCTAAGTAGTAAGTGAAGCGAGACTATTACCATAAGCTGCATCCCAACGAAGGAGCTGTCTTATAGCAGCAGGGTCATTAGCATAAGGGACATAATATTTCTGAGCCCAACGATGAGGATGAGCAGGTACATTGTTAAACCGGGCTGAAGCGCACCAAGGTCGAGCTGAAGGTAAGATAGTTGATACAAAGGTTATAGCTCTTAAAAGACGTCCCACTCCCATCGTGAACATGTACCGAGCGCCTAATCCTAGACCTGGAGCTTTCACTGAGTCGAATACTACCGAGAAACCCAACATTACAAACAACATAAGAAAATGATGCAATCCAATGATATGAGCTCTCAAGATTTCCACAATTGTCTCGGGAAGACTCTCGTTTAGTGCAAGTAAGAACCACTGGCCTGTATCAGGAAGTGGAGGCGTATCCCTATCAAAGATAAAACCATTTATCATTCCTACTATAGTTCAAAGCTTACTGTAATTTAGTTCAAAGCTTCTCAATGTATATAAAGTATAAGCAAACTTTAATCAACCTAAAACAATTTTCAAGATTCCAAATCAAACCATGTACTACTCAAATTGAAGATGCGAAGTAAAGACTAAGAGTTCAAGAATCAGATCCAGTAGCACCAACGAGCTCAAAAATGTAAACTTTGTTCTAATTTGAAGTCAAAAGGCTCAATTTTTTAAGCTAAATTGAAACAGATCTAAGCTTTACCGGTGCCAATCTAAGCCAAGAACAGCAGTAACAGAGCGAACACAAAGAGCTTCAAAGAGAAGAGCACAGAGCATGAATATGATAGAGCCGAGGAAAGGGATAGCTGCTCGTAGTTCTTTAGACCAGTGCTTATAGAACAGAACACGAGTTACGACGGCGATAGCAAGAACCGACCAAAGAACTGGCATAAGCCGAGAATGCCACACCGGTGACACGTATCGCATATAATCGATTGCCACGTATGACATCGTGGCGATTCCAAGTCCACCTCTGGTCATCTGAGTGGCTGATGGTCGCCGCATCGTACCGGATTTGGCGGTGGAGGTCGAAGACGGACAAAAGACTGATAAAAAAGGAAACTTTTGTCTGAAATTTGCAACAAATGCGGAAATTTTGTTAACTAAGAGTTAAACTAATTATTTGAGTTTTGTTACAGTTGAATTCCCTCCGTTTTGTAATTTATGGGAGTTTTTAATGTTATTATTACTCTATTTTTACTTTTAATAACTATGTTTTTAAATACCCGTTAATACATATTTTTTCTTTTTCTTGGTTGGCAACAAACATAATTTTAATCATATTATTGTATGTTTTAAAAAGGTTTATATGCTAATTTGTGGTTTTAAACTTGAATATGAATGTTGGCATTTTTCAATTTCACTACTAATTAATCTACGGTTATCTTATATTACAGTAGGGGTGGACAAAATATCCAGGATCCGGATCCGGATAGTAAAATCTCAAAACGGATACGGATGCGTTTATTTATATTAATTTTTTTAATTATATTAATAAAATTTCAAATATATTAAAAATATATCTGTAAATTAAATTAAATAAATTTTAAGTATTATTATAATATCAATTTTGTTTTAAAAAAATATATATATTTATATAAATTTAATTTATTATTATTATTTTAAATATTTTATTATTTTATTTAAGTTTCTGTTATTTTTTCAAGGATCCGGATCCGGAATCAGATATTTTGATATTTGTGCGGCTATCCGGACGAAACGGATCCGAATCCGGATAGTAAAATGTCGGATCCTCTAGATATGGATATCCTCAAAACCCTCGGATATACGGATCCGTCCACCCCTAATTAATGGTAGTGTACTACTGATCCTAATCAACGGACTTATAAACTAATTTAAATTTTATAGTTACATATTGTTTAAATATATATTGAATACAATAGATTCGAACCCACACAAATATCTATATAAATAAATTTAATATTTAATCTTAAAAGTAATCTGTTGTAAAAATTTAAAGTATAATTACTATATATTTATATTTATATATATATTTTTAAAATAATAACAAAAACGCTATTATTTTTTACTTTTTTGAGTATGTTATCAAACTTTTCAACTTGTAGACAAAAATACTTAGATCTGAAATTATTTTCAGTTTGTAGAGCAAAATATTTGATTTCACTTTTTAGAGCAAAATATTCGATTTCACTCTTTAAACTTCACGATTTCTTATTTTTCAAAGATTCAAGTAATATATGCGGTTAATTTCAAGTTTATGAATATCGTTTTAAAAAGAAGATATCTAATTTTTTTCGTTATGACATCTAAGAATATGGAATTTAAAGAAAAATTGTTACTTTGAATAAAGAAAATTTTGAAAAGGCTATGGATTTATGAAAATCTTTCAAAACATTTAAATACAAAATTTTGACCAAAATAAAAAAATATATGAAGATGCCAACTATTTGTTTCTCAGAAAAAAAACTCTTTAGTAAAGTATATATTATTTCTAGTTGTTTTTAAAAAACTTTAGAAGGTTGTTTTTTTTATTTTTGGTCAACAAGTAATTCTCATTATTAAGAGAGGCCCACTGGACTAGATAACATCTGAATCATAAGCTTGAAAGATAGAAATAGGCTCGCAGGCCTTGGATACAGCAAAACGGATTGGACCACAAAGGTCCACCCGAAATTAAGCTTGTGTTAACACAAACAGGCCCAAGGCCCATATTCTTACAACGGTTCACCCTAGCCACTTCAGAGAAGCTGTGTCGACGGCAGAGTCCCTGTAGCAACGGCGAGACAACGGGATCGGAACAACGAGCGTAGCGAGTAGCAGATCGGAGAGACTAAGTCGTTTGATGACTTGGAGGTGTCACTCGGGATAAGCTGCAACGGCGAGAGATGTTTTAGAGATAAACTTCTCGGTCGTTTGCCCTAGATCTCCCGCGGCGATTGCACACAAGATCCTCAAACTGCGGCGGATCAATGGCGAGACAAGAGAAAAGTCGTGAAGGTTCTCGGAATCACTTCTTGTGAAGATGACTGGACGGAATCCAGCAAACACACCTGAAAACTCTTTACCAGATGTATGAAAAGGCGATATGAGACATCGTTTGAAAAAGCTCTTAACATGTGCGCTAGCTTGCTCGGAGAATCGGGATCTATGGTCAGCGACCGAGTCTTGGCTAATCGAGGAGGCTTCCGAGGAGCGCATGGCGAGACGAGTGTCACAAGCAAGAGGAAGGGTTCGACGGCTCGTGGCCGCAAGTGAAAGTGAAAGGCGAAGACTCCAAGATCTAGCATCGGTATGACCCGAACGGCGATTTGGAGACGTGGAGCGGTGGAGAAGTGAAATAGCTGGTTTTTTATGGTTTGCTATCTGTCAAATGCCTTAATGCATTTTCATGTCATTGTAATACAGAAAGGTGTCAATCCAAATGGGTGCGATATTAACCAAGAAGGATGCAATCAAACAGTCTAAGTCAAGCCAAACAAGCGGTGAGAAGGTAAAACTATCAACCTAGCAAAAGGAAATCAAAAGCAATAACAGAAACTAAAACAGAACATAAAACAGAATGAAAACAGAACAGAAACAGAGTAAAGCTGAGACAATAAACAGAATAGAAACAGAATGAAAACAGAACACAAAAATCAATCAAGAACGGAGCAGGTCCTAAGGATGGGGTAATTGACTTGGTGCATCCTCTTAATCTACCTAGATGGTTTAACAAACGCAATCAAGCTATTCCCTAGACATCAAACATCACAACCAGTTAAGTCCACTCCCGTGATAAGTAACCTCAAGCTAGACCAGTTCCAGACCCAATCCCTTGGCGAAATCTACCCTAGCAGGCATTAAGATTCAGTTCAATATTGTCAATAAACACCCTAGACAACTAATCCCTTAGGCTAGGTATGCAAATCTCTAACATCGGTTCAGTCAAGCATTTTATCAAACACCTTCTGGGCGGAAAAACACCTAAGTTCTAATCTCAATTGATCAGAGAGATATTAGCATTAAGAACACTGATTTAGAAGGAAAATCAAACAATCTACTCTTAAACCACCTAGAAGATTAAGATTCCACACCTAATCTAACCCATCCTTAAGAACCCTAATGACTACTCAGAAACCATGAAGAACAGCATAATCACAAACCCAGAAATCAAAATAAATTGCATAAGTAGAAAGATAAGGAAGAGAAGAGATAGAATAGAAAGATTCAAACAAAAATAACAAGTAGATTCAAAGATACAGGATCCAAAAAGCAAGAACAGATGAAGAACACTTAAAAATTTCGAGATCCTAGCCTAAAAACTGAATTTTTTCTCTTAAACATCTTAGAGTATATTTATACTAAGTCTTAAAAACCCTAAAACGCCATGGGAAAAATGGTAAAAATGCGCAGGATAAGGTCCAGCTCGACCATGGGTGGTCGAGCTGTGTGGTCGAGCTGGCTAAATTCAAGATTGCATTTTTATTTCTTCAGCTCGATCGTCTAGCTCGACCATGGGTGGTCGAGCTGGGTCTAAAACTACAAGACTTGATTTTTATCTTGGACTCGATCACGGGCTCGATCACAGAAGGTCGAGCTGGGCTTTAGAAACTTCAAGATTGCATCTTTATGCCTAGCTCGATCATGGACTCGATCAGGCTTGCTAGAGTCAGTCTCAAAGTGCAGTTTTTGGTGCAGAATGCACTGGCTCGACCATCTTGCTCGAGCTGAGTGCTAGAGTCAGTCTCTTTCGAGTTTCTGGTCGAGTTAAGCTCTCCTTTTTCTTCATTTGACTTTTACATCTCCAATATCCCTTGAATGCACCTGAAACAAGTCCAAAATGCAAAATGCATGCAATCCTAATGCAAAACACTCTAAGTATGCAAAACTAGAGATAAATGCTAAGAACAAGCTATTAAAGAAGGCTAAATGAATGAATAATGCAAACTAAAACCATATAAAATGCAGACATATCAAGAAGCATTCTTCTACCGGAATCTGAGAACGGATCCCGACCGAGACCTTCCGGCGAGATAGTGGTCGGATAAGAAAACGGACATGTGATGAGAGCAGCAAAAGGAGGAGGCTCCGCCGCTGCCCAAGGCCGGCGGAGAGAGATCTGAAGCCTTCAAATCTAGAAAGAGAAAAAAGAGAAAAAGAGATGCGGCTAGGGTTTTTCTAAATAAACATTTTTAGAAGGTTGTTTCTATTCACTATGATTTTTTGTTTGATATTTTCACTTATGGTCGTCTATTCATTATAATTTTTTTGTTTACGTTAATAATGAAAATCTCAATAGAAGTATTTGAGGGTTGCTTCTCTTTATGAGGACTCTTCATAAAATATATTTATATAGTAATTGTTAAAAAAATTTGAAAGGTTGCGTCTACCCATTATGTCTCTTCGTTTAGTACTTTTTTTTACTTAGGGTTGCATCTCTTGACCATATTTTTTTGTAACTTTGTTTGCATTTTTCTATCAAATTTATTTGTTTTGATAGTTGTGTATTTTACTAATAGTTAAGTTGTGCCTATTTGACATTAATGTCTTTTAACTCTATGTATATTATTTTTTCTTTTTATTAGATAACTACAGTTTTTTCTTAAAAAAATTTTTTTCATGAATTTTGTTTTAGAATGCATCCAAATAATTCAGTTTTATATAACCAATGTTATCGTATACTTTCAAAACTATTTCATCACAAACATCAAATTTCTGTAGGTTTTTAATTAACAAAAGATTTTTAGAATTCTCGTAAAAGCTATAAGAAAGATCGTCTCATTTTATCATTACTTTTTTTTTACATCTTTAGGAGAAAGATTTCAATTAATTTTGTTCGGTTAGAAATTAAATATATTATACTAATAGCTAATATATAATATATAAAATATTAATCTAAATAAATTTTATATACGGTATTTTCCTCTGTTACGTTGCGGGGTTCTAAGTCCGACTATGCATTAATATACATATCAACAATTGTTTGTGTATAGAAAATAATGATGTGTAAACAATTGTCGATATATATATTAATGCATAGTCGGACTTAAAACCCCGCAACGTCACAAAGGAAAATACCGTATATAAAAATTATTTCCATCAATATTTTATATATTATATATTATATATTAGCTATTAGTATAATATATTTAATCTCTAACTATTTTTGAACAATCACGGTGAGTTTGTTAAGGTGGGATCAACAATGCTGATCTTATTTAGAAATTTTTCATCTCATTTTTGTTGTTTTATTATACCAATAGGGCATTTACCAAACGCCAAATTTATTTCGAGACAAGCCATAATCAATGATTTATGTTAATGGTTAACTGAAAACATGATCATGTGTTCTGATTTGGGTGATGATAACAATAGCAGTAACAACCAAGAACTCTTTGGCACATATAGACGCAATGTTCTTTGCAATGATAATTTGGGGGATGCATAGCGTTCGAAGAAGCCTTTTGGTGCATCACAGGAAGAAGAGCCTCTTGCTGGAACACATTTCGACCCTCCACAACTTCAATATTTAAAAATGTCATATCTACAATGTTTAAACTATACACTAAGTTAATGCTGCTCTCATAGATATTAAATATTATTTTTTTAAAAATCAAAATATTGCTATGTCCAGAAAAAATCTAGATTATACATAATAAAAAAATGGTTTAAATCTCCTACTATACCAAAACGTAACACTTAACAATAGATAACTTACGAGACAAGAGAGCTAGGAGGGAAAATATAGTGAGGATATTGGAGACTTTCTTCATTTCTTTAAATGTTTTGTTACGAAGAGAGAAAGTAGAAGAAATATTCAAGAATATGTACTAAACACAATGTTGAGTTTGATAAATTACCATCCTTGGTCACACTCTTATATATATTAGAGAAATGTTGATTTAGTAATAATTGTGACCATATTTTCGATGTTTTTCTTTCATGTCAATGGCCATTGTATTGCAAATTTTATTGAAGTATATAAGTTAAATGGTCTTTAGGTAATTGAACTGCTTTTTTTTCCCCCTTTTATAATTGTTAAATTTGACATTTGTGTGTGGGTGAAGCAAATTTTAGGGAAATTTTTTGTCAAATTTAAGCATAAATATTGAAATTGTATATATTAAGTTGGATATGTGATGAGAAAAGTTCAACACTTTTTATTTAACCCATTAAAACAAAAAGACATCTGTCAAATGGACTATGATTAATTTAATAAATATTTACTTTTTAAATTATCAAAAAGAAAAACAAATACTGTTTTCATAAATATTCATAATATGACTAAAATGGAAAAATTCTTAAAATATACATTACTACAAATTTGTATTTTTTAGAATTTCCATGTGTCTGTTATATTAGATATGATTTAGGAATCCTTCTGAAACTCAAAGTCTGCAGTAATTTTGAAAATTTTCTAATGTGATATTTTTAGAACAAAACTTTCTAATTTTGGGTATTTTAAGGTATTTAATTTACAAAGCAGAAAATTAATCTCTTAATATAATATATGTTAAAATCACATATAAAAAGTATATCAAAAATAATATTTTTAAAATATCTTAAAGGCAAAAAATAATTTTTAAATTTTTTTTCTTTTTTAGGAACATTTATAAAAATTTTAAAATAACAATAAAAACCATTTTAAACAGGCTTTTAAAATGATTTTTTAAAAAATTTCTTTTAAGAAAATCCCTTTTAAGGAAAAAAAGGAATGCTTATGAAAATATGGTTGTGAGAGAAATATCCATTAGAGAAATGCAAGCAAACATTTTAATACTTTTAATTAATCTCTAGAAACCATCCAACTTTTTAATGAGATATATTTTCTTGTAAAAGTGATTCTTCTTGAGTTCCTAGTGAAAATTTTGATTAGTTGTGTCATATCCTTAGTGATTAGAACCACAATGCATATTATCCTTGTGTTCACTTTGGCTTATCAAACGATTCATCTCTCTGTTTGTGGTGCTTTCTTGCCAAAATATTTAGTTTTGTTGTGAGAGGATTGAGTCTTGGTTTTAATATAAATAAAATTTGTGTTACACAAATTTTGTAAATTGAATTTTCTATTTACAACATTTAAAGTGTTCTTGTGAGAGTATCAAATTTTGAGTTTAATATATCTTAGGTTTGTGTTAATCAAGTTCTTTGGCTCGATGACCTATCCTTCCACCTTCGTAGACACTACTCCCAGGTCAGTTCTACATTAATTAAAATCGAGTGGGATTGCATTCAAATCCCGATAAATGATGTTCATATGTATATTTATACGATAACAGATATATATATATTTTATTGTGGTATACAAGTTATTCATGTTAAGATTTCCTCACATGCCACCTAAATATTTGTATGAGTAGGATGGTGTAATGATATCTCACATAATCTTCCTAGGAATGTGTATTAAGTCTCACTAATTCATATTTTTGTTGTCTTTACTTTTTATGAATGCTTCTAATCTTCACAATTTCTAAGTTAAAAACTGTCCTGTTTTTATATAGAGTCGGAAATTTTTCAAAACACTTTGTCTATAGAAACCAACCTAATTAGAGTCTTTTAATATCTTAAACAGAAAATCTTTGAAACAATCTTATATCGCACATTACAAAAAATGATTGGCTAAAGATTCAGCAATTTCTGAGATCTAAGTTCGGAATTAGATAAATGTTTGTCTCATTTAGACGTTTACTAAAATTTCTAGATTTGAAGAAATCATTAATTATGGAAACCAAGTTTGATTTGAAAGCAGTCCATAATCATTGTTAAACCGATGCTTTCATCCTGTCTACTTAAGGTTTTTTTGCCCGGGTGCATTGCAAAAACACATGATTCACATCATCTTCATAAGTCTGTCGGATTTGTTAAGTACTCTAATGGTATGTTCACCAAAAGCTTTGAAGATAAATGTTAATTTAGATAAAATCAATTTACAAACCAGAAGGAACTGTTACACTTCTTCATCGTTGGAACGAAGTCAAACCACTAGGAACAAGCGAACAGTTTTGATCAAAGGTTTTCCCACACACTGTTTGGTTTTACTCGTTGTAGAATATTTCTTTTTTTGCATTGCACCATTGTAAATCTCCCACTTATTCTCAATAAAATCACATTAAACCAAAAAAATAATCAATTTACAAAAATAAGTTGAGAATGGTTCTCCTTTCGACACGTCGGCATGACACGAATTGGATTTTATTCAAAATAAAGTTTGAATGTGGTTAAATTTTTCAGTTAAATTTTTCAGTTAAACTTGTTTTAGTTTTCTAAGTTTTGTTACCAAATGGTAAATGGTCTTGGAGGAATACCTGTATTCTTACATATCAAATATTAGTAACTAATGAGTAGTAAGTAACACATGGCCTTCCCTAATTATCCACCGTTGGATTCCATCTCGAAGAAAAGATTATACCAAAATTTATTATAGAACTAATTTTTTTATTAATATTTTAGGAGTACAATTATAAAATAAATATTTACATTGTTAAGATTTACATATAATGCCATTAATGTTAAGAACAAACAAAAACAATTCTTTAAAAGTAAAAATGTCTAAACTATTATCATTTTAGTTAAAAATAAATATATATAGAAACAAAATCTTCACAAAATTTATTTTTTTAACTTCATTCACAATTTTTTTTAAAAAAATTAATTAATTAAAACGAAAATTTTAACGTAGAAAGAAGTAAATATGTTAACTATTATTAACTAATTTATAATTTCAAAAATAAGAAAAATAAAATACTATTTTTATTTATAACTAAAAAGTCATTTCATCTAAAGTATATTATCATACTTTACTAAGAAATTAATTTTTTAATATAAATTTAACTAAAAGTTTTACGTAAATAACATTATAATTTAATAAATTATTCAAATAAAATTATCCTCTTATTAATATTACAAAAGTATTTTTTAGAATCTAACCTTAAAGTTGTTAAAAATATATATATAATAATATCATTGGAATAAATTAGTTAAAAAAATGAATTGAGTAATTAAGGGTATTATTGTCATTATAATTGGGTAAAAATAATAGAATATCTTAATCAAAGATATTTATCAAATTTTAAAGTTTTATTTAATATAACTAAAAATAGACTTAATTTTGATAAAAATAATCTAAAATATTTAACTTATTGAATATTTAACATATATTTAAAATCTAAAATATAATCTAAATTAGCCTATGTTCTTTAAATGATTTATTCTTTAAAGGAAATTAGTCTATATTGATTATCTAAATATAATCTAAATAATCTAAATAAAATATAATCTAAAACTAATCTAAAATATAATCTAAATTATTCTATTATATTTTAACTAAAATATTTAACTTAATTGAATACATATTTTGTTGATAAATTATACATCCCTTAGATATTAAGTGAGAATTATTTTAACAAAATAACCTTATGTTTACATGGAATATTACAATATTGTCATGCTGCGACATCACATTAAGTTTTAAAAAAATAAAAGTTTTGTTTACTAGAGAAATTCTATTGCACTGCCACCATAGATTATTTGACATATTACTCAATTTTTTAGGAAATTTATCACACATTTTTAGGCAATATATATATGACATAACTAAAATTTTTTATTACTAATTTAAAAAGGAAAGTTTAGAATAAAAAAAATATACATAATCTTTAAATCTTATAATATATCTAATTAAAAAAAAGTTAGATTTACTTTATAACATATTTTAAATCCCACACATGGCGTGAGTACATCACCTAGTATATATATATATATATATTTAATATTTTTCTTATTAATTTATAATTTATAAAGATAAATTTATAATTTTGAATTTTAAAAGATACATTAACCCATGTTGTAGCACAAAAAAACAAAAAGATGAGTCAATCTTCAACAACCACTGTCGGTGGAAACGACGGCGGCAGCGGTAGTAACCGCGGAGATGGTGGAAGTGCCAGTGGAAGCGGTGGCTCCTTTGGAAACCAGCCGCAGAGATCAAAGGTGAGGAGACAAGTGTGGGCTGGAGTTCTTGGCATCTCTTCCGTCTCCACCAACAATTAATATTTTCTTTTGTTCCTTTTCCCACCGGAAAAGAACATGTCTAATGAAAAATGGTGGTGGTAATTATTATGCTTGATCATCGTTCGTGTTAACTATGTCTAAATAATAAGGAGATCATTCTTCATCGTCATTGTTATGAGATTTTGAAATACATATTTTGTTTCCTTCAACTTCTGTAAAGGATTTCAAAAAACGTGAATATTGTGATTATAACCCCACAAATAGTGAATATTTTATTATATAAAATTCAACGCGTTCAATGTGAATGAATAATCTATTAGATTTTAACACGTGTCATTGCTAATTTAGATTGTAACACGTGTCAATTGTAATTTAGAAGTCTAAAGAAAAGTAAAAATATAATTGTTTCATCAGAAAAAAAAAACAAAAATGTCGAAACAAATTTGTTTTATTAATAGATAATTATCAGTTTAAACAAAAATAAAAATAACAGAAAGTACAAAATTGATAATTTTCAGTTTTAACTAAAATATCAAAATAGTAGAAAAGATAATTTTCTTGTAATTATATATATATATGTGTAAAATTGATAGTTTCCAATTTTAACAAAAATGTCAATAACACAAAAGACAACTTTTCGATTATGTTAATTTTTCAATTTAATATTGTAATAGTTTGGTTATGAATACAATAATTTCGACTCTCAACAATTCATCTTCTCAATCATCTTTCAGTTTTCTTTATACTTCATATTAAATTCAGAAAAATTAATTCTGGAGTTCGTTTTATTCTAAATCAGTTAGATAAAAATCGTGTTTATAGTCCGTACTATAATACGAGTTCTTAAAAAATGGGAAACAAGAAGTATTATAGCAAATAATATATTCATGGGAATGAAGTTATTATTAGTTGATGAAAAGGTAATATTTTATATTAGTGTTTAATTTACTAGATTTTTATGGAAAATACTATTTTAAAATATTTACTTAATTTTAAATTTATTTGGTTATTCATAATACAAATCAAAGTTTTGTGCGTCATTCTCTTCTTCAAAAATTTGGCAATCAATCTATTTATAAAATATAATCTATATCTATATGTTATAAATAGATTGATTGCCAAATTTTTGAAGAAGAGAATGATGCACAAAACTTTGATTTGTATTTTTCTGTGAATAACCAAATAAATTTGAAATTAAGTAAATATTTTAAAATAGTATTTTCCACAAAAAAATCTTAGTTCTTCATCGTTTTCTATCACTATTTAAATTCGTGGTGAGGACTACCAGAGTTGAAATCAAATATATGCAACATATAAACAGTTTAGTGATGCAGTGAAATATTTGGATAGAAACAAATATTTTATTATTTAGATCGAAGACGTCAAAAGTTCATGTGTGTTTTGTCCATCTTTCATGGAGTATTTTTTTATATCATTTTATGATTATTATACCCAAGCTATATTAAGTTAAGTGTTCAACTATTCGATAACTCCGCCATTCTGATACTTTCTGATATTTAGCCAAAATCAAATGAACCTAAAGACAATATTAGCCGTAGACTCCAGAGTTCAAACTTAATATAAAGATGCTCAAACCCATCACAATAATTTTATTATATCATATTTTTAGCAACTGTGCAAAAAAATAAAAATAAAAATCTAAACATATTTCCTGACCATTGAATGAAATGAATTGAGTTGAGTTGCATAGACAAGATTTTGAAAGATAAAACACACCTAAGGAAAATTTGATATCACACGCCACCACATGGAAGACAACACTTTTTGCCAATCTGAATAAAGAACCACTGTAACAGGTCTGGTTGATCATCTTTATCCTTTTTCTCAGGCGAGGACTCGGGTAGTGGCAGCTCCGGTGGCAAATGCCTGTGGAATGCATCAACTGCGGCAGCTACACCATCCTCGTTCCCTAGTACTTTCGCTAGTTCCATCACTTGTGATTTCACCTGAAAGCACACGATTGGTGTCCTATGATGCCTATGCTTTCTAGAAGACTTAGGAAATTATTTAGGATGAGATCTCACTTGTGAGACACATCAAAGCTACAGATACTTTGGAGGTTTTATGGGTTTTTGACGGAGGGAAAAGCTTTGAGCTTTGTTTATCGGCACAGAGCTTTACGTCTTGGGTTTTTTATGGTTCTTTTGATTTTCTAATAAAGAGAGTGGTAGGGTTCTACTTCAATTGTGATTCTTTACTCTAACATCCTAACTGGGCTTGGAAGATATTAAATAAAAAAAGGAAAACAAGTTTGTTTACCTCTGGTTGTAGCATGAATCTAATGGAATTACTGAGGTTCTCAACATTGAGCTGAGCTATCGGTATTGGCGCAGGCCCAAGTCCTTTCTCATAGATCCTGTCACCCCAGAAGAACTGATCCCCAAAGAATGGCACGATCGTTGTTGGACACTGCAGACACAAATGGAATTAAAAGTAATAGGAACCATTAGGTTTTATGAGGTCCAGAAAACTGATAAAGATTCAACCACAGGACACGGTGGTGATCGGTATAAAAGTCAGACAAACAGATTCAAAATCAAAATTCTTTACCCCTGCTTTTAGTCCAGTCGCTGTGGTTCCAGCACCACCATGATGAATCTTCATATCCACAACACAAGAAAGAGCCTCAATAAGAAGATAATATCTTCGGAGACGTAAGTATAGTAATACGGTGGGAATCTAAAGAGGGCTTACCACAGCCGAACATTGAGGAAACAACCAATCGTGAGGACAGTCCTCCAAGAGGAATACATTTTCAGGAACTTCAGTAGCAACTGCAAAATGTTAGTTGGTAAAAATGTATCCTGAATCCGTAAAAGCAAGAAGAAAACCAGTTCAGGACAGAGAGTCAAAACAGAAGGTACAGAAGCTGCTTACGGTTTCCAAGGCCACCCCAACCTCGATCAACTATCCCTCTCTGTTCTGTATCTCTCAGTGTTTCCAGTATAATGTCCATCGTTTTTTTTGGATCATCAAGAGGCTGGTTGTGTAAAGGAGAAGAAACAACAAAGCAATAATACTGTGAGCTGAAGCTAGTGCACCATCAGTTAACAAAACAAGACGGACCAGGACCACGATTTGTGGAGATAAATATATCGATCAAATACAGTAGAACTGGTATGATGCGCTTTAAGTTGATACAAGTTTTTCATGCTGCAAATCAAAAATTTCAATTTGACAATTAACCAATAATACCAAGATTCACTGTCAACACTATGCCCTATCACTGAATATTACCAAAGAAAGGAACACATTTTCTGACTATTGGGTCTTCGGCTTACCATGCTTCCAAAACCAATATATA
Organism: Boechera retrofracta; assembly: GCA_015832515.1. Taxonomy (NCBI): domain Eukaryota; kingdom Viridiplantae; phylum Streptophyta; class Magnoliopsida; order Brassicales; family Brassicaceae; genus Boechera; species Boechera retrofracta. The sequence continues at coordinate 36,828 of JACCIV010034894.1, forward strand.
TGGGCGGTGATCCTCTTTCTATCCAGTTGATAAACTCTTCGCGAGGTTGGTACTTTGATCCAAGGTTCAGGAAACAATAGCCAACAACATCAACTAAAGGACCCCAGTCTGCATATTAATCGAACAAAAGCATAATCTTTCAGATATCTATCAGAGAAAAGATGAAGAGCTGAGACTCAAAGAATATTACGAATCCAAAATTTGACAATGCATTATGGTCTTGCCATAGGCCCATAGCCAGAAGAAGAAATGAGCTTTAAGACCAGCATGAAGGTACAGTGCAAAATGGTAGCAATGAAACATATGATAAACCTTAGCGGAATAGATGTACTGGGGATGCAGCTATTCTCTTACCACTTGGTTTTGGCACAACATGGGGACTCCACATGTAACCAGTAGGCAAGTGCGAAATTGAGCCATGGTATGTGCTGAAATATGCAATAGGTGCAAGGTTTAGCTTCCTCTTCCTAAAATCATTTATATATGTCCTTATGCTCCACCATACCATCAGATCAACAACTATATATGATAGCTGAGACAAGAAAATGTTGTGAACGAATCAGCCTCATAATGCTTTTAATCATACTGAGAGGGTGGAAAGTCATAAGAAAGAACCAGTTAAGGCCGCACTAATTAATAACATTACCCAATATGCAGCACTCTGAGGAACACGCGCCAAAGGGTGGGGAAATTCATGGGTTGGCCTGCCTACAGAAAAAGGATGTAAGAAAGCATGACAATAGATAACACGTTTAGGCTCGTGCACCGACCTTGAGATTAAAAAGCAAAGAAGTCAACTCACGTCCACGGCATTGTGAAAAAAATGTGAATTGGTACTCCAAGAGCTTCGGCAACATGCACATGTCCTGCAATTAGAACCAAAACCATATCATCAGCTTCACAGGAGCAATGAAAATAACCTAGTAAATATGCTAAAGAAAAGTTTAGAAACAGAGGTGCTGATGAGTAAAACATTGTGAAGACGGTGAGGGACTTACCATATGCAGGAGGATTTGCAATTATTGCTTGAGCTCTGAAAGAGGTAGCAGTTTCCATATCAGGCGCTATGCATGCCGGAAGAAGAGACTCTATAATTGCCTTCATCTGCTTTCTCTGTTTAGATATTTCTGAAGGCCCAGAAGGAATGAGACCTTTATTTCTAGCCATATCTACATTCAAAAGTACTCATAAATTTCATTTTAATAATATGTCCACATGAAGAATATTTCTGACAGCTTTTCTGTGTTTCCATATTAGGCTTTCATCAGAAAAGAAAAAAGACGAGGAACAAAAAGATAAATGAATCATTTAATGGAGGACTTCTTACATGCAGCTAACTCTCGGGGATCACCACCCAAGGGATAGAACTCTACTCCAGCAGACCGTACAAAAGAGCGGAAATTTGCATGAGTTGCCAACCTAACACGATGACCAAATTCCTGCAACGAAAAAAATTATATATATAACTTTAACCTTTCTCAATGCCAATGACCAATCCATTCAAAATTTCTCACAAAGAATCTCCGGGATCCCTAGCTCTAGCGGAAATGAGTCAAGAACATATATGAGGAAGAGATGAAGAAATCAAACTAAATTAAAAAGAACATGGTATAGGCACATGCCAACACTTGGATATGAGCCTGTTTATTTGCGGCGTATTTTATGCATCCACTAAAACTACATATTTAATGGCAAAATGCTTCTCTCTATAAATCTTAAGTTCACGATATGATAAAATTACCTGGAGTCGCTTTGCCATAGCCAAAAAAGGCTGCACATCACCTCGAGTTCCAACCACAAGTATAGCAATTTTTAACCTTGGAATGGATCTAAAGGACTCCGTAAAGGACTTTTCATATGTGATTGTGGACTGTCCTTTAGTTGGCTCAAACTCCAATAACTCCGATACCGGAGTACCGTTATCTATAACTTCCACTGTCCCGTCATTTTGTATTCTGACTAGCTCAACAATGAGTTTTTGCTGGAGCCACAAGATATTATCAAAAAGGAATCATGAGAAGATAATAATGGTTTCAGTGTACCGCATCTGAGATACATATCCTAGTGATTCTTACAGCACAAAAAGAGAATCTTCACTTGTTAATATCCAAGATTAATACCATGATGAGGCAATTGGCAATAATAACCATTAACAAAATGTATGTGGATAAAACGTTCTTCTTATGTTCATGCTCCATTGCCATAGAAACAACTGGATACATGAGGGTTTAGTTTCCTACCTTTTCCCGCTCCGATAATCTATCCAATTTTAGATTATGACTCGCAGGAGACCCTTTCTCTGTCAAGGACCGGGAGTACTTAATCTCATTGTCATCGACTAGCATATCGTCATAGAGACCAACAGGTGCAGTTTCGCAGTGGTCTAGTCCTTCAAGAACAAACAATCTTGATCAGTGGTTATGCTCTATTTCAGAATACTGGTAACACAAAGGAGAAAGTAACAAAGGACAAAGTTAGTTAGAGATCCAAAGTCCTAGTTTTGGTTGCAAAGCTTGGTGAATTTTGCAGATATAACATCTTGTTCAGGAATAACACAAGGTTGAATAGATGAGAGGACTAACCCCTACGCCAATCAGAAGAACGACCAGAACCTTCAGGAGCAGTCTCTACAGAACCAGATGTTTCCATCAAACTCGCTTTCTCGCTATTTACACCATTATCTTCAGCAGAATCATCCTTCCCAGACCTTATCCCATCCTCTAATTCTTGAAGTGGATGATCAAAAACATTACTCGCCATCACCTTAAAAACCGAATTCAACTAAACAGCTCTCACTGCCTAACACCCACACAATCAGCTGCAGCAACAAACCTACATATGGATCGAACTCCACAAAAGAACATCCATACACACTCACACTATTCTAATACATTTACTCGATCAAAGGTGCCTTCTAGATGCTAATGTCTCTCCTGGCAAACGCTGTACACGGCAAATCATAGCTTGAAGCACCAACCAGTCAATCCTCAGGTACAGAAAGTTAGCTGCACTTTATACACCAAAAGCAAATTAAATATATTAAAGAAATCGAAAAATAAGGTTTTTCTTATCTCAACCGTTTCATATAAAACGAGATAACGCAAGAGAATATCATGGAACAAAAGGTCTCACGTTTAGCGCGAGAATGAGATTACCAACCACGAAAGGATCAACCTTTACTTGTAGAACTCAAACTATAACACGATTCACAAGCAATTTACCCAGAAATTGATCAAAATTAAGAAAGAAACGCATTTTTCCCAGTAAAATGCAACAATTGAATCGAGGTTCATCAAATATGACTTAATGATCGAAAAAATTGTTCCCTTACCTGAGTGAATAGAAGAGAAATGGGAAAAGGAGAGAAATTGATTTGTGGGGAATTCGTGGAGAAAGAGTTGATGATGAACAGAAACATGAAGCTTCCAAAGGGTTTGGAGACTTTTGAATCAACCAAATGTGGTGAGACCGCCGATGAGATATTTATTAATAATTGCAGAACGAATAACTATCATCATTAATATACAGACGATGCCACCTAGGTCATGACCAATAGGAAGAAATAGCTTTTTTAAATCATTAAATTATTTTCTTGTTAGATACATTAAAAAAAAAGAAATAGCTTTTTCAAATCATTAAATTATAAATAAAAAATATAACAATATTAAACTTTTTATACGTTTCAATATATTTATAATATTTTAAAATTTTAAGTTAAAATATTTATGATATTTAAACTTTTTAAATATTTATATATATTTTAATATTTTTAAAGTTGAAATATTTATAATATTTAATCTTTCAAAGTTTAAATATATTTATAGTATTTGAAATTTTTTAAATCTTAAATAATTATAAGATTTGAAACTTTTTAAAGTTTAAATATATTTTACTATTTATTATATTCGATAAAATTAAACGGTTCAATAAAAAAACAAATAAAATTATTTTATTAGATGCATGTTAAATCAAGTGTCCTACTCATTCGAAGTAAGAATATTTTAGTTTCTTTTGTTTTATAATATGCATTGAATCAACATCTAAAAATTTTATTCGATGTGTTCATTTCACACTTTTTTCATTGATTGAGTAAATTATGTCTGTTTTTAAAAATTCAAATCACAATATGTTCGAAAAATTAGATTTTTATTTATTATAGAAGTTACGTATTGATTCAAATGTTTTAGAAATTATGATCAAACAAAGAAGAGAGAAGAATTTTTTAATAAATTTTCAAAATATCACTAAAGAGGAAATAATTTTGTTAACAAAATCAGCGCAGATAGAAAATTTTAATATTTCCTTAAATAAATGAAATCGAATTGTCATTGATTTTGATTTTAATTATCTTAAGTAAAAAAGTTACCCTTTTATTGCAATTAAACACTTTTAACACATAATTTCAATGATAATTAAAGTAAATAAATGATTGATTTTGAACTAAATACTCCGTGAATAATAGTATAGAGATGTAATTATTCAAAGATTACTATGGCTATTTTCTCTTGATTTTTTATCCTATAAATTTATGTTTTAAAATTTGTAATCAAATCACCCAATATTGTCCCCATAATTAAAATTTTGAAATATATCTTCTTTTTTTTTGTCAACCTTTTAAAAAAAAATATATCTTAAAATTCATAACGAGGGACCTCAACTAGTACAAAGATTATATTCTTAAAACAAAAACAAGTTTTTGACCCAGAATCATCCCCATAATTAAATAACTCCCGGATGATTAAATCATACGACACCTTCATCTCCGACTGTTACTTATACCCATGATTTTCATATTTATAAAACAAAACTCCTTAAATGAAAACATATATATTTCAAAATGTCCTATTCTTGATTTTGAATCTTTCCAAGTGAATCAAGAGCCTCTGTGCGGCTACGAACAATCTGGAGGAAAACATCCCTCACTTTCCGATCAAATAGATCCAAACCATCTTTCATAGCTTCACAAACATGCATCAATTCTTGAACTCTCTCCTTCACCTCTAACCCTTCCTCATCTGTTACTGAGAAATTATCTGAATCAATCAATTCACTTAACATTCTTGAGCTTCTCTCGATTTGATTAATCTCTCTAAGTAGTCCACAACCCTTCTTCTTTTTGTCTCTTTTCTTTGATTCCTCCATGATCTTATCATGCAAGGACATGACTGGTACTGCCCATTGGAAATGCCTAGGAAAATAGAAATGGACATGTAAACCACGGTCTTGGCAAGGTATGGCTGCGACAAGAACCCATGTTACAAACAATAATATTGATGTCATCGTATAGACCGTGAGGGCTAGGCCATTAGTGGCCATGACATCGCTGGCTCGAGGTGTTGCCAAGTTATTTCCAATGCCTTGTAACTGCCTTGCGGCCGACCACGACCGGGAAACGCTCCAAGAAAGTGACCTGAAATAGCCAATGTGTTGATTATGGTCTTTGTTGCGTGTGAAAGAGCGAGTCCGGTGGGCCAATGTGTTAGAAGAGTCTTTCTCGTCTAACATTCCAATCGCCAAATCAATTAAAGCTTTCTTTGCTCGGTGGATTTCTCCTTCTCCAAGTTGTTGTCTTTGGCTAGTGTCCAAAGCGGATATTACTATTTCAATTAGTTGCTGCCATTGTCGGATTTGCTCGATACCATCACGGATTGCATTGCATACATCAAGAGCCTTGACACTCCTTTCGAAGTAGTCTTCTATCAATCGGTCCATTGGTTGTTTGAGAAGCTGAGACTTGTGGTTGAATATTATAACTCGGAAATCTTCTTGGCAACAAAGAAATGGATCAAGAAGTTTCCCTATCCATTCAAGTGATAGGATCTCATCATCAGCCGCGGAGGCATTGAGATCGATGAATTTTTCTGCAACTTGTCTTTGAAAAGAATCTAACTCCACCTCCATGCTCATAGGCTCGGGGAAGGCTGTTTGATCCATTAAGTGCGCTTGGTCCCGACGCAAACTAAGTAATGACCTTCCAAACGAATATTCTGTCTCTGGCATCTTTGAAATAGATGAAAAATTGGTTTCAAGAGATAAGTTTACGTTTAGGAAAAAAGTGGTGATCATAAGAATCAACGACAAGAGATTTGTAGCATGTTTAAATGTTCGTTAGTCTCTCTTCTTTTCTCCTATTTCTAGTCAATTCAGTTTCACCTTTGTTTTTAACCCTTTAATTTGCAGTTTATGGTTATAAATTAAAGAACTAAGTATTCCTAAATTGAATGGAGGGAGGTGAATGTGTTTTGAGAACAATTTTTAAATTATAATTTTATATTGTTAAATAATTGTTATTTAAAAGAAATATTTTATGAATAATTTAGCATTGTTGCTATATTTTTACGAAAATTTCATTGTTTGTAAAAGTTTTCGTAAGAAGTATTTGCTGGACGATTTTATACATTAACCAAAGTACATTATCACGTGGATGTATAAGCAAAACAGGTAGTAGGTACATTACATCTAATCTAAAAGAGAGAAATGGTCTATTTTTGCATTCTGGCATTCTAATGTTCATTTGTGAAATTACACACATCTAAATATAATTTATTCAAACATCTTTGTTTACTGGTTAATATTTGATAACTAAGATTCTTAGTTATTAGTATTCGAACATCCGAGTAGGACCCGTTTGGTTCCAGGTATTTCGGGTAGAGGAATTTAGGATCCACTCGAGTATTTTAAAATTTCGGTTCGGTTCGGTTCGGTTTCGGATACCCGAAATATTGGAAAAAAATAAAAATTGTTAAGTTTAAATAAAATTTGGTTAAATTTTGACAAATATAATTAAGAATGTTCGGATATTTTGGTTATTTTAGTCTAAATATAAATTATAACTTCGAGTTTATAATTGTAAATCTAGGTTATTGAGATATATCAAGTCTAAATATAATTAATATTTTAGGTATATAATTATATTTTAGATATTTCGGATACCCATTCGGTTCTCGGTTCGGTTTGGTTATGTTCCGGTTATTTAACTATAAAAGTTTAGGATCCGTTCGGATATTTTGTCGGTTCAGGATTCGATTCGGTTTTCATTTTTCAGGTCGGTTTTTTAGTTCCGGGTATAATATCCCATCCCAAAATTAATATGACGTGTCTAGTGGACTTCGTCTTTAAATTTAATTTCTTTTCAGATTTTCTAATAATTTCGAAAAATTTCTGGTACGAAATTTTGAAAACATAATTACTCTAATAGAAATTTTACAAAATTGTGGATCTTTGTTATGAGCCTACGTATGACTATATTTGTAATTGTATGAGTTTACGAAGTTGATTTGGTGATGTTTGAGTCGTTTAAGAATGTAGGATCTTAGGGGAACTTCGACTAAATTCATCTGATGAAATACCAACATAATTAATAACCTATTTAAACAAAAGAAGAGAAGAACAATCATGATGTGAATTTTGTACAATTTTTATTTTGTAGAAATATAACATAAATTGATTAAAATAACAAATACCATCATAGCTCTTTTTGGAAGTTTGTGAATTTTGAAATTAAATTTTTAAAAGTTCTGTAACTAATACCATTATTCTAATGGTGCCATGCATTTGTCGCCAACATCATTTTTTTTTTTTGGTTCTTTCCGAAGATAACAACCATAATGTTCAAAGTCACTAGCACACCAGATCGGATAAACAAAAAGAAACAAGCCCTAGCAAAATCTAAAACCCCATCTTATGTTGTGGACCATTGGTCTTTCTACTTTTATTCACATGCCAATTTAGTGTCAAAGCTGCTCAAGCAAATAGCAAAGGCTTGGAAGGCAGAGAGAGGATAACGATAGTCCATAGTGAACATATCCTTACCCACTCTCCCAAACTGTAGTATTATCTTATCATGGTCTGATTGCACTGGCTGCTGCGCCGATGCCGATCCCCTTGTGGTCAATGCTCCAGCACCACTCCCAGAACCAGGCTGAACCGTTGCAGCTGATATCAACTGGAAGTTCTTTACCGACGCAACTGTCACTCTCCCTCCGAAGTTAAGGCACCAGCACTGCAACTGCTCATGCCACCTCGGTGGTTTATTTCTCAGTACCAAAGGTCGTTCTTTTCCTTGTTTATCTTCTTCTCCTTGGGGTCCAACAATGTCTGAGAACCGGGCGCTGCTGAAATCACCCGAGTGGTCGATTATCTTTGAGGAACCGATGCTGCGGAAAGATTCATCAAGGGAACGTTGCAGAATCTCGGGTTGGCCAGGGACAGTGCCGCCCGGTTCTAGAGCCAAGGAGGGAATAGAGTGCATAATGCAGTGCATCCTGCGAGGTCCACGGGTACCAAGCACGTTCAGCTCATATGTAACCTGAGCAATGTTGTAACTTCCAGAGGGGACTTTGGGAGAGACTTTCTTGGAGTAGAACCTACGACTCCAGTTTGGTGGGGACAGTATTTGGCAACTGTTGTACGCAGGTGCTGTATCGTATATGATGAATTTTGTCCCTAGAAAGTTAGACCTGAAAACAAAGATAGTCAAAGTTAATCAAGAACTCAATCATGTTGTGGAAGGATTAAACTTTTTCATAATCTTCTTCATACCTCATTTTGCCAATGTAAGTACTACTTGATCTTGAAATGTTGTCTGCATCCATTGATATCACATACTCTGTGTATGTAGTTCTCCGTGTGCGCTTGGCCGAGAGAAGAAACTTTCCACTTTCAAAAAGTGAGGCTGTACAAATTGGACAAAGGTTAGTAAAATGAGCCACTAGTATATAAAGAGTCAAAACTAAGTAATAGAGAAAATTTAAGTTCCTGTTATTTTCAAGATCTTGATAAGTATAGAATTTAAACATGACTAAGACACATGCGTTCTACTACATTTTGACTTCAAATGATCAACAAAGACGAATGACTTACCAGCACTAAGATAAAGGTAAAGATGGTAAGTCATTTTAGACTTGTCCCTTTTGATAAAACATTTTATGGTTCCGTCCCTAGGCCCGGGCTGCACAATCAAAAGAGTTGTCAGGACTCAGAATAACCGAGATAATGTCGAGTGAAAGTTTCGAATAACAAAACCTCGCACCTGTTTCAACGAAACTGGAAACGTGAGTTTGCCTGATAACTCAGGACTTTTCACAATCTCTTTACACATTAACCTCCATGTCTTGCAGACAGCAGCACAAACAACAACTTGTTTACGAGCAGGCCACGTGCTCTCGCTTTCATCCAACCTTTTCATCACATCTCGTAACAGCTCAGCCGGGAAATTAGCCCAACGAGTGTTCTTGATTACTACAAGATCTTGATTATGTGTCTCAACCAATGCACCGTGAGATTTACTCCTCTCATGAGTCCCATTAGACACTCTCACATCAAAACTACGTCTCGAAAAGCTTCCTATACTATCTCTAACATCACGAACAATGCTACGAAACGACATTTCTCCAAATGCCATAGATTAAACTTCAAATAAACGCTGCAAAAACATAACATAAAGTTCTCAAATCTCTATGAGAAACATCAATTTAACAGATTATATATTTTGTGATTATACCAAAGCTACCTAAATTAAAGAATAGGAAATATAATAATGGAATTATAGAAATGTGAAGACGAAGAAACGATTAGAAAAGTTTGGTGGAACTAATTAAAATCACCACGCAACCTCAATAAAATTAAACTAATTTTATTTTCCTTTATTTTACACCAATTCTTGATATTCCAACAATTATTTTCAAGAAATCAAAATCTCTAGATAACCGTACTAATTTAAACTTTTGTCTACCTCACCGAATTCGAAAAGGTGAAGCTAACCTAAGATTCTTTGCAAATTCAACAAAGCTTCACTAGCTTTTCAAGAATCATGAGACATAAAGGTCAGATCTTTGGTTATGTAGCAAAACAAAGAGATCTAAGCTAAACCCATAAAAGCCAAACAAAAATAAGAAATTTAAAGAACACATATCAAAGAAGACAAACCCATGTCTTAATTGTTTACTTTAGTTTGAAAGTATCTCTGTTCTTTTTTTCTTTTTTTTTTCTCTGATCTTCTTTGCTGTTTTTCTCAGTTTAGCTGTATCAGCTTACCTTTACTTGCTTCGCTTGTTAAGAGTCGCGGATTTCAAGACTTTATCAAATATAGTACAATTTTAATAAAACTAAGTGCTTGCCAACATTTTGTTTAGAATTTATATATGTAAAAAAGTAACTAATTTATTTATTTGTAAGTTCAAAATGAGTAAATACATTCCATTATATTGTATGATTCGATGAACAAATGACACGAGTACTCCATCGACGGTGGATTTATTTAGGATGTGAGATAGATGCCAAAAACTGGCTAATTGTAGGCTTGTAGCCAAGGTGTTGAAGGGTCCCTACTATTTTTTTTTTAATGAAATTGTTAAAGCATGTGGAGACGAAAATCATTTATAATTTTAGGATAACTTCCAAATTTTATATAATCTTCATTTTTACAACATTTGTGAAAACTCAAAAATATTTTTTAATTAATATTTAAATTAATCCAAATTTATTTTCATTTCGATACAAATATTAAAATTGTGGTATAAATAGTATAACTACGATACTAATTGTACCATAGTAATATCAGTTGTATTTCACTAATATCAGTTGTACCTCAAATATCAGATTCGAATCCTAGGTGTGCAGCTCAATTATATCGGATTTGAACAATCTGAACTATTATGTTTTGTTAGTATCACTTAGATAAAACTATATAACACCATCTGCTTGAAATCAAACTTCATTAAAGATAAAATAATAATTTTGTCATTTTTTATTAAAAAATGTAAAAAAAATAATTTTTATAACAAGTTTATTTAGGAATTTTTCAACTTTTCAAAGTTTTTTTTTTCCCCAAAATCTTGTTAGAATGGTATTTTTAACAAGTAGGAAAACTAAGTTAAACCAGGAAAAAAAAATGTTAGAACTTAATACAACTACATATGAGAATCTAATATTATTAACTAAAATCATTTATAAGAAACTTTAAACGTGTGGAATATTATGTAAAATGCTATTACAAAGAAGATAATATTAAGAAATTCATTAAGGATAAAAAGATAATCATTTTTTTTTCTCTAAAACGTTTGAATTAATTATTTAAATAAACAGTTTCCTTGAAATAACCTTGAAATTTAATAGGTTTTCAACATTAAAACTAACCTTGAAATCGTCAGATAATTTAAAATTTCGGGAAAGGTTGGAGTCTTTTTGGCCGCATAATCTGACAACATAGTAAAGTTCAGTATAGGGTGCTTTAACACAGCATTCAACAGGTGTTAATAAGGCTGCTTTAGCCAAATATTCCTACTAATATTATTTGAGAATTATCTATACAAAACTTTCTTGTTTTTTACACTAAAACCATCATATATAATCATAAATTGTTCTCAATCAATACATTCGATGGAAGCAAAATATGTAGGCTATTCTCTAACATATTTTGCGATTACATCAGCACGATAAATTTTGTGATCTACTAACACCAATGAATGTGAAAGTAGGACAGCCACTTAACCATGTAAAACAGTCGATAGTAAAATTGCGAAGTCTCGACCAAGAATCTGGAGACTCCAAAGCCTGAAATAAAGCTGTCAGTTTCAAAGTTATATTTATAACCTAACTTTCCACAATAATTATTTCTTTTTTTTTTATTAACATTTTTACTCCACGCATGACATATGTTATAATCTTGTATTTTATAATTCTCCATAATTAACGAATAAATTTTAAATGTCAATATTTCCAGTTATTTTCTGTGAGAATTAGTTAAAAAGGTCAAATATACACTTGTTTGTGGATGTAGACCTTTTGCTAATTAGGTTTTATTAATTACTAAAATAACTTTATAAATCTATTTTAAATCTAAAACTAAGATACCCTAATCCCATCGTATAAGCTATCGTTTTCAATAAAAAAAAAGAAAAAACTGAAACTTAGCTAAAATCGTTAAAGCCATCGATCTCAATAAAAAAAAAAAAAAACTTGAACGATACTTTAACAAAAATCATTCAAGCCATCGTTCAAGCCATCGTTCTCAATCGTTCAAGCCATCGTTCAATGTTCTCCTTCAATCGTTCTTTAACAAAAATCTCTGCTACTCAATTGTAAGTTTTTTAATTCTTCTTCATTATAACTTTGAATGATAACAAGTTGAAATTTTACTTTGATCGAAGAAGATTTAAGGTTTGTAGTTTTGTTAAATTTTGCAGTTTTACTTTCACTTGATCAAATTTTTGTGTCTCCCAAACCATTCATACACTCTTGAAGGTAAACTGACACATTCTTAAATTAATTGTTGAGTTTGTTCTTACTCCTAAATGTTTGAGATTATTTTACGAAGATAACTATGAATTTACCAAAACCCTACTTTATGTATTCTACGTAAAGGTATAATACGTATTCTACCTACTTTAAGTAGAAGACGTATTCTAGATTACAAGTAGGTAGAAGACGTATTATAGATTACCTAAAGTAGGTAGAAGACGTATTCTAGATTACCTAAAGGAGATAGAAGACGTAGTCTAGATTACCTAAAGAAGGTAGACGTATTCTAGATTACCTAAAGTAGGTAGAAGACGTATTCTAGATTACCTAAAGGAGGTAGAAGATGTATTCTAGATTACCTAAAGTAGGTAGAAGACGTATTCTAGATTATCTAAAGTAGGTAGAAATAACATAAGGTTATACCGTTTTACCTAGATCTTGAGTAAACGTTTAGGATTTCTCTTCTTTATGTATGTCTAACTTAATTAATTTTAAATATCGCAGATGAGTATGTTGCAAGCCTACATAGTTTGTGGTGCATAGAAATTGTTTCGTAATACCAAGTGGAAATTTATCGTTGATAGAGACAAATATGGTAGACTACTTACGTTGGAATCTAATACTACTTTTGAAGAGTTGAAGAGGATTGTATCAGAAAACTTCAACATAGAACAGAGTAAGGCTGATGTGGAAATCAGTTTCTTACCTACTAGTTTGATCGGTAACTTTGAATCTCCTCCAGTTATTGTTACAAATGACCGTCAAGTAACAAATTTGTTTGGGTATTTAAAAAAAGAGACTACGCTACAGATGTGTGTAACATTTAAAGCTAATGGTAATGCTCAAATGAGAAGAATCAAGATTGATTTGAATGAGTACCCACATGAGTCATGTGATGATGAGGAGAATGAACATCAGAATGTTTGTGAGGATGTGGATAGCTGGCCTAAGTTATCTAAAGGATGTGTGAATGGAGCTGAATTGAAGGATCATTTCAAACGAATTTCTTATGATGCTGAATTTGGTGGTGAAGATGACTTAATGTCTGGAAGCAATGCTGATAGTAAGAAAATCTGTCGGGTAGTAGACGATATAAAGTTGCATCAATATTTCAAAAGCAAAGAAGATCTGAAGAAAACTTTAGAAATATGTGCCATGAAACATAACTTTAACTACAAGGTTGCAAAATCTTGCACAAAGTTTCGGTGTATACGCTGCAAAGATAATGTCTGCAATTGGAGAATTCGTGCAGAATGTTTACTTGGGTCTACATATTTTTGCGCCAATAAGTATGTGACAGAACACAATTGGGAATTTTCTTGCGAAGAAATATGTGGGTGTGAAGGAAGGGCCTAAACCGATTGATATCATAAATATTATGCGTACAGAACATGGACTCATCTCTCTTATTCGAAAGGATGGGAGTCTCGGGAGTTTGCAGTCAATGTTGTTAGGGGTATACCAGAGAAAAGTTTTGGTAAATTACCAAGATATTTGTACATGATAAAAGAAGCTAATACTAGTTATGAATGTGATGTCGATGGTAAATTCAAATATCTATTTCTTTCATTTGGTCAGTCTATCAGAGGGTTTTACAAGGCTATTCGGAGAGTGATTTTGGTTGACGGAACGTTTTTAAAAAACAAATACAAAGGAGTTTTGCTTGTTGCCACAACCGTAGATGGTAACTTTAGTTTGTATCCAATTACATTTGGAGTTGTTGATTCAGAGAATGATCATTCATGGGATTGGTTTTTTATGCAACTAAAGGTTGTTATTGCGGGCGAGCAAGATTTGGCTTTTGTCTCTGATAGATATGTCTCAATTGGTAACTCACTAGGTAAAATTTACCCGTTGGCTAGGCATGGTATTTGCATCCACCACTAGTTGAATAATACGGTAACAAAATTCAAGCAAAAGTTTCGAAAGCGTATAGGGTTGTTGAATTTGAGAAGTTGTTTAAGGAAATTTGCGACATTAGTCCTCTTATTGGTAAATATCTAAAGAATGCTAATGTGAGAAAATGGGCTCGATGTCATTTTCTAGGATACATGTACGATATCAGAACCACTAACCCCGCTAAATCAATAAATTCGGCGTTGAAATCACCTAAAGAGTATCCATTAATATCTTTGTTAGACAGTATTAGAGAAATGTTAACAAGATGGTTTTACGAATGTGGAGCAACATGTGCGAAGCATAAGGATCCTTTAACCATTGAGATAGAAAAAAAGATTGATAGAAGGATAGAAAAAGCCAAAACATTTCAACTTTTTTCTTCCACCATTAACAGATTTCAAGTTAAGGGTGACACTTTGGAGTATGTTGTTAACTTGGAATAGATAACATGTTCATGTCTAAAATTTGATTTGGGGAAAATTTCTTGTAGACACGCAATATGTGTAGCTTTTTCAAGAAATATTAAAAGTCACGCATTCGCCGATGAACTGTATACCACAACTGCATGGAAAACGGCTTATGAGGAAAGCATTAATCCATTTGCAGTACTTGAAGATGAATGGCATGTTCCACGTAATGTTCATGATGAATAAGTTCTACCACCTGAAACACAAAGAGGTCCTGGCAGACGTAAAAAGCGAAGGTACGAAACAGTTGAAGATAAGATTAGATCATCACAAGGATCGCAAAATTTTAAAAGGCACAAATGTAATCATTGTGGTAATGAAGGGCACAATAGAACAACATGCGATATCCCGATATAATCAGCTCTGGCGCTAAGTTAGTCTCTTTTTCCATCCACGTCTCTTTTATCTACTTTCGATTCTCTGACAGTAGAAGAGATTTGGTTCAACTTTGTTCTGGGTTTTGCTTGTTTTTTTGATTTTGGATCTAGGTTTTCTCCATTTAGTTCAATGTTCTTTACTTACATTTTCTCCATTTAGTTCAGTTAAATACATGTTCACTTGTTGCTGCTTACTCTGCTTGAACAATATCACTTTATGTCAGTTTTTTTCCTTCGAAGTCAAAGTGTCACCACCGTAAAATCATTCACACCCAATTTAAAAGTCAAATTTCATCCTTGTCGTTAGCTTTTTGCTTTACTTGGTAGTTTACTCTTGTTTCTCAAAAATATTGTAACTAACACGAACCAATGGACAAAAAAACATAAAATAGAAAAAAATATGGGATTAGTTAAGCTAACTCGATAATTGAAACATCGGAATCAAACCTTATATGTTCATACTCTCACATTCGGTCAATAAATATAGGATCAGTTGCAGCTTCCCATAGATCAACTGCAATCTTCATCCTCGCATCCTTAATGTTGGTATCGTTGATCGAAGATATGTATAGCCCATGCAAGTGACACTCAATGAATTTGAGCGCATACGGTCCGCAATCACATTTCGATCTATTAAGTCCACTTGACACCGGTACATTTATGACAGAAAACGGTTTCACGTTTAGGTATTTCCCAATAAACCTTGGCAGAACTGTCTTCATGATTTGAGGGATGGCAATTTTAAACGGTTCCACGTGTTTTGCAGTTTCCTTCTTATTTGGCATACAATCAAAGACTTCAACTGTTTTTTGAACAAGGTTAATACACAACGAAATCTAGTGAATATTATCAACATTTACTGGAGTGTAGATTTGGTCGAATTTTGTTGTCCATTGTTTTCTTGTCTTTTGATGAAAGAGAAGCTCACCATTAACGTAAGCTTGCATATAACTATCCATTTGAATTTTCGACGATCTTTTGAATCGTATTCAACTTTGAGTTGTACGCTGAACATACAATCCATGAAAGCAACGCGATTAAATTTCCAACGACCTAAATATGTATTCTCCCGAAATAAATACATAACAGCATCCATATCCTGATAAAGATAGAGAGTATGTATAAAAAAGTTTGCCATAACATCTAAAATTTAATATGATAATACATTAACTCACCTCGTTGTTGAACCATGTACAAGGTCCTATGATTCATGTCAATAAATCAACATGAATAACGCTTAAACCAAATTTCAGGTTCCGGAAAATATATTGAAACCATGATGATTAATTTTGTATTCCTTATTATTTAATATGCATTCATTAAAATAATTTTCTGAGAACTTAGTGATTGACTTACCCGCGCTTATTAGACCATTCAAGAATTCTCCCAAAAGATTTCTCAGAAACAAAGACGAATGGATCCTCTTCTTTTTTTATTCTACTATAGTCCACCATTTTGGGATTGCTAAATATTTCTTTAGTCATCTTGTCATCTACAGAAAGAGTAAGATCCTCTGGTATCTCGTCATTATATGTCTGAGTAGGATCGAACCCTTGAACTACAGTATCTTACGAAAGAAGTCCAATTGTTTTTTGTAAGTATTCTTGTGTGCCCAAATTATTATACAGGTCAAACGATGGACTCAAAAGTACGTCATCTTCATCCATAATGGAATCAGTAAACACTCCACATTTGTTTTGGGCTTGTTAAACGTTGAAAAAAAAAACAATACAATTATGGTTACAATAAAACATACAATGAAGTTCTCCACCTAATTATCTAACATAACGAAGGTTACAATAAAACATACAACAAAGTTCTCCACTTAATTATCTAAAATAACGAAGGTTACAATAAAACATACAACAAAGTTCTCCACCTAATTATCTAAAATAACAAAGGTTACAATAAAACATACAACAAAGTTCTCCACCTAATTATCTATTACATTTATAAGTTTATACAACAACAAAACATACAAATGAAAAATAGTACTTAACGAGAACGAGAAGATTTATTTTTCTTACTTACCGCAGCTTTAAATGTTGTGGCTTTTTCTGCAGTTTTGTTAAACTCTGACAGAACATTCTGCATCTCTAAAACTTGACTCTCTACTTTTTCCATTCGCTTGTCAATTTTTTCCTCAAAACTAGAGAAAGCAGATTTGAACATGTCTTGAAGGAAAGACTTCATGTCTTCATTGTTACCATCTTGTACTCCTGCTGTTCGTTGGCACAAAAACTGTTTTTTGCGTTGCTCTGAACTAGTATTAGATTGCTTCTTTTTTTTGCCTCCTCAATTCAGAAACTGGAATGTTATCACTAACAATATTTGCAGCCTCGTTTTCTTCTTCGGAAGCCTGATTTTTAACTTCTTCTCTAACTTGCTCATTTTGACCCTCAATAGCCTCACCATCTTGTAAACTCTCCTACATATTTTGTCCAAAATCATTTCCCAATCTGATTGTATTTTCAAGTTATCCACTCCAGCAACACGTACTTCATCGGGCCACAAATACTCAACTGAATCAATAATATCAATATTTCTATTGGATGAGATGTATGGATAGATTGAATCCTACAATAGCATTAAAATAAAACAGTTAGTCTCACTATGAAATAAGAGTCATATTCTCATGTGTTTAATACTCACATTTGTTTTAATTGTACCCTCAATGTTGAATTATGTCAGCATATGAAACTCTTGCAAGACCAGTCAATTTGAGCATCGACATTCAAAAAGTTCTTAACTGATTTTGCTTATCAAAAGCTTTCCACTGATTGAAATTGCTTCTATAATCCAAATCTGAAATGCGTAAGAGAATCCATCCAAAGTATAGCTCTTGTTCTTTAACTTACCTCGTGTTTCGATGATAGATGTTATTAGACAGTTGAACGCATCACGACCCCAGGGATAACTCTCAACCAAATCAAAATCCATTACAAGCTTGATGTATTTGTGTGGAATATTTGTCTTTTCATCCCTTGCCACTACCACACCCATTATTACGCAAATATACACAAATCAGAGTCTATCCACAAATTTCCACTTCTTAGCATTGCCTAAGTGTTTATCAAGCAATGTCTTAATGCTGATGTTTTGTTTCATCTTTAGAAGAATACTCCAAAACCCATCATCATCTTCAATACTGTCTACCTCTGCAATATTGTCTACCTCAGTGCTCACATGATCATCCTCGTACTTAAGCCCTGTAATCGCATGAAATTCTTGTAGTAAAAATCTCAACAGCCTTCCTCCAAATACACAGCACACTTCATATTTTTTCTCTGTCACAAGTTGTCTACACATCATGCTGTGTATTAGACGAGCTGAGTAGCCTAAACCATTCTCCTTCATCGACATAATATTTGCAAATACTGAATTTTTCTTCACTCCGTTGTATTCTGTCGGGAAGACAGTTTCTAATTTTCCCATAAGAGGAAACCTACAACGATTATTTATGTGGTCCACTTGTGGCTCATAACCCATCTTGAAAAGGCGTTTCGAAAGTTCATCTCCCATTCCTACATGAGTCAAGTAATAAATGGCAGAGTTAGTATTATAAAACTTAGATAATCAATTAACATAAATTAACACAATCAATTTTTATACCACACAAACTCTTAAACTCATCCGAATTTATTGAATCAATTAATAAAGTTTTTGTTTAATTAAACATAAACCACAAAAAATCAGTATACTAGTTACCTGACCAAAAACAATTATAATGATGTTATTACACATCTGATGTGGTGTGATTGATTATCTCATGTTTTAAATCATTAATAAACTCAATAACAAGCTGCAAATGCATAGCCGTTAACTATAGTACTTGGGATATCAGATCCACAAAGACTTGACAATTGCACTAAGATGACTAAATTCAATGACTAAAAACGGCATTTACAGTAATCACAGAGAATCATGCAATGAAAGATTGCTAAATATGAGGAAATAATTGGGATGATTTTAAACTCAGAACACGATTGTATAACTTCACCACTTTCAAAAATCTACCACTATGTGTAAACACCCTAATCGACTCAACAGTCACATGTTATTTCAAAGTGCATACACACAGAATTCGGTTCAACTATCGCAGGTTAAGATGCTAATGTCACCAAAAAATTAGTTTAGACGATTTATCAGCAATTTTCAATGGATAAATCCCCTTAGAAGGACAAGTAAAGATAAAGATCTATATGAATATCCCTAAAACAATCGCCAAATCAATATCGAGACATGAGACTCGTTGATTTTCTTGAGCCTACCAAGAGATCTACTCAGACATAATGTAAAGCAGCATGTAAAGGTTGTTTGAAATCATAAATAAATGATGAATAGAGTAAAAATTATCAAGGAAGCAGAACATCATCCACTTGTCTCACTTTTGGTCTAGAGCTAGAAAAATTAAACGAATTAGACTTGAAACACATACAATTAGAAAACAAGGTAATATTATACAACCTTCAATATCACTAGAAGTACAGGCAAGGAAGAACTCACTTGAGAGAAATAAATATTGGAGTATTTATTTGTCGGGGAAGCAGAACATCATCCACTTGTCTCAATTTTGGTCTAGAGCTTGAAGAATTAAACGAATTGGACTTAGAACCTATACAATAAAAAAACAAGGTAATATTATACAACCTTTAATATCACTAGAAGTACGACAAACTAGACAAAGAAGAACTTGCTTGAGAGAAACTGTATCATGTATATCCTACTTTTAGGGGACTGTAGCTGCGAGTCAGTAGATCGTGTGCTTTCTGTGTCATCAAGCGCTAGGCGTCCAACATTTTTGGTGAGACGAACGAAAAAGAAGGAGGAGTCACGAGGGATAGCCAGTGACGAGAGATAAGAAGAAGGGTGAACTGCGAGAGAGGGATCGAATTTGGATCAGAGATAGAAGAAGAGAAGAAAAGTAATCGAAGAAGAAGAAGGGTGGGTATCGTCGCTCGCGAGAGAGAGAAAAAGAGAATAAAGTTAGGGATTTTAGGGAGTTTGCGGATTTTGGTGGATAGTTATGTTTTTGGTTAAGTAGATTTGGTTGGTTTGTTTGTGGTTTAGTGGATTTCGATTGGTTTTGGTTTTTGGAATAGTGGATAATCAAATAATTAATATATTTTTCTTTAATTATAATTATGAGAGTATAGTTGGTTTTTAATTAATATAAATGTTAGTTTACCAAACTAACTACATAAAGGTTTAGATTCACAAAGATATACTAGATTTGTCCTTTTTACCTAATTATCCCTTATTTTTTTTAAACAGCATTTCGAACATCGTGACTAGGACTGAGATTATTATCCGAACCAAACCGAGATTTTCGGTTTTCAGTTTGGATTCAGTTATAGATGACGAATCTATCAGCAACATTATTAATTTTTTTTCGGTTAACGGTTCGGTTCAGTTTGGTTCAGCCAAACTGAACGAATATCCAAATGAAAAACAAAACCCTATATCTATTTTTCAATTCTTCGGCGCAGCCGCTTGCTTTTTGTTCTTTCTTCTTCTTATTCTTTTTCCTCTTCAAAATTTAAGTTTAACAGAGAGACGAACCTCAAACTACAAGATCCAAAGAGTCAAGAAGATCCATGGAGTTTCAAAAGTTAGGACTTTTGATCCAAGAGAGATTCGGTATCTCAAAAAAAACAAACACTCACGCAAAGTGAGATTCGTCTTGTGTGACTGAAAAGCCCAATCCAATAGAAGTTAAGAAAATATAGTGTATAACTCAGATTTCATAGAAAATAAATAACGTTTTTTTTACCTCAGAAACACACTCTATTAATTATTACTTGAGTTTTGAATACACATTTTATCATGTTCGACATAATGCTATAATGGCAGAGTTACATCCAAAAGGGCAAAATAAATTAGACACTGTGTGACATGCTTGGCCATTTGATCAGCACACGCGTTGCCCTCCCGATGGGAAAATTGAAAGGAGAATCTCCTCACGTCCGTGCACTTTTCTGAAAAGTCCATACTGAAACTATGAAGACGTGGCCATAGGTGAGGGGATTTAACCGCTTGTGTCACATCATTGCAATCTAATACAAAAATGACATTTGATATACCTTGTATGCTGAGACATGAGACTGCCCAGGTAAGGGTTGCGGCTTCAGTCTCCAAAGGTGAAGCTAGTTGCGGATAATATTTTGCTCCTAACTGCCTTATTTTACCATGGTGATCTCTAAGAATCCAGCCAACTCCAGTTTTATCCAAATCTGCTTTACGGGAACCATCCACATTGCATTTGTATAGAAGGTAGATTCTTGAGGAATCCACTTCCTGCGAGATTGTAATGATGGAGCTTGTGAAGGAAAAAATCTCAGGGAGGAGTTGACATGATGCCATTCTTCTGCCGTCCAAGTGCTTGCTGGACCAATTCAACTGAACCAAGTCAACCGAACTAACCAAATTTATCCGAATTTAACCTAATTTTAACTAAAACCCAAAATTTCAGTTAATTTCGGGTATTAAAATAAATACCTGAACAACCCGAGATCCGAACCGAACCGTAAATTTTTTAGGTTAAATTCGGAACATTTTTGAAAAATCAAAATGCTCATTTATCTCGAAAAACCGAAGTCGCATGCCTAATCATGACAATTAACTTTAATGTGTTTGATATCTTCATGAAAAACATGATTTGCCACAATTTGGAGGGCCGATTGATTATCACGAAACAAGTGTATAAATTCTTCAAAAGAAATTTTAAAAACGGTGAGAACACAATTTCAGTTCATATATTATCAGTTTTCAGAAGGTCCAAACGAAAAATTAATAATTTTTATTTGGGGGCTGGGGGAGGGAGGTTTAGACAAATTTTTAAAAGTAAGAACCCCAATGCTAAAACTTTAGAAATATAAGGGTCTCTTCTTGCAAGAAAATTAAAATTGGGGACCTATTTTAAATATTGATAAGTCAAAAAATTTAAAGGGGCAATAGGCCATGTTTCATCTTGTTAGCCTAGGACCAGTCCTTACTATCAGTGTCATTAACTGATATTCAACTTCAACCAAAGAAAAAAAAAATAAGTTGTTTACTTCTTGGCCTTTCAAGGAATCAGACTATTAGAGAAGTACCAAGTAACACAACATATTGTTGGAACTTTATTTTGAGTTTTTTTTTACTTATGATGAGTACTATTATATAATTTACTCATATGTCAAAATCAAGTTTAATTTGAATGAAAAATGAGGATGGAAAGTGTATAAGTTGGAACTGTTACTTCATAACGTTTCTGAAGTGTGAGGACCATTATGTAAAAACTCTAGAAATAAGCAAGCCGGGATTTGGCCTTGGGTCTTGATGAATGTGGGATTTAGACCCACTGAGATAATTTTTTTTGGGATAAAAATCTGTTTATTTTATCAATTTTTCCCTTAAAATTTTTTGCATAATATCTTGGATAAATCTAAGTTTGAAATTTTGAATTCACATTGAATCCAGTTATTTGTTGCACGAATATCGCATGCACGATTTTCGCACGTACCAATTTGGCCCGAATTCTGCACATGTTCTTTGAGATAATATTTGAAAAGATTTTCTTATCTTCTCATTGAACTTATCTTCTCAGCTCACCCTCTACTATAAATAGAGGAGTAATCTCATTCATTCTACACACCTCAGAGAAAAACAAAAGCTTGAAATCTCTCAAACTCAAATAGTCTCAGCAATCTCCTTCGCTTCTCTTCGTCTTAAGTACGTCGAGAGTACATCGTTTGTGCTAAATTTGCAGATTTTGTTTTATAGTGTACGTAAACAGTCTCACACAGTTTTATACTGGAATTCAAGAATCGCTATATGCCGTGACACTATGGACGATTTATTAAGTTAAGGAAATAGATCATATCTCGACTCTATGATTTCTTCGGTCTCGTTCATACTATTCTCGATGAAGTTATTTTGTTATTACGTTTATATATCGTTATTATGTTGAATAATGTTTCATTATATTGATTTATATTTACAATTTACTCTTTCAGGTTTTTAGCGGTCCTACAATCTTAACTCAATAAATTCGTTATAGCTTATCGCTAATATCGGTTTGAGATTTGCAAATATTTTCAAATCCTTATATCTTAACATTTCCGCGAACGCTTAACAGCGAGTTTGCGAAACAAAATCAAGATATAAAAAATGGTTTCTGCGAACGCTGAAAAGCGAGTTTGCGAAATGCGTTTGTGTTTTAATAGAGTGATTTCCACGAACTCTTTTATAGTCAAGTTTGTGAAATGCTGTAAACGCTTATAATAGTGTGTGCGTTTGAAAATAACGCTTGAACCGCTAATAATAACGATTGTATCTTATAAGGTCTTATAAAGTGAATTTATAAAGGCTAATAAAAGTAATTATAAGGTCTTATAACATGATTTATAAGGACTTATAAATAGATTATGCAATTTATTAATTATTAGGCCTGATACTTGTTGATTATTTCAACAAAAATTTCGGAGATAATTAATTTATTTTGTAATTTATTTTAAATAAATTACTATGTTTTTCTGAAATTAATAGAGTGGTAATATGATTTTGGTGAAACCAATCATAGTTTCTCTAAGTGATAGAGATGAAAGTATTTTAATAAAATATCTCTCTACTCACTTGAATCTCATAAAGTTACAGAAATAAAATTCAAAAACTCTATTGAGATTATGTATACATTGTTGTGGAAAACTGAGTAATCTTCGAAAATATGGAGGCAAGCGTTGCTTAGCACAAATAATATTCTCAACAAAATACCGCACAAAGTTACTGGCAAGATGTCACATAAACTGTGGAAAGGTATTGTACATTCGTACAAATACCTAAAAGTGTGGGGGTTCTTAGCAAAAGTTGCAGTGCCACTTCCAAAAACTGTAAATTATATTTTCATAGGATATACATACCCTGAGAGTGGTGGTCGGTTTCTGTTTCATAAAACAGACATATCGAATATCTATGTAAATTTAATTATGGAATCAATGAATGTGTAGTTATTTAAACATGTGTCGTTATTTAACAAGTAAACATAAAGACACAAACACCTCAACAAATGAGGCTAGCTTTGTGACACTTCAGTAAGTGAAGTAGAAGATGAACCTTGACGTAGCATGATAGCTCATAAGAAAAAATCTCATGGTATTGATTCCATCATAGCTATTTTTGTTTGCAAATTAGCTAAAGAATTCACAGTTGTCATGTTTACAGCAGACACATCTTTTTGGAAGAAAGTGGTAATGGCGATAACGCCTCTATTATGAAAAATCATACATGAGAGATAAAAGATATATGATTACATAAATGTCAAATATATCAAGTTGATATATGGAAAATGGTTATGTAGTCCCTAGACAAAATCCACAAGGTATATAGACTTGTGAAGTTGATGTATGAGCTTAAAACAAATTTCAATACGATGAAATAAAATTTTGACAAGGTCAAATGGTGTCGGCATTAATAAATGAGATAAGTGAGTCTACATCAAAATACATATAGCATATATGTTGTTATGTATGTGTGTAGACGTATACTCCTTAGTTGATACACGAGATATGTGAAATCAAATGATGTCGTTCTAGAGATTAAGTTCTAAATGAATCATCATATCTCATTATGTTGGAAAGTTACTTAAGAGTTTCAACAACTACTCCAAGTGGATTACAAAAACTTTTTGACGAATTCCTTCATCAGAATAATTAGATTATGAGAGCGATTAATTCATCGCCATATGACTATAAAATAGTGTACTCATATGTTAAAATCAAATTTCATCTTGAATAAGAAATGGAGGTCCAAAGTGGATAACTTAGAAATGTACCACACTGAATATTGAGGTGAAAATCCATATGAATATATATTAGGAAGAGATAACCCAACAATGTTAAACCACACGCGCGTGGTTGAGTGAAGTCGATACGGACTCAAGTTTAATTGTGGGTTTAGAACGGGTTTTTGGTATATGGGCTTTCGAGGCCCAATAACCTATATTTGTTGTAATAATTTTTAGTTTGTGTAATTGATCACTACACAACACTAAATTTTTGGTCAATAAAATAAAATATCTCATTAAAAAGATGATTAAGTCAATGATTTAATATCATGATTAATATCTTTTATAACCTCCACTCTTTTTGGTGTAATTACACAAAGAAGATATTATGATATGGTAGAACCAATGCCGATATTATGTGCACACCGTGACAACAATTAGGCTATAGCTCAGGCATTAAGTTTTCTGTATAATGGTAAAACTTATATTATAAGTAGATAAAATAAAACCATTAAACAATTGATCTCAAATGATGTATAATCTAAACTGACTATATCAATTTGGCTGACAACCTAGGATCCAAATACTAAAGGTTGGTCACAAGATCACATTGTAAAATCATCAAAGGGAATGGGTTTAAAGCCTATGAAAAAAGAGAATGTTTGATGGAAACCCTACCTATATGACTGGAGATCCCAAGATGTAGGTTCAAAGGGACAACTAAATCAAGCTGATTCTACCAAAAGCACTGTGAGATTTTTATCTCTACCCAGTTTTCAGGATGATAAACAGTGCTTCATGAATGTATAGAGGATAAGCAATGCTTTTACTGATTACATAGCTTTTGTCATGAAAATTAAGTATAATTGTATACTTACAGAAAATCTTATGACAAATCACCTTGTGAGTGTGAAATGAGGCCGTTTCTAGGAGAATGAAGGTTAGGCTATATTCTCTAAGTTCAAGGCCAAAATGAACCCAATAGAGAACTTAGATCTACGAGAAAATGAAGCTAGGTTATATCTGTTGTCTCGGTTTACACCAAAATCCGGAGGGTTCAAGACATCATGTTCACCTTCTGGCCGAGTAAACCCGATAGATATTAACTATGAGTGGTTCAAGGATGAAAAATGCCACCATCTCAGACACAGTGAATTTTTCGCATATACTCTCAAAGTCCATCTGTCTAGTCAGTGGAGTTTGTCAAGTCAGTCGTGTCTGTCAAGTCCATCATACGTTTAGAGAGTAATTTCTATTCATGTGGGGGATTGTTGGAACTTTATTTTGAGTTTTTTTTTTTTACTTGTGATGAGTATTATTATATAATATACTCATATGTCAAAATCAAGTTTAATTTGAATAAGAAATGAGGATGGAAAGTGTATAAGTTGGAAATGTTACTTTATAACGTTCCAAAAAAGAGTGAGAGGACCATTATGCAAAAACATTGGAAATAAACAAGCCGGACTTGGGCCTTGGGTCTTGAAGAATGTGGGATTTAGGCCCACTAAGATAATCTTTTTTGGGATAAAAATTTGTTGATTTTATCAATTTTTCCTTTAAAGATTTTTTGCATAATATCGTAGATAAATCTAAGTTTGAAATTTTGAATTCAAATTGAATCCAGTTATTTGTTGCACGAATTTCGCACGCACGAATTGGGCCCGAGTTCTGCACATGTTCTTTGAGATAATATTTGAATAGATTTTCTTATCTTCTCGTTGAACTTATCTTCTCAGCTCACCTTCTACTATAAATAGAGGAGTAATCTCATTCATTCTACACACCTCAGAAAAAAACAAAAGCTTGGAATCTCTCAAATTCAAATAGTCTCAGCAATCTCCTTCGCTTCTTAAGTAAGTCGACAGTATATCGTTTGTGCTAAGTTCGCAGATTCTGTTTTACAGTGTACGTAAACAATCTCACAAAGTTTTATCCTGGAATTCAAGAATCGCTATATGCCGTGACACTACGAACGATTTATTGAATTAAGGAAAGAGATCATATCTCGACTCTGTGATTTCTTCGGTCTCGTTCATGCGATTCTCGTTGAAATTATTTTGTTATTACGTTTATATATCGTTATTATGTTGAATAATATTTTATTATATTGATTTATATTTGTAATTTACTCTTTCAATTTTTTAGCGGTCCTACACATATCACTAAGAGAACACACGTGTGAGCAGTCATGCCAATCAACATCACAACAAGTGAACTAAAGTTCGTGCATCACATACATGAGCTCGGGTCTGACGACGAGATAAATGAAGCGACTTACTGAACGATGATATTTATGGGGATCGTCTAAAACTGGACCGATATTTCACTAACTTGTGCTTTTGTTCGATTGGAAGACGACAAAAATTTGTACCCAATAGTCATGCATAGCCATACTTCGAAAATGATGTCTGTAGCATATTTCCATTAAGAAAATACTAGTGGGACAGCGAGTCATGAATGGAGGTTTTGTTTCACCTTGTGTCAGGTTTCACCTGAATCCTACTAGGAAGTTCGAGAGTTTAACCCCATCTTACCGCAAGTGCACGGTTAAATGTAATCGTAGTATGTTCGGGATCGATCTGCAGAGACTAAGAATAATTACACAGAAATTTTAGGGATAAATCTAATCTAGATGAATTATATAGTTTGGAGGTTTTAGGTTTAATTATTTAAAGTGCATAAAATAAATAAGCAATAACTAAATAAACAATAATTAAATTACTGAATTAAATTACGTAAAATAAAATTTATAAAATAAAATTACAAAATTTAAATAGCAGAAAATAAATTACGTAAATTAAATAGTGGTAAATAGAGTGCGTAAAATAAATTACAGAATTTAAATAGCATAAAATAAATTGCGTAAATTAAATAACAGAAAATAAATTACGTAAATTAAAGAGTGAAAAATAAAGTGCGTAAATTAAAGTGCAGAAATTAAATAGCATAAATTAAATAGCATAAATAAAAGTACTGAAATTAAGTTGCATAAAGTAAATTGCATAAATTAAATAACTTTAAGTTCAATAACGATTAAACAATAATGAAGAAAACGATCGCAAGGGTGAATGAGAACAAATCCGGAAATCTTCTAATTCGAGAATTGATGTTCTTTAACCCTTTTGTTGATATCTATCGGTCTAAAAATTTCGTATACAGATTAGTCCACTCTCGTGGTATACTTAACCGAACTTTCCTTTTCTACACAGTGACTCAGCATCGACAGACCACGGTCGATGCTTGTGCTCGATGCGCTTCTCCAGGATGGGCATCGATAAGTCCTGGTCAATGCTTGCGTTGATGGTCTTCGTCTGGCTGGGCGTCGACATGCCCTGGTCAATGCTCTGGGTCGGTGCTACATTAAAAACAGTTTTTCTGCACTTGCATCGACCTGGACTGGTCGATGTACTGGGTCGATGCTTAGCTTTATAGCTCTAAATAAACCTTTTGTGATCGTCCACGACTCATGGCAAGCAACTCCAATGTCCTCATGGCTTCTTAAGGCTCTTAAAAACTCTAGAAACACCTGTTTTTCTCCAAGTACCTATAAATATATAAACAAATGCAAATGCACTAAAAGTATCGTAAATGCAAGTTAGAAACATATAAAACTAAGCTAAATATATGCATTAAAACATGTAAAATATGATGCTATCAATTCCCCCACACTTACCTTTCTGCTTGTCCTCAAGCAAACAATAGTTAAGCATGGTGAAGAAATGCTAAAAACAGTAAAGATAAGGAGAGTCTAATCGACCTTGTGACATTGTTGTGTTTGATGCTTTTCGGCCTTGTGGAATTGGAATGATCTCTACCGTACTTATGTACTTCACCGTAAGCATAACAACTCATCCTACTTTGAACCGCTCCTCCTTTGATCCTATACTCCTCATTGTTGACTCCTCTTTTTATTCTAAGCATGGGTTCTCAACTTGGGAATATCGATCAAAGGATATGAACACTTACTCTTTCGAATTTTTGTAAGCTCAAGATCGTCTTAGTGCAATTCCTTTCCCCTTCTTTTTCTCACTTCAATGTCAATCGATTTTTCTAAGATATCATTTTATTTTTTTTATCGATCACTTTTTTTCTTAAGCTCTTTTCTATGACAAATTTTCTTGAGACGCGAACATTGAAAGTGGTTGCTTCCAATGCCCAGTTCGCTTCTATATCCTTTTTTTCTTCCCTTTCTCTTCTTGTTTTTTTTTTTTAATCTAATCGAAAGGAAGGAAGAGGGGAATCGCACTTACTTAGATGTGTCTTGCAGTGTCTCATAGAGGTATCACGTCCAATGCATCTCAAGCCCAAGTCGAGAAAATTAAAGTTCATTAAGGTGAGAAGTCAACTCCGAATCGTCTAAGTCTTCAGAAGAATGATCCTTTTGGGGTTTATTGATCCACTCATGGATTTTCGAAATTTTCTAGTAAAGATTACACACTATCTAACAAAGCATCCAAACATTAGCACAAATAACACAATTTAACAAGTTCTATTGCTACCTCATTAAAAACCTTTCACATGTTATTGAACCTATGAACGAGGAAAAGACTGTAACAATTTCTCAAAATACGAAAAACTTATGGTAAAACTTTCATCAAAAGATGTCCAGGAAAAAGAATCACCTCCATAAATCACAAGACTCCCCCCCCCCACACTTAAATCACAATGTTCGCGTTGTGAGATAAAACCGTAAAGGGGGTAAAGAAGCAAGAAAATTCATACCTGAATTTTTTTTATCGTGTTTGTGAGTTTTCAGCTCCCATATTTTTTAAGTCCTTAATTTATATATATATATATATATATATTTTGTTGAAAATAACCTGAAAATTAAAAAAAAAAACAGAAAAACAGAAAAAAAAAAAACAAAAACAAAAACAGAAAAAATACGAAAACTGAAAAATAAACTGAAATTGAAAAACGTATATACAAAGATAGAATGCTTATTTAACGTTATGAGCTCGACGATGTTACCGTTTTACTGATCCTGAGACTCTTCCGGAAGGTCGGGTGGATCTTCCAACTCTATGATCTCCGCCCGCCAATGATTTCAGAACTCATATACAGCTTTATTCGTTGTCCATTCACCTTGAAACTCTCTCCACTATTTCCCCATAGCTCTATAGCTCTGTAAGGCATTACTGACTTTATCTTGAAGGGACCGGACCAACGGGATCAGAGCTTTTCCAGAAAGAGCTTCAAACGAGAGTTGAATAGTAGGACTTGATCGTTTACCTTAAACTCTTGGTGAAATATTCGCTTGTCATGAAATGCCTTTGTCCTCTCCTTGTATATGCGTACATTCTCATAGGCATCTAAATGAATCTCGTCTAGTTTGTTCAATTGCATGAGGCGCTTTTCTGCCACGGTTTTGATGTCATAGTTAAGTATCTTTACAACCCACATAGCTTTGTATTCTAGCTCAATCGACAAATGACAAGACTTTCCATAGAGAAGGTTGAAAGGAGTTGTACCAATGAGAGTCTTGAAAGCTGTTCGATAAGCCCACAAAGCATCGTCTAGTTTAAGCGACCAGTCTTTTCGTGAAATATTCACCGTCTTCTCCAAGATTGCTTTGATTTCCCGGTTTGAAACCTACACTTGTCTGCTTGTTTGAGGATGATATGTTGTTGCCACCTTGTGTCTAACACCATGCTTCCTTAGAAGTTTGTTAAAAGTTTTGTTAATGAAGTCCGTTCCTCCGTCGCTAATCACCACTCGCGGAACTCCAAAACGCGGGAAAATGATGCTCTTAAAAAGTTTCAGAACTACCTTCGCATCGTTTGTTGGACACGCCACAACTTCTACCCATTTAGATACATAATCAACCGCCACTAAGATGTAGTTGTTACCATGAGAGTTCGGGAAAGGTCCCATGAAATCGATGTCCCACACATCAAAGACTTCTACCTCCAGTATCGGGTTTTGAGGCATCTCTTTCCTTCGACTTATGTTTCCTTTTCTTTGACATGCATCACAAGCTAGGATGAATCGATGAGTATCTTTGAACAAAGTCGGCCACCAAAATCCAGCTTGAAAAACTTTTGCCACCGTCTTGAATGTAGCAAAATGTCCTCCGTATGTTGATCCATGGCATCCCGTCAAGATCCCGTGAACTCCATGCTCAGGAATACATCTTCTGTATATTTTATCCTTACATAGCGTGTAGAGGTTTGGATCATCCCAATAATACCGATTGATCTCCTTGAAAAACTTTTTCTTGTGATATCCGACGAGACCAGGTGGGTTTTCTCCACAAGCGAGGTAATTGACGATGTCGGCGTACTATGGTGACTTGTCTTTGATGGTGTTGATGCTTTTCAGCTCCTTATTAAGGTTGTGTTCGCCGATAAGTACTCTAATGGCATAGACTTGTTCCTCCGGTAGTGAATAGTCGATAGGGATCTCGTCAGTGATTCTCATTCGAGAAAGGTGATCAGCTACTCCGTTCTCTATTCCTCTCTTATCTTCTATCTCCAAATCGAACTCTTGAAAGAGTAGTATCCAGCGGAGTAGCCTTGGTTTTGCGTCCTTCTAAGCGAGTAGATACTTTAGTGCCGCATGATCCGTGTGTACAATGACTTTAGAACCGACTAAGTATTGGCAGAACTTCTCAAAAGCAAAGACGATCGCTAGCAGCTCTTTCTCCGTGGTAGCATAATTCATTTGCGTTTTGTCTAGCGTCCTACTTGCATAATAGATGAAAATTCAGCTTTTTGTCCTTGCGTTGTCCAAGTACAGCTCCTACGGCATACTCACTAGCATCACACATAATCTCGAATGGCAATTCCCAATTCGACGGTTGTACTATCGGTGCACTCACTAGCTCCTTCTTCATTGATCGGAATGCCTCGGAACATGCGTCATCGAAGTTGAACTCAACATCCTTGCATAGCAGACTGGTGAGTGGTCTTGCTATATTAGAAAAATCTTTGATGAATCTTCGATAAAAATTAGCATGACCAAGGAAAGTTCGTATGTCTTTCACCGTTTTTGGAGGCCCTAGACTTGTCATCACATCGATCTTGGCCTTGTCGACTTTAATCCCTCTTTCCGATATCTTATGCCCGAGAACGATTCCTTTTCTCACCATAAAATGACACTTCTCCCAATTAAGTATGAGGTTCGTCTCTTTGCAATGTTTTAGCATCTTGCACAAATTAGACAAACAAACACCAAACGAAGAACCATACACAGAGAAATCATCCATAAACACCTCAACTACTGATTCAATTAAATCGGAAAATATCGACATCATACACCTTTGAAAGGTTGCAGGTGCATCACATAGTCCAAACGACATTCTTTGATAGGCAAAGGTACCGTAAGGACATGTAAATGTCGTTTTTTCTTGATCTTGAGGATGTATCGGGTATCCATCTAAAAAGCAATAGTGAGAGTGATTTGTTAACCGTTCTAACATTTGATCAATAAACGGAAGAGGAAAATTATCTTTTCTAGTGGCAGCATTTAATTTTCTAAAATCAATACACATTCTATGTCTCGTGATAGTTCTAGTAGGAATTAATTCGTCATTTTTATTTTTTACCACAGTGATACCACCCTTTTTAGGTACAACATAAACATGTGAGACCCAAATACTATCTGATATATGATAAATTATACCTACATCTAGAAGTTTAAGAATTTTTTTTTCTTACGACATCACGTAAATTTGGATTTAATCGTCTTTGAGGTTCAATTGAATTTTTAGATTCATCTTCTAAATGTATTCTATGCATGCATAAGGATGGAGATATGCCATTGATATCATCTAGAGAATATCCTATTGCTTTTCTATATTTTCTCAATTCATTAAGTAAAAGAAAAGTTTCATCATCATTAAGCTCATCACTTATTATGATAGGATATGTTGAATTAGGACCGAAAAATGCGTACTTTAGCCCTTTCAGAAGTTGGTTTCAACTCCACCTTTGGTGCCTTGAGTTCGCTCCAATCATCTTCATCGCAAGTCTTACCATCGCTTGCTTCCACCTTGGCTTTTTCTTATTCGTCACCTTCGATTAGACTCGCGTATGCTATCTCACGAGGCAGCATGTCCGCCACGTCTCCATTTTGTAGCGTTTGGAATTCTTTACTTAGTTCTTTGTTTTCAAGTTCAACTTCGTCTAACACACCATCAGCCAACAATTCATGATCATCTATGTAGAATATGCGGTCTCGTTCGGGTTTCTTCATCACTTCCTCAATGCTAAACTGCATGACTTTGTTGTTTAGATGAAGATCAATTTTTCTGTTTTTGAAATCAATTATGGCTCCCACGGTTGCTAGGAATGGTCTCTCAAGGATGAGTGGATCCTTGGGCTCGTGATCCATCTTGAGTACCACAAAGCCGGTCGGAATTTGGTAGTCACCAATCATCACCGAAATGTCTTCAAGTAATCCCACCGGCGTTTTCATCGAACGATCAGCGAGAACTAATGACATCTTACACTCCTTGAATCGAGTAAGTCCTAACTTTTGTGCAATATATATGGGCATTAGATTCACACTAGCTCCAAGATCGCATAAAGATCTCCCGAATATTATGTGACCGAGAGTGCGGAAGAGAGTAAAACTGCCTGGGTCATCTAGCTTTCTTAGAATCTTCTTGTCGAGGATGACGGCACTGCACTCGTGTGTCAAGAACGCCACTTCGATTAGTTCCTTTTTCTTCTTAGTCACAAGATCCTTGAGGAACTTGCTAGTGTTGGGAATCATCGTCAAGACTTCTAGTATTGGCATAGTGATGATCACACCTTTCATTTGTTCTTCAAATGCATTCCTCATTCTCTCCTCTATTCTTCCTTTAATTCTTCCAGGAAAAGGGATTTTAGGTTGATACTGTGGGAAATCATGTGTCACTTGCTTCCTTACGCGAGTCTCAGGTTTCTTTGTGAGAATTTTCGTAGTACGAATGTCGGGGTCCCTATCCTCGTCTGGCTTCTCCATGATGACCTCCTCGACTTCTGGTTCCTTTTCAAATATCTTGGGATTCTCCTTCTCGACTATTGGTTCTTTCCTCTCTATCATGATAGGGTCGTCTTCTTTCTAGATGTTAGCTATTTCATTTTTCTTGTTAACTGGCTGCTTAGGTGTAAGCGGTCTGAGCTCCTTTCCACTCTTCAAGGTTATTGCTTTGACCGATGATGACTCTTCCTTTGCTCGTGTTTCTATATTTTATATCTTAGAGGCAAGGTCTTTGAATTTCTCATCTAGCTTGTTCCACTGTTGACTCAAGATTAGCAATTCTTCACTGACCTTTGCTCCGTTGCTCGATTCTCCATCTAGAATGTTCTTAATTGCCTTTTCAAGTTCGCTTGTGCCGGTTATTGAAGAAATCGTCCAAATGTTGTCTCCAGGGAAAGCATCGATCGCCCCTGGTCGATGGGGTTGATCGATGGTTCCCCCTGTCAGGGCATCGACGATGCACGAGCGATGCTCTGTCTGATGCACTTTTTCTTCGACAGCCAGAGCGATACCATCGACCACCCCTGGTCGATGGAAATGCTCGATGGTTTCCTCATATATAACATCGATGGTGGCCATTCGATGCCGTCCGTCATCATCTGTTTTGGAATTATTTGCATCAACCGGCCAGGGTCGATGCAGTTGTCGACGTCGGTCTTTGTTGCTCGTTTCTATGGTCTTGTCGATAGTACATAGTCGATGTTCCTCGCCGTTTGCTTGTCTTGAAAGACCATCGACCATTCTCGGTCGATGGTGTTGTCCTTCATACCGATTTGAAAAGGTGAAAAGATGTGCCGATTTCAGAAACATGTCCAATTTCTCGAGTAGTGTTTGCAGGCCCAACTTCTCTTTGTTTTCGCGGTCGTCGGCGCGTTAGTTCACCATATTGTTGTCTTCTTTATAATATTCATCACTCCTGGCGAGGTTCTCTACTAATGTTCTTCCTCGATGTGCATCTTGTCCTAGAAAAGTTTCGCAACTTCCTACATCAAGTAGCATACGGTACCTAGGAGTGGCTCCTCTATAGAATGTGCTCCGTCGGTAAACCCTTGAAGAGGGCATTGCCTTGTGTATTCTTCAATCCTTCTCCATGCTTCTCCAAAACTTTCAGTGTTTCGTTGCGTGAAGCTTGATATCTTTTTCCTTCAGTAAGATGTCCTAGCTTTTGAGTAGAATCTCTTTAGGAATGCTTTTCATCATTGACTCCATGTCGCAACGGTCTCTGATGGAACGCTCTTCTCCCAATGATGGGCCTCACCTTC
Organism: Boechera retrofracta; assembly: GCA_015832515.1. NCBI lineage: Eukaryota > Viridiplantae > Streptophyta > Magnoliopsida > Brassicales > Brassicaceae > Boechera > Boechera retrofracta. The sequence continues at coordinate 71,806 of JACCIV010034894.1, forward strand.
GAGTGAGAATGGGAATAAACGCAGTTTTATGGCGTCTTCAGAGATACCTTTTATTCTGACCATGTCGCACAACTTGTTAAATAGATTAAGATGCTCCATAGGCTTCTCTGTTGATAGACCTTGAAACTTTTCTTTTTAGACCAAGTTAATCAAGTCGACCTTGATTTCGAACTCGACGTCTCCTAACGGTGGTGGTCGGATGCCCATGCGATGGCTATTGCTTGTTGTCTCGTCGGCCATGCTTATCGTTCGTATTATCCTTTGCCTACGCACCATGTTCTCATTCTCCCGGTCCAGCAATTGGTTCATTTTTTTTTTAGCTTTTTGAATTTATTAACCTGAAAAATTAGAAACGAAAATTAAATAAAATAAGAAAGTAAAGAAACCTAGTCTCAGATTCAGACCAAATCTCTATGGCTATTGCTTCACTCCCCGGCAACGGCGCCAAACACTTTATAGAAGGTTTTGTTTCACCTCGTCTTAGGTTTCACCCGAGCCCTACTAGGAAATAGTCTCAAGAGTTTAACCCGATCTTACCACAAGTGCACGGTTAAATGCGATCGTAGTATGTTCGGGATCTCTGAGAATAACTACACAGAGATTTTAGGGATAAATCTAACCTAGGTGAATTATAGAGTTTCGGGGTTTTAGGTTTAATTATTTAAAGTGTATAAAATAAATAAGCAATAACTATAAACAATAATTAAATTACTAAATAAAATTACGTAAAATAAATTGCATAAAATAAAATTATAAAATTTTAAATAGCATAAAATAAATTACGTAAATTAAATAGAGGAAAATAGAGTGCGTAAAATAAATTACAGAATTTAAATAGCGTAAAGTAAATTGCGTAAATTAAATAACAAAAAATAAATTACGTAAATTAAATAGCGGAAAATAAAGTGTGTAAATTAAAGTGCAGAAATTAAATAGCATAAATTAAATTGCATAAATAAAAGTACTTAAATTAAATAGCATAAAGTAAATTGCATAAATTAAATTGCATAAATAAAAATGCGTAAAATAAAATGCATAAATTAAATAACTTTAAATTCAATAACGATTACAATAATGAAGAAAACGATCCCAAGGGTGAATGAGAACAAATCCGGAAATCTTCTAATTCGAGAATTGATGTTCTTTAACTCTTTTGTTGATATCTATCGGTCTAGAGATTTCGTATACAGATTAGTCCACTCTCGTGGTATGCTAATCTCTCTGGAAAAGCCCACTCTCGTGGTACCCTTACAAGCATTGAGAACGATCTCGTCATTGACCGGCCTAACTATCCACTGCATCTCTACGACGTATTCAACCTTTCAACATGTTTAGTTCCGAGATCTTAATCCACTCTCGCGGCATCAAGACCTTAAGGTGTTAAACTAACTTGATCAAAGCTAATTTAGATAAGCTCACAAGTCGAAAATAGGTTTACCGATTAACTAGAATCCCAAGTATGTATATCCGAAACCTCTCTACCTACTCTCGTGGCGTAGGGAATTCCCGAAACACTCAGCCACACATGTGATTTTTGGCCGAGCTCTTAGACGACTCCCAAGGGAGTAAGTCTAGCTTTAGGAACACATACAAGGTAGCTAATCGGTTAAGAACATAAAACATCAATCTCTAATCAGTAGATCCCATCATCGATCTCCATCCTAGAGATCTAAAGGATATACTCGCTCATAACTCTAAGGGTGACGAAAGTATATGAGATAGAAGACATGATAAAAAATAAACGAAAGCTCTAAATAAAGCAATAGAAGAACAAGAAGAAGAACTAAAGAACTTGCATAATAAAACTTAAGAACAAAAGAATGTTTTTGAGATTTTTCTCTCTAAGTGGTGGCTATAAAGTTGTGCAAAAACTGGAAACCCTTTCTAAGAGGCATAACATGTGTTTATATAGAGTTTTAGGAGGCTAGGGGAAATTTAGGGCGTCCTTAGAAGCCTCTGGAAGACCCTCATTGTCGACCCAAAGCTTCCCATACTTAGCATTTCGTATTAACCGAATTTCCTTCTCTGCACAGTGACTCAGCATCGACATGCCACGGTCAATGCTTGTGGTCGATGGGCTTCTCCAGGATGGGCATCGATAGGCCCTGGTTGATGCTTGCATCGATGGTTTTCGTCTGTCCGGGCGTCGACAGGCCCTGGTTGATGCTCTAGGTCGGTGCTACAGTAAAAACAGTTTTTTTGCACTTGCATCGACCTGGACTGGTCGATGTATTGGGTCGATGCTTGGCTTTATAGCTCCAAATAAACTTTCTGTGATCGTCCATGACTCATGGCAAGCAACTCCAACGTCCTCATGGCTTCTTAAGGCTCTTAAACACTCTAGAAACACCTGTTTTGCTCTAAGTACCTATAAATATATAAACAAATGCAAATACACTAAAACTATCCTAAATGTAACTAAGCTAAATGTATACATTAAAGCATGTAAAATACGATGTTATCAAGTCACTTTAATGGCGAAAAAGAAATTTGAGTTGACATATATCATTTTAGTAAAAACATTGTTGTAAGTAGCTATCGAACTTGCTAAAAAGCACGAGATCATTGCCTGCCACTAAGAAGGCGTTTACATAAATCATGATTAGATATTAAGTTGTATCCTGAATATAAGAGAAGAGTGAGTAGTTGGATTTGTTTTCGACAAAGCCAAAACGAGTCAGGTTTGGGTAAGCATTGAGAACCACCTCTGAGGCACATGTTTAAAAAAGTAAAGAGACTGACTTGTGCAGCTGGCACACTGATTTGGGTCGGTACTCGGTACTCGATAATCTTGAAGGCAACTTCACGTAAACATCTTCATCATGTAGTTTGGAAGAATGACTTTATGGATGTTTATTTGATGTACTTTCAGACTATAATACCTTTTAAGTCAAATAGAATTGAGAGGCATAAGACGTGTACCTACACTCCTCAACATAAAGGATTTGCAAAGAGAATGAACATGTCAATCATAGAGAAGGTTACTTGTTTGTTGAATGAGTATGGCCTAGAGGAATGCCTGTAGCTATAGTAGGTAAGTTTAAGCAATGAGTTTTGAAGAGTGTCTTTATATATATAATACCCTTATAGAACAAATACAAGATATGGTTTTGGAAGTGGAAATTTGTGTTATTTGCAAACTAAGAAACCACTTGAGGAACCTATGAGTGAAAAGTTTGTAGAAAATAAGATGAATAAAGTAGTGGAGATCACATATCCTAAACAAGCTAACTTTTTAGTTTTTTTTTGTCGACAATTTATACAAGCTAACGTATATATAGTCATATCGGTGAAAATTCTTTATTTTTAAACTAATAAAAATTTAAGTCCGATCTAAGTGGGGTTGGCAAAGGTGCTTCGACCCAATAGCCCATTTTCATTCAAAAAAATGTGTAAAGCAAAAAACCCATTTTTACTTGTTTGTTGTTAACTGATATGTTATTTTGTTTATGTATTTTGTTTATGTTTATGTTATTTTGAAATTGTTAACATATATTGCATATACAGTTAATTTAGTCTTAAATCCAAAGATCAGATATTTTTACAAACAAATCAATCATTATTTATATGCATATTTTGAAAGCAGCAGTATATCTCTTTTATCTCTTTCATTAGTTTAAGTCTCTTTGTTTGTCTTAGTTTATTTTCAGTATTTCTGTCTTTTTCGTTTTCTCTATAACTTCTGACAAAAATCTCGAAAATGGTATAAAATTTAACATTTTACAAAAAAAAAAAAAAAAATGTTGCTCAATTTTGAACATCTTATTTACATATTTACATATTTTATTTTCCTTTTTTTTGTTCTTCTTTTCTACATTATGGAGTTGTGTTTTTAAAATGTTTATTTACATATCTTAACAAATATGAACTTGAAATTACTAAATTTACACACCACATGCAAACATTCGTCCGAATAGTGAAACTACTTACAACTAATGCAATGGTTGCTCTCATAAAAAGACTAAGAGAGTCTAAATTGTAATAAGTATTGCGTTCAACCAAAGCAATAAGTTTTGAGCTGATCTTAAACTCTCCAGGGGTTGTGCAGGTCATATCGGGTGGTGATTTTGGAAGCAAACATCTAACGAATCGAATTCTCCAACCATACGGTGTCGAAGATCTATCTTTTTCTAAGAACCTGAGACACAAAAAAAATAAAGAAATAAACTAAAAAATAAACGTGTACCTTAGTCTAAATTCTGGTGTAAAACTTGTAGGCAATTGCATTGGTCCTGGCAACGACGTCAAAAACTTGATGTGCTCAGGTATCTTGAAATAAGACTGTAAGTGCACAACAAACACAATATTACTTAGGGATCCACTGAAGTCCAAAAATTCACACAACGAGTTTATTATATTCAAATTAAGCTAAGGTGAAAATATAAGGTTTTTTGTTTTTGGGTTGTGAATGATGTGGAAAATAGAGATGAACTAGCAAGTAGTGAGATTAAATCAATGAGAGAAGACATTGGGCAAAAGAGAATTCGCAGGGTATCATGGATAAATATTGACTAGACAAATAAGACTCAGGGATAGAGATGATCGATCGATGTTAGGCAAGGATAGATCATTCTCAGCTTGGATCGATCAATCTCATTCGGGATCGATTGATCTTCTGCTTATTCGGATTCAAGAACTTGAATTTCGAACTAATAATTAACCTACCTCTACAATACTAATTACTTTATCTAACAACCTATTTTACTTAACTTCCGCGAGTAATTAAGAACGGTAAACACGCCTAAACAATCTGAATTCTAGGTATTCACAAAAATTCATAACTAAACTTTCACAAACTCTGACACTTTATTTATATAATTTAGTTAAGTTGATTTATCAATTTTTGGAAAGTAAATCTACCTAAGCGCAATAACAAGATGGTTCATCAAGCAACAAATTGTTTCACAAATCTAGATGAAGAACCCTAAATATATTTCCAATAACAACCTAATGAAACTACTCATGCATAACGGAAGTAAACATGAACGATGACGAAGAAGACATGATGAATATATGAAAGAATAATGATATTAAGAACGAATTTTAGATGAAGAGAAGAATAACAAAATGTAATGAAAAACGTATAAGAAAATATCGTTTCAGACGGACCTCTCTTTAGTAAATATCATTCTCATGTGGTGTTTGATCGACTTCCTCCTCCTCTACTTTTTGGACATGTTCTGTTTGTTTACCGAATGGACCTGTCTTCAGTAAAATCGTCATATATTTTGATTGCACTGTCTAATCTTTTCTAAACCACTTGGAAATGAAAGCTAATATCCCCATCTGTCTTGTGTTCAAAAATGAGGAAGATCAAACGGTGGAAAGTTTTTCATTCGACGCCAAACTTCTTATGTACAAAAGTTGTCATGTCTTTAAAATACTTGTTCTTCTTCGTTTTACGTCTTTTTATCAAATAACAGACCAAAATTGGTGGAAATGTTCTTGAAAAGCATCAAAATTGTATTAAATGATTATTGAAAACATATTAAAATGATAGTAAAAATAGATAAAAATACGGTGTTATCAGATGCCAAGGTATATTATGTTTGGGTTAATCCATGGTGTTCAAATATATGCCAAAGCGAAGTATTTTGCAAGTTTTTGGTTTAAATATAAGGTTTGGATTTTTTTTTTTTTTAATGAATGTTAAATTATATTCAGGACAAAAAAGAAACGTTTTTACAATGAATGCAATCAAAAGCTGAAAATTGTAGAATCGGACTCTTTACACGTAATGAAAAGCAGCCTCATTTAAAACCCAAAGTTGGAAAATCCAGATGAAATGTTCATTAAGAGCCGAATTAGAAATAGAAACAGATGAAATGATTAACAAATAGTTAATCACATTAGTTTGAATGATGTAAATTATACGGTTCCAAGATTGGTAAGCAATGAGGAGAAGCTGTTGATATGTCTATATTTTACATGCTTCGAGCATGCATTTGTTTTTCATTTAGCCTTGTGATGTGGACATCGCACCGACTTCCACTCAAGCCGCGGACCCAAAACCGAGAACCGAAGAGATCCGGAGAGTGTCCTTCATTCCAAATGAGATCATGACAAGGAGCAAGGCTCAAAAGCTTAAGGGGCAGATCCAAGTCTACATTCACAAACTACGGGAGCATAGAGACCGAGAAGAGCTAGAGGATCGAAGAGAGAGCCAAGGAGAGATCGCATGCGGAACCGAGCGGACCGATGGAGCCACTTTTGACCCGATGAGCTCTAGGTCATGGACATGCAGCCTTGGGGACAAGGTCTTGTGTGTTTTCACTATTCTTCAGTGAGAACACCCCTCAAGACCATAGGCTAGTAAGGCACTCTTTTCCTACCTCTAGTTTACCACGACGGGTTCTAGAGAAGGGTTTTAACGAGGCTTGAACGTCTAGGGCATCATATCTTGTATCCCATATATGTTTAGCTTGGAAACCTTAGATGACAAGGTTAAACATATAGAGATATGATTCTATGTTTAAGGAGTAATTACACAAGCTCCCTTTTTTTTTTTTTGTATTAGTCTTGTTCTTTGTTTAGAGACTAAGTGTTTATGAGGCTTTGTTATTTTGATTGGGTTATTTGTGCTAATGGGCTTAGGTTTATAACCCATTAGTAACCCTAAGGTGTAGCCTATATAAGGCATAACATTTCTCATTATGAAAGGAGGCCTTCATTTTTTAAAAAACATAAAGATTGCATCTTTATCTCTAACCTATTGAGGATTACTCTAGGTTGTTCATCCTTAGGAGATGGAGTGTGTCTCTCTCTCAAGGGTTTCTAGGCTGTACAAGATCATCTCCATAGGTCTTGTGAGTTCCCATTGATCCACACATCCACACCACCCTCACACCCACCGTTTCATCACATCGTTAGGCTGAATCGAACCATATCTTCATCCTAACCCTATCCTCATCTCCACTGTGTTCTCTTGAGAGTCTCCATCAGTGTCACGTTTTGAAGATTCTTCCACAGCTCGCCATAGCCTCCAATTCCTTAACTTAAAGCGGATAGAACCTTATCTCCGATCAAGTTTCATCACCGCCGTAGCTCTTTCTTCTTCATTGTCCGTGAGCTTAGCTTGGAGACCTTGGTGCTTACCACCTTGTTTCATAGCATATTCTTACCATTTCATGTCATTTGTTTCCAGTTTTGCATATTTAGAATGTTTTGTATTAGGATTGCATGCATATTGCATTTTAGAGCTGTATCAGGTACATTCAAGGAATATTGAAGATGTTGAGACCAAATGGAGAGAAGGGAAGAAGGGAGAGCTTAACTCAACCATGCACTCGACCAGGAGACTCGAGTGGAGCACAAAACAGAGACCTTGGAACCGGACTCGAACAAGAACTCGAGTAAGGAGTCGAGTGGAACCAAAGGGCAAGGACTTGGAAGCCAACTCGATCGGACCACTCGAGTTACTACCTCGAGTCTGCACCAAAAATACCACCTTGAGACAGACTCGAGCAACCACTCGAGTCACTACCTCGAGTCCGACACAAAGTTACCATCTTGAAGATTTTTGCCGAACTCGACCAAAGGACTCGACCACCAGCTCGAGTGCACCTCCGAACTTAGCTATTTTGTCTGTTTGTGAGCTAGGGTTTTGTCCAAATCTATAAATACCATGTATTGACCACTGGACAAAAAGAGGAGTCTGCTGGGTTTTTCTCTGCCTCCAAAACTTGTTCTTGCTTTGTAATCAGATTTCTTTGAATCTATTTAGTATTTTGTGTTTGATTTTCAGTAGTCTCTCTATTTTCATCTTGATCTTTTCATTTATGCAAGTTTTAATGATTTCTGGGTTTGTGTTCTTGATGTTCTTCATGAGATCTGAGTAGTCTCTAAGGTTCTTAAGGATGGGATAGATTAAGTGTGGAATCTTAGTCTCCTAGGTGGTTTAAGCTTAGATTACTTGATTTTCCTTCTGGATTAGTGTTATTAATGCTAGTTTCTCTCTAATTAACTGGAATTAGAACTTAGGCATTTTCACGTCCACCAAGTGTTTGATGAAATGCATGAACCAACAAATTCCAGAGATTTACATTCCTAGCCTAAGAGATTAGTTGTCTAGGGTGTTTATTGGCTTTAATAGACTGAATCTTAATGCCTGCTAGGTTAGATTTCACTAAAGAGATGTAGGTCTGGAACTGGTTTAGCTAGAGGTTATCTGTCATGAGAGTGGATTTAATTGCTGATGAGTTTATTGTCTAGGGATTAGCTCTGTTTGAGTATGTTAAACACCTAGGTAGATTAAAAGGATACACTAATCAATAACCCCATCCTTAGGAGCTTCTGTTTAGTTGATTGAATTCTATTTGTATTGCTTATGTAGTTTTTGTTAGTAACTACGAGTTCTGTTAGCTTCTGTTATTAGTTTCAGTAATGTTTTGAATTATTGTTCTGTTAGATTGTTAATCTTATAATCTACTGCTTGGGTTGACTTAAATTGGTTTGATTGCATCTTTTCTGGTTAATATCTCACCAAATTAGATTGACACCTTTCCGTGCTGCAATGACATGATGATAGTGCATTAAGAAATTGACGTATATCAATTTGGCGCCGTTGCCGGGGAACCTCAATCCGAGTTCACAGTGAACTGGAAAAGGCTCAAACCATATATGGCTGACTGCATCATCCCAGAGGGAACCTCAATTCCTCTTGATGAACCTCTCCAAGCCTGAGAAAAAAGGAAGTCAAGCTTAGAGACTTTAAACAAGCTTACTTGGGAGGAAGTCCCATGTCTATCCTTGTACATAATGCTTTAAGTTTTTGGTTTTTTGACTTGTTTGCTAGTGTTTCAGGTGGTCAATCAACAGGGAAGGGGTTTGAGCAAAGAAAAGAAGGATTGGAGGAACCAAAACCTTGACTCGAGTAACAGACCCGATCCCCACGTCAAGTCAGTGGCCGAGTCAGCACACCAACCTGCTTACACCAGGGAGAGCATGGAGGAATCAATAACCTCCTTCTTCTCCAACCCTTGAGGTACCAGCTCCATCTATTCTTGTACATATCATTTGTATTTTTTTTTTCATTTTTGTTGTTTCTTAAACCATCTTTCAGATTTTTATTACACAAGAGACTGTGTAATTTAAGTTTGGGGGGAGGGTTTAAGATGTGTTTGACATGTTTATTGTGTTCTTATTTTTTATTTTTGTGCATACTTGAGTCTGCATACATCTAAGGCATAGAAAAACCAAACAAATTTGAAAAATTTTCGGAAAAAAAAAACAAAAAGAGAGTGTTCACGTAGTTGCATTTGCATTTTAGGATTTTTGCATATGCATAGGGGATTATGATGATTATAACCTTGTAATCGTGCTGATTCAATAAGATAATCTCAATGCCCTCGTTTCTAGTTGTCTAATGCATTGTGAATGAACTTGAAGTAAGACTGCACCATACTTTGAATGCACAACTAGATTGTCTTGTCTCAATTGAAGCATGCTGTGATTTGACACCATTTCCTATTTAATTGAACCTGAATTTGACTTGTAATTATGTCACTTATGCATTGCATTTGAACTCATGGACACCACATACATACTTGGATTTTCTTTCACCTGTTTACCACTCTTGCTAATCCAAGTAGCTGTTCTCATCCTTAGAACAATTTTTCTACCCTTAACCTACCTTTCTTTCAAGCCATGTTTACTTTATTGAGCGTGTACGGCCTATTTTTGAATAAGCTTTGCAGAAAGTGTTAGGTTTGAGCCGACAAGGATAGAGTCTCATGTACTTCTGGTTTGCAATTTTTGAATCAGATAGGACTAGGTGGGAGCTTGATTATTGGGTATAGGGTTTGGTTCTGCAAAAAAAAAAAGAAATTTTTTTGGAGAAAGATGAAAGAAAAAGAAAAAGGGTTAAAAAAAATTTTTAGGAGAGGAAAAGCTGAAAGTTAATTGATCTAGTGAAGGATTTGGGGCTGTGCTAAGAAAAGAAAAAGGGAAAAGAAGGGCAAAAAGCCTAATGTCTTAATAAAAAAAGCCTAAGCTAGAAGTGAAAGACCCCTAATCCGCTAGAAGTCTTAAGAACCTCTCCTTAGAACAAGAACAAGAAGAAGAGAATGAGTTTTATCCAAGAAAAAGTTCAAGGCAGAAAAATGATTGCCAAGCGTTAAGGGTAGAAATATGATATTTTTCTGGGTTTTGAACTAGGAGGGCTAAGATCACTTGTGTATCATTGGGTAGATGAGAATCGATCCTTGTATGCATAGGTTGGTTCTTACCTTTAGCAATCTGCTAAAGCTCATTCCTTTTCTTGAGTGGTCCCTGTTTTGAAATGATTAAACCATATGAAAGAGACAATCTTTGTCTCTTAACCTTACCCTTAGCCAAATGAGTTCATTGAATGTGCATAGCTTGATTCATGGTTTCTACTTAATTAAATATTAAAGGGTTTGGTAGATTTGGATGCATGTCTAGATTGAGACTAATCGAAATTGTGTCGTGAAGAGTATGGCTAAAGTTTTTAATTAGAGTTCAAACATCTTGTATTCTAGAACCAACAACTTGGACATTGATATCATCTATTATATCAGCATGTTTGGTTCAGAATCCCCACCTTCAAACCTCTCCTCCATCTTATACTTATCTGTTTGCTTGAGGGCAAGCAAAGACTAAGTTTAAGGGAGTTGATATGTCTATATTTTACATGTTTCGAGCATGCATTTATCATCCATTTAGCCTTGTCTCATAGCATAATATTACCATTTCATGTCATTTGTTTCCAGTTTTGCATACTTAGAGTGTTTTGCATTAGGATTGCATGCATATTGCATTTTGGAGCTGTATCAGGTACATTCAAGGAATATTGAAGATGTTGAGGTCAAATGGAGAGAAGGGAAGAAGGGAGAGCTTAACTCGACCATGCACTCGACCAGGAGACTCGAGTGGAGCACAAAACAGAGACCTTAGAACCGGACTCGAACAAGAACTCGAGTAAGGAGTCGAGTGGAACCAAAAGACGAGGACTTGGAAGCCAACTCGATTGGACCAGTCGAGTTACTACCTCGAGTCTGCACCAAAAATACCACCTTGAGACGGACTCGAGCAACCACTCGAGTCACTACCTCGAGTCCGACACAAAGTTTCCATCTTGAAGATTTTTGCCGAACTCGACCAGAGGACTCGACCACCAGCTCGAGTGCACCTCCGAACTTAGCTATTTTTTCTGTTTGTGAGCTAGGGTTTTGTCCAAATCTATAAATACCATGTATTGACCACTGGACAAAAAGGGGAGTCTGCTGGGTTTTTCTCTGCCTACAAAACTTGTTCTTGCTTTGTAATAAGATTTCTTTGAATCTATTTAGTATTTTGTGTTTGATTTTCAGTAGTCTCTCTATTTTCATCTTGATCTTTTCATTTATGCAAGTTTTGTTCTTGATTTTTGGGTTTGTGTTCTTGATGTTCTTCATGAGTTCTGAGTAGCCTCTAGGGTTCTTAAGGATGGGATAGATTAAGTGTGGAATCTTAGTCTCCTAGGTGGTTTAAGCTTAGATTACTTGATTTCCCTTCTGGAGTGTTATTAATACTAGTTTCTCTCTCATCAATTGGAATTAGAACTTAGGCATTTCTACGCCCACCAAGTGTTTGACGAAATGCCTGAACCAACTAATTACAGAAATTTACATTCCTAACCTAAGAGATTAGTTGTCTAGGATGTTTATTGGCTTTAATAGACTGAATCTTAATGCCAGGTAGGTTAGATTTTGCTAAAGAGATTTAGGTCTGGAACTGGTTTAGTTTGAGGTTATCTGTCATGAGAGTGGATTTAACTGCTGATGAGTTTATTGTCTAGGGATTAGCTCTGTTTGAGTATGTTAAACACCTAGGTAGATTAAGAGGATGCACTAATCAATAACCCCATCCTTAGGAGCTTTTGTTTAGTTGATTGAATTCTATTTGCATTGCTTCTGTAGTTTTTGTTAGTAACTACGAGTTCTGTTAGCTTCTGTTATTAGTTTCTGTAATGCTTTTAATTATTGTTCTGTTAGATTGTTAATCTTATAATCTACTGCTTGGCTTGACTTAAATTGGTTTGATTTCATCTTTTCTGGTTAATAGCTCACCCAATTGGATTGACACATTTCCGTGCTACAATGACACGATGATAGTGCATTAAGAAATTGACCTATATCAGCTGTTCTTGTATCGATGATCGGATTCTTAAATTGTCTATTTCGAATTCCTTTTTCTATTGTCAGAAATAGTCACCTTGGCAAATATGGGGGTTTGCCATGTCTTCTAGCATTCCTCTCCCCCCAAATGTGATACATTGCTGAAGTGAAAGCATATCGAAAAAGAAATCGATAAATGAACGATGGAATTAAACTGATATTTGTCGTGACCGTGGTTGATCTATGTGATCATTGATTTTCCATAATTGATATGTGTGTTAGGTCTTGACCTCTTTGAGTGTGATGTTTGGCTTGTCTAAGTTGTATGTGTTAATTTGTGATAGAGCTCTATCACTAAGTGTTGATTGCTTGTGTTTACGTATTGATTTCGGTAAGTCATGATCATATGTGTGTATAATCGTGGGACGGGATAACCGCCTCACTAAGCATTATTTATACTTATGCGCCTCTTTTGGTGCAGGTAAAGAGAAGTCATAGGTTGCGGAGCGTGTGGAACCAAGGCCGAAGAGAGAGGATGATTAGATGTGTTTCTCGGGTTCTTTTTGGTATCTTATGTTTCGTACTCCTATTGCCTTGGTCGTGATGTTTTGGACTCATGTTTATGCTTGTTGATATGCTCAAATTAATATCCTATAATGATACTAAAGCAGTTGCTCCAGTAAAGTTAGGGGTCGAACACAAGAACTCAAGAAAACTCACACAGTAGATAAAAGATGCAGATTGTGCTAAGCTAACAGTGAATGACGAGAAAACAAATGATCAAATTGAACTTAAGTCGATTTATCTGAGGGGAAACTAGGCTCAGGGAAATTCTCAGGAAATCAATGATTGATAACAATTAATCAATTAAGGTTCAATTCAAATAAGCGCCGTTCTTGAACTCAAACACGAAAGTATAGTTAACCAACTGTCGTTGCGAAAACTAACTAAGTCTAAAGTCTAAAATTCCAAATCTCTTTGCAAATCCTACACAGTAAACCAGCAATCAATTCAAGTTTGATATGTTCACAATTCGATTAAACCAAATCTCTTTGCAGATAATCCAATTGCTCACCCTAGGTTTTATCAAATTACTGAATTGCACTGTCGTGCCTAATCGAATAATCTAGGTTCTATGTTCTAAGTGATCAGGTTAGAAATAGCTTTGAGAACAACCTATGGTGAAGAACTATTCAGATTTTGAACCCTAACAAATCAATTATCATAAATCAGAGAAATCCATAGGAGAAATCCCTAAACCTAAAATGAGACTACTCAGACATGATAGATGAAACAAATAACATAACTGAATAAATCATGAAATTAAATAAAGGAATAAAAACAAGGGTTCGGGATCTTCTCTATGATGAACGGAGTCTTGGATCCGTCTCCCTCACAAAAAGCTCTCAAATCTCAATGGTGGCTCAAGAATAAAAGTGAAAAGTAAAGTCTGCCTCCCCCTCTAACCTAATGACTAAAAGTTTGCTTAAATAGGTCTAAAATACGAGCTGGGCTTCTTATGTAAATAAAGGGGATGATTGGGCTTCTTATGGGCTTCTTTGAAAATCTCTTCTGCGCGTTGATTACGTCGGTATCGATCGATACCATGATGGTGTTGATCGATGCTAAAGCTTCAAAACGGGTACTTTCTTCGGTTTGCTCCAAAAAGGCTCCAAATGTCTCCAAAATCTCCAATTTCGTCCCAAACGTGCTAAAACCTGAAAAGACTCTAAAATGATAGAAAAATCACTAGAAAGACTCGATAAAACGACTTATATCATGGCTAAAAACGGGTAAAATCCATGATATATCACTTGTTAGTATGTGTAAGGTTTCTTTTGAATGATTAAGGTCGTGTATATTTGTTTCGTTTATTAAAAAAAAACAAAGTTATAAAATTTCCGTATTTTATCGTTTTCGCGGGTTAGGGCGTTTCATTTTGGTATCAGAGCATGAGCGGTTCTAGGATTGTGGGAGTCTTTCTTGATCCCTTGTGATTGCTTGATGTAATGCGTGTGGTTGTGTGATTATGGATTGGGTAGAATCATCCTCTTTGGTCAAGTAAAAGGTTTTCACGGTAAGACTCTTTCTTAAATGTTTTGGTTAAAGTTTTAAAATTAAACTACTTGTTGCTTGCGTAGATTGTGAGAGGTGTTAGAAGAGTTAGAGATAGAGGTAGAAGAAGGGTGGCTAGGGAGCTAGCTGAGCCAGAGGAGAGTATGGACCCCATGGGTGAGAATGTTGTTGAGGATGTTGGAGCTGCGGGTAATGCGGCTCAAGCGGTTGATGATGAACCCCAAGTTGAGGCTCAAGCGGTTGATGATGAACCCCAAGTTGAGGCTCAACAACCAGCAGGGGTAAATCAGATAAGTCAGATGATGGGATTGTTGGCTCAGATATTAGAGAGGTTACTAGGGGCAGTACCAGCCTCAGCTCCAGTAGCGTCACCTAAAGTTAATGAGCCACCGAGAATGGCGAATCCCGAGTTTAGGGAGGATGTTATAGGGCCTATGATTCCGTCATATCTCACTGTGATGGATCACATGCAGAGGCTTGGTACTAAATTCTTTTCAGGAGATTCAAACTCGGTAGAGGCAGATGAGTGGAGGTAGAGACTCAAAAGAAACTTCCTCTCGGTGAGATGTCCGGAGGAGTACAAGATGGATCTTGCGGTGCACTACCTAGAAGGAGATGCACATATATGGTGGAAAAGTATGTTGGCAAGGAGAGCCAACGGTGTTGATACTTGGGGAGGTTTCTGCGAGGAGTTCAACCTCAAATATTTCCCACATGAGGCAATGGATCGATTGGAGAGAAGTTTTTAGTTTTGTCTCAAGGAACGAGGTCGGTTCGAGAGTATGAGACGGAGTTTAACCAACTTTAAAGATTTGCGGAAAGGGGTCTTGAGGATGAGCAGGCCCAGGTGAGGAGATTCTTGCGCGGTATGCACTTAGAGTTGAAAAATAGATGCATTGTACGTACTTATGATCGGTGGCCGAGTTAGTGGAGAGAGCGGCCATGATTGAAGAGGGTTTAAAGGAGGAGGCTAAGGCAGCTGGATATCAGACTCAAGTTAAGAAGCCTTCTGGTTCTAGTTCGGGAAGAGGTGGCAGGTTCATCTTAGGTTAAAAAAGGAAACGGGAGGGCACTTCTCAGAGTGCATCTAGCACTCAATCCGGATGTTTTAAGTGTGGAGGTATGGGTCATAAGGCTGCTAATTGCCCTAGTAAAGATATGAGGACTTGCTACCATTGTAAGGAGGTGGGACACATTAAGACCTCGTGTCCTAAGCTACAACAAGGTGGAGGGAGTTCAGGAGCTCCACCAGCTAAGCGGATGGCAGTGACTCGTCGAGCTTACTCCCTGAGCATCGAGTTAGGAGAAGGGAGAAACTCCAAGCCGATCACTGGTTAGAATTCTTATCTTATATTTATTAAATTATTTTATTGTGTTTATGAAGTATTTTTGTGTGTTATTGTTGTGGTGGTCTCAACATATAGAATATGTGTAGGGACCTTGAACGTGGGAGGGGTTAATTCTCACGTGTTATTTGATTCATGAGCGTCTCATTGTTTTGTTGCTTCGGAATTAGTTAAAGAAGGAGGGCTCCGAGAAGAGCCAGGTGAGCATTTGAGAATGGTGAAACTGGCTGGTGGCCAAGTCTTTAAGACTCATAGTTTGATAAAGGATGTGGATGTTCATATTGCTGGAGAAGTGAAGCCAGCGGACTTTATTGTGTGGCCAGTGGAGCTTTATGATGTGATTTTGGGTATGGATTGACTTGGGAAGTATAAAGCTCACTTGGATTATCATAGAGGTCGAGTTGTGCTTGAGAATGACAATGGGAAGGTGGTGTATCAGGGTGTGAGACCTACGCAGGGAAGCTTAGTGATTTCGGCTATTCAAGCTGAGAAGATGGTTGAGAAGATATGTGAAGCATATCTCGCGACCATTTCGATACCAGAAGAGGTTGGAGATTCGATGCTTCAAAACATTCCTGTGAAGAGAGAGTTTGAAGATATGTTCCAACCGTTGACAGGATTACCACCACCGAGATCAGATCTTTTCACGATTGAGTTAGAGTCGGGAACGACTCCCATTTCTAAGGCTCCATATCGTATGGCTCCAGCGGAGATGGCAGAGCTTAAGAAGCAGTTGGAGGAGCTACTTGATAAGGGATTTATAAGACCATGTAGTTCACCATGGGGAGCACCCGTCTTGTTTGTGAAGAAGAAGGACGTGAGTTTCCGGTTATGCATTGATTATCGGGGTTTGAATCGTGTGACGATAAAGAACAAGTACCTTCTTCCCAGGATTGATGAGTTGTTGGATCAGTTAAGAGGTGCTACTTGGTTTTCGAAGATTGATTTGGCTTCTGGGTATCATCAAATTCCTATTAAGGAGTCAGACATTCAGAAGATGGCCTTCAAGACGAGATATGGGCATTATGAGTTCGTAGTGATGCTTTTGGGTTGAAAAATGCACTAGCACCTTTTATGAGATTGATGAATGATGTGTTTCGCGAGTATTTGGATGAGTTCGTGATCATCTTTATTGATGATATTTTGGTGTATTCAAAGAGTTTTGAAGAGCATGGTGATCACCTGAGGAACGTGTGAAAAGAGATGAGGGAGCAGAAGTTATTTGCTAAGTTGAGTAAGTGTAGCTTCTGGCAGAGAGAGATTGGATTTTTGGGTCACGTGGTTTCCGAGAGTGGAGTTTTTGTCGACCCAGAGAAGATTAAGGCTATTAGAGGATGGCCTAGACCCGAGAATGCTACGGAGATAAGAAGCTTTCTTGGGTTAGCTAGATATTATAGGAGGTTTTTCAAGGGTTTTGCAAGTATTGCTCAACCTATGACGAGGATGACGGGAAAAGATGTTCTTTTTGTTTGGTCTCAGAAGTGTGAGGAGAGTTTCTTGAGACTTAAGGAATTGTTACTACTGCACCAGTGTTGACTTTACCGGATCCTAAAGAGCCATACGTGATTTATACTGATGCATCGAGGTTGGGATTGGGTTGTGTTTTGATACAACATGGGCAGGTTATTGCTTATGCTTCACGACAGTTGATGAAACATGAGAGTAATTATCCAACCCATAATTTAGAGATGGTTGCAGTGGTGTTTGCTCTTAAGATATGGAGAGCATATCTATATGGTGGTAAGGTGCAGGTGTTCACGGATCATAAGAGTCTCCAGTATGTATTTACGGAGCCTGAGTTGAATTTTAGACAAAGGAGATGGATGGAGGTTATGGCGGATTATGATCTCGAGATAGCTTATCATCCGAGGAAGGCTAATCTTGTTGCTGATGCTTTAAGCAGGAAGCATGTAGCTTTGAGTACAGAGAGAGATGCTGAGAACTTGGTAAGCATGATTAGTGCTTTGTAGCTATGTGTGGTTTCAGATTAGTTGGAGCCGTTGGGATTGGAAGCGGCTAACCAGGCTGACATTCTGAGTAGAGTGCAGGCTGCTCAGGAAAAAGATGAGGCTTTGATTAAGGCTTCTAAGGATGAGAAGTTTGAGTATCAGGTTTCAAAAAATGGAACCATTCTTGTGAATGGTCGAGTATGTGTGCCTAATGATGAGGAGTTGAGGAGAGACATTCTTGGAGAGGCACATTAGAGTCGACTTTTGATTCATCCCAGGCGACTAAGATGTACCAAGATTTGACGCGGTATTATCATTGGGTTGGGATGAAGAGAGATATAGCCAAGTGGGTGGCTAGTTGTGAGACTTGTCAGTTGGTGAAGGCCAAGCATTAGGTTCCCAGTGGATTGTTACAGAGTTTACCCATTCCTGAGTGGAAATGGGATATGATTACGATAGATTTTGTGGTTGGGTTACCGCTTTCTCGGGACAAGGATGCTATTTGGGTTATTGTTGATCGCCTAATTAAGTCAGCTCACTTCTTAGCCATAAGGAAGACAGATGGGGCTCGAATTTTGGCGAGAAGGTACATCAATGAGATAATGCGGTTACATGGTGTACCAATGAACATTGTGTCTGATCTTGATATCAAGTTTACATCAGTATTCTGGCGAGCATTTCAGAAGGAGATGGGTACTAAGGTACACATGAGTACTGCCTATCATCTTCAGATGGACGGGCAATCCGAGAGGACTATTCAGACTTTCGAAGACTTACTGAGGATGTGCGTATTGGATTGGGGGTGGCCATTGGGTTGATTATCTGAACTTGGTCGAGTTCACTTATAATAACAGTTACCAAGCTAGTATCGGGATGGCACCGTATGAGGCTCTTTATGGTAGGCCATGCAAGACGCTATTATGCTGGACCCAAGTGGGGAAGCGCAGAATGCTTGGCGAGAGTTTGGTGCAGGAGACTACGAGACTACGGAGAAAATCCAAGTCTTGAGGTTGAATATGAAAAAAGCTCAAGATCGTCAAAAGAGCTATGCAGTTAACCACATGAGAGAGTTGGAGTTCGCCGTGGGAGATTTGGTTTATCTCAAGATGGCGATGTTTAAGGGTTCTAACAGGTCTATATCTGAAAGTAAGTTGAGTTCGAGGTATTTGGGACCGTTCCGAGTATTAGAACGAATTGGACCTGTTTCTTATAGGCTGGAGTTGCCAGTGGCTATGGGAGCATTTCACGATGTTTTCCATGTTTCGATGTTGAAGAAGTGTTTGCATAGAGATGATCAGGTGTTACAGGAGATTCTACCTGATTTGTTACCGAGATCGAGGGTCGAGGCGAGACGTGTGAGGATTCTAGATCGTAGAATCAGGGTTAACGGGAGAAAAAAGATTCCCGAGATTAAGGTCTTGTGGGATTGTGACAGGATTGAGGAAAAGGCTTGGGAAGCAGAGGGGCGGATAAAAGCAAAATTCTCCAGGTTGTTTAAGGAACAAGCTGAGACTTGATATTCGAGGCCGAATCTAATTAGTGGGGGAGAAATATAACATCCGTGCTCCCGAGTCATTTCTTGTTGTATAAGTTATTGTTCTTGTTATAAAAATCTTTGACCTTCTTGTGTTATAGGTCATTGACTTCTCGTTATATAAAGGGACCATCGGGTTGTTATATTTGACGGAGATTTAATAACATGATGGATGTTATTTAATTGTTCGTGGATATTTAATATATGATGTGGTATTTCATGTATTCGGATGTCGAATACATGATGTGGTATTTCATGTATTGACGGGTTTGACAAATGATGTGGTATTTCATATGTTGTGGAGATGAGAGCAGGGTGTTGTTACGTCACTTGGTTCGGTGAGTTTTGAATCGATGTCACTAGATCCTAATACGTGGTGGGGTCAATAGGATTATGTGGTATTTAATCCTATTGATGGGTCATTAGGGTTATATGATATTTAATCCTAATAACGGGTCATTAGAGTTATATGGTATTTAACTCTAATGATGTGGGTTATGATTATGTGGTATTTAATCATAACCGGGTGGTTTACCGATTAGGATTATGTGGTATTTAATCCTAATAGACGGTAAACCGGGGTGAGCTCCTGTGGTATTGAATCTCACGGGGACTTATCATATTAGGGTCATGTGGTAATGGATTCTAATGTGCTAGTTCATTTGACGGATTTAACTCATTCGAGTCTTGTGGTATTTGATTTCGATGGGTTAGCCGTTAGGTGGCCACGATGGATCTTGTGGTATTGGATCCGGAGATGTTATTGAACCAAGTGCGGGGCGACATCGAGTTTGATTTATAACCTACGGGTTGTGGTTTGGTTGGATTAATCAAAAGATTAATCGTCACGAATAATTTCGAGTGGTCCGGTTTAAATCGAGAACTAAGCAGTAATTTCAGGGCTTGACGGAAATTGAGAGAAATATTTTGGACGGAGAGATGTCTCAAATATTTCGAGAATTATGACGGAATTTCTAAACCGAGACGAGAATTTATTGAGATCGATCGGTTGCGGTTTAGTGATTTTAATCCGGTTTGGTTTATTTTTTTGATTAAACCATCAAATATATGCATATATGTGTATATATATATATATTCTCTCTCAAAGCTTCTTAAAGGTTCTACACTCTTCTTCTTCTCATTGGAAAGATATTTTTCTGAAAATAGAGAGAGAGAGAAGAGAGAAAAGAGAGAAGAAGCTAGAGAAGAAGAATGGAGAAGAAGAAGAAGGAGAGAAAAGAGCTAGGTGAAAAACAGAGTTTTTGGGTTTAGTTGTGAGATCCGATCGGCCTAGCAAATAGTCTCGGTTTGAGCTGAAATTTTGTGAATAAGGTTTTCAACATCTTGAATAATTATCTACCAAAATACGTAGAGTTCTTATGAGTATTTTAAGAGTTATGAATTTTCTCCCAAGACTGCTCTGTTTCTGGTTAGTAGCGACGGATTGAGTTTGAGAGAGTGAATGAGCACCCAAATCTTGTTTGTTTGGGCTTAGATTTGGTAGATAGGTTCTTGAGAGTCTTATATTGAGTTTCACAGAAGGAATTTCCCAAATATGGTTTAGGGAAAGAGATATGATTGGTATAGTAAGGCTCGTTTTTGAGAAGAAGAATCCGAATTAGGTGTTTTAGTAATTTGAGTATGAGAGCTTGTGATCAATCTTTTCAAGGTGTGTTTGATGATCTCTTGACAGAAAATAATAGAGATCTTGGTGGTTGTGTTGAGCCAAGAAGAAGTCAAGCTTTGAGGTTCAAGGTTATAAGATCAAGAGTGCGTTCTTCGGTTTAAGCGCATAAGCAAAGGTGAGTGTGTGACCGTGGTTGATCTATGTGATCATTGATTTACCGTAATTGATATTGTGTTAGGTCTTGACCTCTTTGAGTGTGATGTTTGGCTTGTCTAAGTTATATGTGTTAATTTGTGATGGAGCTCTATCACTAAATGTTGATTGCTTGTGTTTGCGTATTGATTTCGGTAAGTCATGATCATATGTGTGTATAATCGTTAGGCGGGATGACCGCCTCACTAAGCATTATCAATGCTTACGCGCCTCTTTTGGTGCAGGTAAAGAGAAGTCCTAGGTTGCGGAGCGCGTGGAACCAAGGCCGAAGAGAGAGGATGATTAGATGTGTTTCTCGGGTTCTTTTTGGTATCTTATGTTTCGTACTCCTATTGCCTTGGTCGTGATGTTTTGGACTCATGTTTATGCTTGTTAGTATGTGTAAGGTTGCTTTTGAATGATTAAGGTCGTGTATATTCGTTTCGTTTAAAAAAAAAAAAAAAACAAAGTTATAAAATTTCCGTATTTTATCGTTTTCGCGCCTCATTTTTTTCGTTGTTTCTTCGGGTTAGGGCGTTTCATTTTGGTATCAGAGCATGAGCGGTTCTAGGATTATGGGAGTTTTGCTTGATGCCTTGTGAATGGTTGATGTAATGCGTGTGGTTGTGTGATTGTGGATTGGGTAGAATCATCCTCTTCGGTCAATTAAAAGGTTCCATGGTAAGACTATTTCTTAAATGTTTTGGTTAAAGTTTTGAAATTAAACTCCTTGTTGCTTGTGTAGATGGTGAGAGGTGTTAGAAGAGTTAGAGATAGAGGTAGAAGAAGGGTGGCTAGGGAGCCAACTGAGCCAGAGGAGAGTATGGATCCCATGGATGAGAAAGTTGTTGAGGATGTTGGAGCTGCGGGTAATGCGGCTCAAGCGGTTGATGATGAACCCCAAGTTGAGGCTCAACAACCAGCAGGGGTAAATCAGATAAGTCAGATGATGGGATTGTTGGCTCAGATATTAGAGAGGTTACTAGGGGCAGTACCAGCCTCAGCTCCTGTAGCGCCACCTAAAGTTAATGAGCCACCGAGAATGGCGAATCCCGAGTTTAGGGAGGATGTTATAGGGCCTATGATTCTGTCATATCTCACTGTGATGGATCACATGCAGAGGCTTGGTACTAAATTCTTTTCAGGAGATTCAAAGTCGGTAGAGGCAGATGAGTGGAGGTCGAGACTCAAAAGAAACTTCCTCTCGGTGAGATGTCCGGAGGAGTACAAGATGGATCTTGTGGTGCACTACCTAGAAGGAGATGCACAAATATGGTGGAGAAGTATGTTGGCAAGGAGAGCCAACGGTGTTGACACTTGGGGAGGTTTCTGCGAGGAGTTCAACCTCAAATATTTCCCACATGAGGCAATCGATCGATTGGAGAGAAGTTTTTAGTTTTGTCTCAAGGAACGAGGTCGGTTCGAGAGTATGAGACGGAGTTTAACCAACTTCAAAGATTTGCGGAAAGGGGTCTCGAGGATGAGCAGGCCCAGGTGAGGAGATTCTTGCGCGGTATGCGCTTAGAGTTGAAAAATAGATGCATTGTACGTACTTATGCATCGGTGGCCGAGTTAGTGGAGAGAGCGGCCATGATTGAAGAGGGTTTAAAGGAGGAGGCTAAGGCAGCTGGATATGAGACTCAAGTTAAGAAGCCTTCTGGTTCTAGTTCGGGAAGAGGTGGCAGGTTCATCTTAGGTCAAAAAAGGAAATGGGAGGGCATTTCTCAGAGTGCATCTAGCACTCAATCCGGATGTTTTAAGTGTGGAGGTATGGGTCATAAGGCTGCTAATTGCCCTAGTAAAGATATGAGGACTTGCTACCATTGTAAGGAGGTGGGACACATTAAGACCTCGTGTCCTAAGCTACAAAAAGGTGGAGGGAGTTTAGGAGCTCCACCAGCTAAGCGGATGGCAGTGACTGTCGAGCTTACTCCCTGAGCATCGAGTTAGGAGAAGGGAGAAACTCCAAGCCGATCACTGGTTAGAATTCTTATCTTATATTTATTAAATTATTTTATTGTGTTTATGAAGTATTTTTGTGTGTTATTGTTATGGTGGTCTCAACATATAGAATATGTGTAGGGACCTTGAACATGGGAGGGGTTAATTCTCACGTGTTATTTGATTCATGAGCGTCTCATTGTTTTGTTGCTCTGGAATTAGTTAAAGAAGGAGGGCTCCGAGAAGAGCCAGGTGAGCATTTGAGAATGGTGAAACTGGCTGGTGGCCAAGTCTTTAAGACTCATAGTTTGATAAAGGATGTGGATGTTCATATTGCTGGAGAAGTGAAGTCAGCGGACTTTATTGTGTGGCTAGTGGAGCTTTATGATGTGATTTTGGGTATGGATTGACTTGGGAAGTATAAAGCTCACTTGGATTGTCATAGAGGTCGAGTTGTGTTTGAGAATGACAATGGGCAGGTGGTGTATCAGGGTGTGAGACCTACGCAGGAAAGCTTAGTGATTTCGGCTATTCAAGCTGAGAAGATGGTTGAGAAGAGATGTGAAGCATATCTCGCGACCATTTCGATACCAGAAGAGGTTGGAGATTCGATGGTTCAAAACATTCCTGTGAAGAGAGAGTTTGAAGATATGTTCCAACCGCTGACAGGATTACCACACCGAGATCAGATCTTTTCACGATTGAGTTAGAGTCGGGAACGGCTCCCATTTCTAAGGCTCCATATCGTATGGCTCCAGTGGAGATGGCGGAACTTAAGAAGCAGTTGGAGGAGCTACTTGATAAGGGATTTATAAGACCATGTAGTTCACCATGGGGAGCACCCGTCTTGTTTATGAAGAAGAAGGACGTGAGTTTCCGGTTATGCATTGATTATCGGGGTTTGAATCATGTGACGATAAAGAACAAGTATCCTCTTCCCAGGATTGATGAGTTGTTAGATCAGTTAAGAGGTGCTACTTGGTTTTCGAAGATTGATTTGGCTTCTGGGTATCATCAAATTCCTATTAAGGAGTCAGACATTCAGAAGATGGCCTTCAAGACGAGATATGGGCATTATGAGTTCGTAGTGATGCTTTTCGGTTGAAAAATGCACTAGCAGCTTTTATGAGATTGATGAATGATGTGTTTCGCGAGTATTTGGATGAGTTCGTGATCATCTTTATTAATGATATTTTGGTGTATTCAAAGAGTTTTGAAGAGTATGGTGATTACCTGAGGAAGGTGTTAAAAGAGCTGAGGGAGTAGAAGTTATTTGCTTAGTTGAGTAAGTGTAGCTTCTGGCAGAGAGAGATTGGATTTTTGGGTCACGTGGTTTCCGAGAGTGGAGTTTTTGTCGACCTAGAGAAGATTAAGGCTATTAGAGAATGACCTAGACCCGAGAATGCTACGGAGATAAGAAGCTTTCTTGGATTAGCTAGATATTATAGGAGGTTCGTCAAGGGTTTTGCGAGTATTGTTCAACCTATGACGAGGATGACGGGAAAAGATGTTTTTTTTGTTTGGTCTCAGAAGTGTGAGGAGAGTTTCTTGAGACTTAAGGAATTGTTGACTACTGCACCAGTGTTGACTTTACCGGATCCTAAAGAGCCATACGTGATTTATACTGATGCACCGAGGTTGGGATTGGGTTGTGTTTTGATGCAGCATGGGCAAGTTATTGCTTATGCTTCACGACAGTTGAGAAAACATGAGAGTAATTATCCAACCCATGATTTAGAGATGGTTGCAGTTGTGTTTGCTCTTAAGATATGGAGATCATATCTATATGGTGGTAAGGTGCAGGTGTTCACGGATCATAAGAGTCTCCAGTATGTATTTACGGAGCCTGAGTTGAATTTTAGACAAAGAAGATGGATGGAGCTTATGGCGGATTATGATCTCGAGATAGCTTATCATCCGAGGAAGGCTAATCTTGTTGCTGATGCTTTAAGTAGGAAGCGTGTAGCTTCGAGTACAGAGAGATGCTGAGAACTTAGTAAGCATGATTAGTGCTTTGTAACTATGTGTGGTTTCAGATTAGTTGGAGCCGTTGGGATTAGAAGCGGCTAACCAGACTGACATTCTGAGTAGAGTGCGGGCTGCTCAGGAAAAAGATGAGGCTTTGATTAAGGCTTCTAAGGATGAGAAGTCTGAGTATCAGGTTTCGAAAAATGGAACCATTCTTGTTTGTTTCTGAATGACTACAAGCCTCTAGTGAGCTCTGATAAACCCAAAAGGTTACCCCATTATATTTAATCAATAAAAAAACATTACATTTCAGTAAAAAATAACTCCACATCTATATTTACACTACATGAATGTGGACATTACTAATGTGATAACTGAGACAGAGTGCATGATTAAAAAAAAGGAACAAAGAGAACTTCCAAAGTGATCCAAATTCCAAAGTTAAAGTGTTGCGACTAGACGATGATAACTTCTTCTTTAATCTCTTTTTGGCTTTGCTTTTCACCAAATCCTTGTATTTCCTCTTCTTTAGTTTTACCCCACAGACCAAGGTATAATCCACACACCAACAACACTGCCCCACCCACACTGCACCAGTTTATATCCCCAAGTCCAAACAAAAACACTCTCAACATCAGATTCTAAAGACATACATATATGTAGGTAGATATAGTAGGAAATTATTTATTTGTTTCAATCAACAAACCTTCCAAGGTATAGTGTTTCCTTGAAAAGAAAAGATGAGACGATGCAAGTAATGATGAGAGCTAAAGGAGTGTAGAGTGCAGGGAATACTGGCCCTTTCTTCTCTATTGCCCATACTTGTAACCAATATGTGAGCCCAGTCACCATAATTCCCTATTAAATTTTGGTTTATATTTCTTTTAGAAAGAGAGATTTAATATTATTTAGAGATTAGAAATAGGATTAGGTTAACGTACACAATAGGCCATTGAGAGAAGAGGTAAGCCGAAATCGATCTTCCAAACTGATGGATTTCTGTTCACCGCGACTGCCCAAAATCCAGTTTGTATGCAACTGAATAAGCATTGAAGTGTTACCAATCGCAACTTCGCTGAGTATTCCTTCATCACCTTGCTCTAACAACAGAATCAATCAAAGTTGTTAAAGAATTTATCTCTTTTTGTAAGTAAAAATAAATGATATCTTACCATTTTATTATGAAAATATAATTATGTAAACTAATATGATGCAACTATATATTTTTAGTGTTTATAAGCTGTAGAATAATGTAATATTATATGTTAAATACAATGTTATATCATAAATCAAAAATACACATTCGATTTAATGATATTAGACTAAATCAAATTTCATATAAACATAAGATTTCGTTTGAGTAGTAGTAGTCTCTATGGACATATAGTTGATGTCATACCTATGTCATGTCTGAAAATAATGGTGTACTTATTTTTAGTGCGTCCGTATAAGGGACATAAGTTGTTGAATATTTAGCAGCTTATTGATATGAATCATATGATAAAATAATTTGTGTTTTGACTCGAATTTCTTTTTATCCAATATAGACGTGGATTGGTTCCAAATAATTTCTAAACCGAACAGGACAATACAGTTACTCCATTACCAACGATTATGAAAGTGTATAAACGACTTTTCGTTTTTCATATCATGGTGGAGGTCCAATTACGTAACATCGGATTTTAAGTGAAATTTTCAGAAATTTAATATTTCAGGAAAAAAAATCAAAATATAAATCAAACCTAAATTTATGTGTCCGTTGAAAAAAAAAACTTAAGTTTTTTTAATATTCTTTTACCTAGCTAAAATATCTCACAGATATAACAAAAAATATGAACTTTTCTAGAAAAGCATGTATATTTTTTTCATATTACCGAAAAGGTATGTATATATGTATGTAAATTAAAAACTAAAAGTTCTTGCCGTGAAGTATAGATGTGTATAACAAACACAAAAAAACCTGGATTTTTCGGATTTCGGATAATTAATCCGAGTTTTGTCATGGGATTCTTCCGGTTAATGATAAAGAAAAACAGACACAAAAGAAACGTTACTATTCAATGTATAATACATATCATAGTAGTGTTTTCCACGGTAAACAGTAATGAGATAAACAAATTATGAATAGAGGACACAAAGGAGCAATAATTAAAAAATTAGGAGGGCAACTAGTGAGTGATGAAAGTGAGTGAGTGATCAGTGAGTGGCATACCTGCATGATAATCCACATACACCAGGAAGTATTGGCAGCGAGCATTGTGATTGAACCTTTTACAGAATTTTTAGTTGATGGAACGGTGCCGTGTGGGATGGTGTTGCTGTTATAGTGGTTGATCAAACTTGGCCCTTTCACAAAAGCGAACACTAATGCGCCCAACATTCCAATTATCGAACCCATGACTTTGGCCACTCCGTGTGACTTCTTCAACGTCACCGCCTCTAATCTTTTTATTTTATATAATATAAATTCAGCTAAGATTCAGTGCCCACAGATTCAACTTGTATAGTTCAGATATTTGAGCAAATTATAAACTGAATTCCAAATGGTTCTAACAAAATTTTAGATAATTGGAATCTATATTTTCTTTGACCTACCATATTGAAAATGTACATGATTTAACACTAGTAGAAGAAATAAGTTTCTCGACCGATTGATATTTTAACTTATAAACTCATGATTCCTTACATGGTATCAGAGTCCAAATTGAAACAGTTATAACCGATATAAAAAGAAACAAAATTTGGTATGAGATGCATGAGCCAAAATACTCATCATATCTAAGAAATATATTAGAGTATCCAACATCGAATCAGTTTACCGCACTCATTCCTTTAACATTTTTTTTCTTAAAATATTTTATCCTCGTCTTTCTCTAGACAAATCTTTTGAGTCAAAACTCCACTCATAATAGTCAATTTGTTGTTTCTCCTGGTTACTTTTTTCTTATCGTCGTACAGAATTCACTTTTACACAAAGCAAAGTAATAACATGATTATATTATACTGCATAAAATAAACCATATTTAAAAGTAGCCAATTATATTCTCGTTCACCCTTTTAATTGCAATAATTGCCATATGTTTTGAAATTAAATAATATGGGTTATCATATATGCTTTAAGAATATAAATAGATTAAAGTGATTTTATTTGATTTTGATTTTTTTAAACGATTCTTTAGCTTTTTATCAAAAAATAAAATAAAGTATTATGCCCTCCGACCCCCATTAAAAAAAAATTAAAATAAAGAAAACACAATCTTTGGTATCAACTCAGGGCTTATATGAAAGAGAGACGCTTTTCTGTAATATACCTGAACAGGAGAGCCAAGACGAAGGTGATAGAGGGGATGGCGTTGGTGGTGGCTGCCGCAAAGGTGGCGGTGGTGTTGTCGATGGCCACATAGTAGAGGTTAAGACTCAGCGTAAGTCTAGATTTTTATAAATATATATATTATTTTTTGTTAGAAAGTTGGTTAATAACATAACTCCAAGAATCGGAATTTGCATTTTATAGAAACACTAGTAATTAATATATATACCCGCATAAGGAGATGAAGAATATTTTGAGTAGCAAGACGAACGATAGAGGGGAGGACTTCGAGCTGCAAAACAGCATAAAGAATATGAGAATATGGTATGTAGCTTAACTAATGTTAATCGTTGTGTCATCATACGGATTCAAACCAGCATAACGCATGTTACTGATAAAAGAAAGAAACATATGAGAATATAGAGTGATAAAAGAGAAGAACCTTTCAAGGAGGAATGCGAAAGGGGACAAGGCAAGAGCTGCGAAGGCTTGTCTATAGAAAACAAAGACAAAAGGGTTGATTCCTTGAGAGATGGCCACTTTTGAGAGCAATGGCATTCCTGCGTAAACAATCTGTACGAACACCATTGCCATGTTAGCTTTGTGCTTCATCATCATCATGGAGTAATAGTGATATATGTTTTGTTTTTTGTTCTTTTATGTGTTCAAGCTCACTTTGCTTCTCTCCCGCTATTTATGCATTTGTGTTGGTGGTCACTATAGCAGTACAGCTAATATGGACACGTGTACTTCCATTGAAAACGTTACAAACAAAATAGCTTCCCACATCCATTTTTGTTTTCTCTCAAAATTAGTAATTTTATGTCGTCATAAAATTGCACAAATTACTCCTTGTATCGGCACATACATGTCACAATATGTGCTTTATCTAGCTATATCTAGAGAAACATAAGTACGTTGCAACTTGCAAGTGGTTTCATTTAATTCAACGTTGATATGATTGAGTTTTAATCCAAGTAATAACATCCACAAGAACACGGTTAAATGTTAGTATAGTATAATTATCTGGATCGAATTCACATGATTTGGTATCACTACTAAAAAAAGTGTTATACCCACGAAATATCCACGAATAATTTCGTGGATATAGCAAAAATGCCACGTTTAGTCACGAACATGGGTAAAGTTTCCCACGAAATCCCACGAATTCAGTCGTGGGTAATATTTACCACGGTTTTCCACGTATAATTTTGTGGATCATGCATTGAAATAACGAAATGTTACGAAATGCCATGAAAAAATGTGTGGGCACCTAGACCCACAAAGATATTAGGGGCAGTTCGTGGGTATCTTTCCATACCCACTATATATTATGATAAATGTGGGAAGTATATAGTTTTAAAAAATATGTTTATTATGTCTCTAACTATAAAATAGATTATTAGATAACTAATAAATAAGTATAAGATAGTTTTATAACTATAAAATTATAATAGACTATTAGTAATATATTTATTATTCAGCGAAATACATACAATAAAACATTTTTTATAACAAAAGTTTTTCAAATAAGATAGAAAAAACGATACATTACAAGATATAATATATTGTTCGGAGACATATTGTAATAAATTCCATAAGTTTTTTCTTTCTCTTATTACTTCCGATATCGAAACTTTTAATCTTGAAAACAAAAATAATATAATGATATTATTATAAATACAAAATTTTGATTAAAATTATACACATATATTTGTTTAATACATACTGTTTAACTTTTGATTTAATTTTTAACTATTATTTTATATTAATTTATTTTTAGTTTTACATATAACTTACGTTTTCGATTTTGTCCTAACTTTTAAATCATTTTTTATAGGCACCGGGTATTTATTACTCTGCGAACTAATTAACATTACATAATAGTAGATTATTTAAAAAAATTATAAAATACAATCTGTAAAAACTATAGTTAGTATAATACATTACTATAACACATATATAATTATACTAAAAGACACACATTTATTCAATATAACAACCCACATTATTCATTATAAATTATTTAATAAAAACTTAAAATTACTTATAAGTAATTGAAAATTAGATATACCCACATTATAAATTATTTAATAAAAACTTAAAACTATTTACATATATACTTTACATAAAATTAAAACTATTTACTTATAATTTTTTTAATCTAGTAATTTTTTTAACTGTGAATCTAAAACCCGAAAATTTTTATGAGTATATATATTTGATGTGTAGAGAGTTAACAAAATGTTCATGTAGTGTAGTGGTTATCATTTGTTTACTTTATATGTTGAGGTGTAGGGTTCGAGTCCTACTAGATGAAGATTTTCCTGAATTAATTCAGATCGTTGCTTGTTGCCGCCACCCGCTCGTTGATTATGAGACATATATTTTTTAAAAATTTATTCGGATTACCCACAAAATCCCACGAATATTTTCGTGGGTACTGCCACGAATAAAAACGTGGCAATTCGTGGCAAACTTTCCCACGCTTTTCTTCGTGGCTTTTCGTGGGTACTTTTGCCACATTGCCACGAAAAATATTACTCACGAAATAAAAATCGTGGCAAATCGTGGCATTTACCACAAAAACCCACACGAATGTTGTGAAAAAATATCCATGAATTTTTTGTGGGTATAGCACCTTTTTCTAATAGTGTATTGGATTTCTGTCGTTAACAAATTATATTATATATATATATATATTAAAATTTCAATATAATTGCAGCTAATATATAATAATTAATTTGTTATTTGGAAATACGCAAATAAAATTTTTGTATATTCTTCTAAGGAGAAATAATTTTTTTTTTTAAATGAAATAGTTGGGCAAATAGGATTAGTTAATCAAGCTAGGTAAAACAAGTATGCCCTCTCTATGCAGCTCCTAACTTCTCATCCCTGCCATTTTTGTAATATGTTCTTTTGTTTTTCTTAACATTATCTCTACTTTTCTCCTTCTCTGCCATTGAACCATGAGGTGGAGCTAAACCCTCTAACCAAATGAGCTTCAAGATCAGGCTATCTTTTCTCTATTATTATTCATTAATATATATATATATATATATATATATATATATATAGTTGATACACGGAATAAGAATTTGAATTAAATTTAACATAGACAAACAATTAGGTTCCAAGACTAAAACCATTGAGCTTATCCCCAAACAATTCATAATTTCTTCATTCGCTATGCCATGGAATTCCCAAAGAGCTGCCATCTTCTTTCATCGATGTATTTTTCGTATTTTGTTTTGTTTTTTTTTGTGGAATGTCAAATTTATTGTTCAAATTAAAGAAAAAAAAAATGACAGACTAAAGTATGGGATAACAAAATAATACTGTGAAGAAAAAATTGGACTAGTTAATGAAAACATCTGCTCGTAGCCAACGTTGGAGGAGGCCATAGAGCTTCGAATTATCAAAGTTGTGAAATGATTTTTCGATTACTCAAATGAAGAAAAATACCAGCTTATAAGTGTGTATGTTGTCTTTCAATTCTATCGTATATTATATTATTTGGTAACACTACGAAAAAAAAAAGATTAGACCATAAAATACTTTTCTAAAACTACAAACTTTGCCATGAAGGGAAAACAATCGATAGTTTATTAATACTTTAAGAGAAAATAAAGCCGAAGATTCAAAGTGGCGAGACACTAATGACGCGACAAAAGAGAAAGCAGGAACTCGCAACTTCGGGTTGATAATTTACAATATGCATGTCTGCTGTTCAACCTTTTTTTTTTTTTCCTGTGTCTTCTTTCTAACTGTTAAAGGTAATTTTCCAAACAATAATTTTATTTATTTATACACTATACAACTGGTCTACATAGACATGTGCGGTTCGGATTTTTCCGTTCTTAAGTTGAAGTCTCATTCGAGTATTTTGTATATTCGGTTCGGATTTAGTATATTTTGGACCGATCATAACTAGAACTAGCCAATAATATTCGGGTTTTTTGGGTTCGGTTCGGATTTTGGGTTTAGGCCCCTAGACCCATTTGAATATTTTTTTTAATAACGAGTTCAGATTCGTTTCGGATATTTCGGGTCGGTTCGATTCGGATTTTTGGATCTGTTGGGTTAATCGTTTGAATTAGTCAAGAAGAAGGTTCTAGTCGAGTTAGGATTATGATCAAACAAAATGAAAATTAGACCTATTCTTATTGTATAGGATAAGGTAAGTAGGTTCTCATAAGATTTGGTGTTAGCAAATCTTATCTCTAATAGGATTTTAGTGTTGAGGCTTCTCCCTATAAATATCATAAACTTTTGTGTGCTTTGATATGTCGAGAATCATATATTTAGTTTTGGTGTAGCTTTCTAAACATCTAATAAAGAAGTGTTGTTCTTTAATCGATTCTTAACCTAGAATTGGTATCAGAGCCTTAGATCGAGATCGAGACCAACACATGTGGAGGTGATCGTTGGTGGAAAAGGATTGAAGGTGTTACATGGAAGAAAGACAAGTGACGGTGGCCTCACGAGGAAAAGAACCCGGACAATCTTCGGTTCAATTCCCGATGTTAAACTCCAAAAACTATACCGTATGGGCGATGCAAATGAAGGTGGCATTGAAGGTTCATAAGGTTTGGAAGATCATCAAACCAGGAGGCACAGATGCGGAGAAGAACGATGTTGCAACAACTTTATTATTCCAATCGATATCTGAATCCTTGACTTTGCAACTTGGGGAGCAATATACAACAAATGGTATTGATGTGAGGTTTTTATGCCTCTTCACAGGTTTCACCCTAGATGTAAGTCTCGAGAGTTTAATCCATACAACCGCAAGTGCATGGTTAAATGCAATTGTAGTAATACAGGATCGATTCACAAGGAAATGGAATAACACATAGCGGATAGAATATGCAGATCTAATCTAGACATGATAATAAAACAGGAGGGGTTTACTAATCTGACATGAATAAAATAAATAAAGTATAAAACGAATAAAGCAATAAATAGAAAGCAGTAGATCTAAACTAATAAAGCAATAAATAAACTAGACTAAGCATTAAAATAAAGAGCGTGAATTAAATGAACCTAAATTAATATTTACATAATATAAGTGATAATCGATTTGTCAAGAAATCTAGATTTAGAGTTTTATGTTTTACCTAATAAGTTTATGTTCGTTGTTCTAGGGATTTTCTATGTCTTACTAGTCCACTCTCGTGGTATGCTAGACTCTATATTCAAACCCACTCTCGTGGCGAAGGAATATGCATTTCATACAATCCCATCATCGAATACTCTCATGAGTGACAGACACATCATAAGGGTTGTCACACCTCCATGTGATCCAATATGGTCAGTATTAGTGAAATCATGCCTAAGACACAGAGTAAATGATAGATCTATTTCTAGAGTCCTTTCCATTCTCGTGGTCAATTCCTCCTGAGATCTTAACCTAACTAGACCTTCGTTAGACTAAGCATAGAGCTACTATTCATAGTATACAGAGATCTTAACCTAACTAGCTATTATTTCCTAGTATATAAATCTGAAGCTTTAACACACTCTCGTGGTGCTAAGAACTTCTAAACATACAACTACAACTACTGGATTCAGTTGTACACTTAAACATCTCCCTTAAGAGGATGTTCAACATTAAGATGTATACTAAGGTAACTACACTGATTAAGAACAATCAAACATTTAACAAATCTTAAAAGTAGATCCCATCATCGACCACCACCTTCGTGGTCTAAAAGATCTACTCCCTTATCTCATTTGATGGTTATAGAAGAGATAGGATTTTAAGGTTTCAGATTGGAAACAAGAAACAAAAATAGAACTAAACTACTGAAGAACAATAATTAAAATAAAAGCATAAACATAAAGAAGAAGTAAACCTTAGAAAGAAAAGGTATATTTGATATGGAACTTAGGGTTACAAAGTGTGTAAAATTCTCTCTCTTTTCTAAGATGTTTACATGAGTATTTATAGATCTAGGGTTCTTAGGTCTCAAAATCTCGAGTTTATCTCGTCCTTAAAAGTCTCAAAACCAAAAATAGGAGATCAGCCCACTCTTGGATTGCAACATAAGAAAAATCCCAGGGTTTTCGGACGTTAGAAATGACCATGATGGGTATATTCTATGATCGATTTTGGACTCCATTCTCCGACTGGTTGATGCATCTTCTGAGAGTTTTCTCAGGAAATTTCTTGGAGTACCTAAAATCATATAAACACATGCAAACACACTAGAACTACACTAAATGTTAGTTATAAGGCATCAAACAAACTTATTATAATGCATAGAAATATGTAAAATATGGTGTTATCAACTCTCCCACACTTATCCTTTGGTTGTCCTCAAGCAAACAAAAGCTAAACATGGTGAAGTTATTTTATTGAAAGCAAAATAAAGATAAAGAGAGTGAACTTGTACCTTGTGACATTGTTATGTTAGATGTTCTTCGTCCTTGTGGAGATGAGATGATTCTTACCGTACTCCATGTACTTCACCATAAGCATAGCAACACACCTTAGTTCAGACCACTCCTTCTTTGAACCTTGACTCTTCATTGTCGACTCCTCTTTTATCCTAAGCGTGAGCTTTCAACTTGGGAGTATCGATCAAAAGACATGAACACTTACTCTTTCGAATTTCTGTAAGCTCAAGACCGTCTTGGTACATTTCCTTTCGTCTTCGTTTTCTCACTTCAAGGTCGACTGATTTTTCCCTACTTTTCTAGGGTATCATTTTATTTTTTATATCAATCGCCTTTTCTTTTCTATTTTAGGACAGGTTTCTATGAGATGCGAACATTAAAAGTGGTAGCTTCCAATGCCCGGTTCACTTCTTTCTTACCTCTATCTTTTTCTATTCTTTATTTTCTTATTGAAACGAAGGAAGAGAGGAAGTGCACTCACATAGACGTGTCTTGCAGTGTCTCATAGAGGTATCATGTCTCATGTATCTCAAGCCCCAAATTGAGAAGTTAAAAGTTCATTATGGTGAGAAGTCGACTCCGATTTGCCAAAGTCTTTGAAAAAACGATCCTTTTGGGGTTTGTTGATCCACTCATGGGTTTTCCACGTTTCCTAGTAAAACTCAAACATTCTCCAACAAAGCATCCAAACGTCAACACAAATAACACATTTAACAAGTTTTATCGCTACCTCATTAAAAACTTTTTCATACGTTATTGAACTTATGAACGAGGAAAAAAGTGCAACAATCTCTCAAAATGCGAAAAACCTATGGTAAAACTTACATCAAAAGATGTCAAGAAAAAGAATTACCTCCATTGATTGCAAGACTCTCCCCCCCGTCCCCCACACTTATTTCACAACGTCCTCGTTGTGATATAAGATCGTAAATGGGAAAAACAAGAGAAATACTTACAGTGATTCTCTTATCGAGTTGTGGGTTGATAGCTCTCACATGACAAGTCCTTGTTTTGTTTATTTTTTTTATGATGAATCACCTGAAAAAGGAAAACACAAAAAACGAAAAACACAAAAATACCAAAAATCGAAAACTGAAAAAGAAATGAAGAAAGTATGTACAGAGATAGAATGCTTATTTAACATCGTGAGCTCGACGACCTCTCGGAGTGATCTGAGGATGATGAAGATGAAAGATGAGGGCTGGATGGTTGTGAAAAGATTCAACAATGGTAGCGCTCGGGATTAGTGTTTATCCTAGCTGTTCGTCTCAAGATTCGTCGTTGAGATCTCCAGCTAATAGTATCGGATGTATGATGGTGAGTCCATCTCTCCCCACCAAGAGCGTAATCAGTGTGAGGGTCATCATAGAAAAGTCTGCTTCTCAGGCGTGGTGGATGAGCTTCATTGGCCGGTGTTGCATAGTAGAACACGTCTTTGTTCACATAAGTGAACGACACTCTTTGTTTCGGCCAATCTATAATTGCTCCAACTGTTGCTAGAAAAGATCCTCCAAGAATGATTGGAGTGTCATCGTCCTCCCTCATATCAATCACATGAAAATCAGTAGGAACTCCACGATCTCCGATCCATACAGTAACATTCTCAGCTACGCCTTCAGAGCGTGTGATAACGGTATTAACAAGTCCGATTCTCATATTCGAGCGGGTGAGGTTGTTGAGTCCCAATATCAAGGCTCTTTTCTTCGACATTACATTGATGTTAGCACCTAAATCATAGAGAGCATCATCAAAATCAATACCAAGAATTGAACAAGGTACTTTGTAAAGTCCGAGATCATCTCTTTTGAGCATCTTCCTATTTGGTGTTAGGATCCCGATGTACAGTTCTTTGATTTCGTCCAAAGTCTCTTTGTTGTCGCTGAAGTAGGAGTCAAGATTGTACTCAACTAGAGCTTGCTCGAATGGAATATCTCTTGGAATTTTGTTCACAATTCCAAAAAATTCGCTGAGTTGTTATGTACTTATTTTTTTGAAGAAACAAGTAACATTGTATTTGAAAAGTTGGGGATGGCTGAGATGAGAGTTCCTTGAGATGCGCACTTCTCTGGAAAAAATTTCGATATCATGAATCGTCTCATCTGTTCCTTCGAAGTATTCCTTCAACGAGTACCTCTTCCATGCATCCTTAAAAGATAATGACTTAGGGGTTCTTTGGATCAACCTTTCGAATCTCATCTTATTACTTGGATTACTGCTTTTGACTCGTGAGGAGGTTGCAGCTTTGTTCTGGTTCTTGCATAGACACTTCAGAAGGGTCTTCATCTTCATCAGGATCTTCTTCTTCGTCAAAGGAAGAATCGATGATGACTGGCCGAATTCTGTCTCCAAGTCTGCTGATATCGACCCTGATTGGTCGATTTTGGCTTCTGGATGCTGCTTCTAGAGTTGCATTGATCTGGACTGGCCGATGTTGGGGTCGATGTGAGTTCAGAAATACACCAGATTCGACCCTGTTTGGTCGATTTATAGGTCAGGCAAATGTCCATGTTGGTGCATAGGGCTAGTTGATCCGGTACGGCTGGTTGATTCTGGGAGAATCGACCCTGACTGGGCGATATGGGGTCCCAGTTTGGCTCTCGGTTGTGCTCCTTGATGTGCTTTGCTTCATCCTTTTTCCGCTTCTCAGTGTTACGACTTTGACTGTAGCCCTGGGGCTCATATCCTCAAAAGATGATATAGTTCTTTGCTTATCCATCTTATCTCGTCCTTTCCTTCTTTTTATTAGTTGTTCTTTCAAACTTACTGGTGCACCTGAAATTTGAAAGAAGAATGTGTCAGTAAAATATGATTGTCTAGTCTCAGATCTACATCAAAACTCTATGGCTATTGTAACATTTCCCCCGCAATGACGCCAAAAACTTTATGGGAGGTTTTTATGCCTCTTCACAGGTTTCACCCGAGATGTAAGTCTCTAGAGTTTAACCCATACAACCGCAAGTGCACGGTTAAATGCAATTGTAGTAATACGGGGTCAATCCACAGGAAAATGAAATAACCCATAACGGATACAGATATATATCTAATCTAGACATGATAATAAAACAGGAGGGATTTCCTAATCTGATATGCATAAAATAAATAAAGCATAAAACGAATAAAACAATAAATAGAAATCAGTATATCTAAACTAATAAAGCAATAAATAAACTAGACTAAGCATTAAAATAAAAAGCGTGAATTAAACGAACCTAAATTAATATTTACAGAATATGGGTGATAATTGATTTGTCAAAAAATCTAGATTTATAGTTTATGTTTTACCTAATAAGTTTATGTTCGTCGTTCTAGGGATTTTCTATGTCTTGCTAGTCCACTCTCGTGGTATGCTAGACTCTATATTCCAACCCACTCCCGTGGTGAAAGAATATGCATTTCATACAATCCCATCATCAAATACTCTCATGAGTGATAGACACATCACAAGGGTTGTCACACACCTCCATGTGATCCAATATGGTCAGTATTGGTGAAATACTGCCTAAGACACAGAAAAAATGATAGATCTATTTCTAGAGTCCTTCCCATTCTCGTGGCGAATTCCTCTTGAGATCTTAACCTAACTAGACCTTCGTTAGACTAAGCATCGAGCTACTCTATCAAACAACTAACTCGAGACTAGCTATTATTCCCTAGTATACAGATCTGAAGCTTTAACCCACTCTCGTGGTGCTAAGAACTTCTAAACATATAACTACACCTACTGGATTTAGTTGTACACTTAAACATCTCCCTTAAGAGGATGTTCAGCATTAAGATGTATACTAAGGTAACTACACTGATTAAGAACAATCAAACATTTAACAAACCCTAAAAATAAATACCATCATCGACAACCACCCTTGTGGTCTGAAAGATCTACTCCCTTATCTCACTTGATGGTTATAGAAGAGATAGGGTTTTAAGATTTCAGATTGGAAACAGTAAACAAAAATAGAACTAAACTACTGAAAAACAATAATCAAAATAAAAGCATAAACATAAAGAAGAAGTAAATCTTTGAAAGAAAAGCTATATTTGATATGGAACTTAGGATTACAAAGTGTAAAAAAGTTCTCTCTCTTTTCTTAGATGTTTACATGAGTATTTATAGATTTGGGGTTCTTAGGTCTCAAAATCTCGAGTTTATCTTGTCCTTAAAAGTTTCAAAACCAAAAATAGAAGATTAGTCCACTCTTGGATTGCCACATAAGAAAAATCTCATGGTTTTCGGACGTCAAAATTGACCATGATTGGTCGATTCTAAGATCAATTTTGGGCTTTATTCTCCGAATGGTCGATGCATCTTCTGAGAGTTTTCTCGGGAAATTTCTTAGACTCCATATCGATCCTGACTGGTTGATTCTAGCATCGATATTGGTCTCATTCGGTTTCCTGAATTCCTTCTCCGAATGTGTATGATCCAAGTGGTGAAGCCAACTCCCCCATATATTATCGCAGGCTCCAGAAGCACTCTAAACATCAAGTTTTAGCTCCAAATACCTAGAATCATATAAAGACATGCACACGCACTAGAACTACACTAAATATTAGTTATAAGGCATCAAACTAACTTATTATAATGCATTAAAATATGTAAAATATGGTGTTATCAGGTATATGGAATGTGATTAAAACACGACGCATGGGAGCTGATCATGTTAGAGAGGCTCGTTTGCAAACGTTAACGCGGAATTTGACAGAATTTTGATGAAAGACTCGGATAGCATCGATGTATTTGTGGGCAAGCTATCGGAACTATCATCAAGAAATGCATCACGAGGTCAAACTATTGAGGAATCAAAGTTGGTGAGAAATTTCTCAAGAGCTTACCAAGGCACAAGTACATACACATCATTGCATCTCTCGAACAAGTCCTTGACCTTAACACTACGGGGTTTGAGGACATTGTTGGTCGATTGAAAGCATATGAAGAGTGTATCGGTGAGGACACGCAAGGAGAAGACCAAGGGAAATTTATGTACGCAAACTCGGAATCACAAGGCTTGTGTGGAGGTTTTGGTGGATTTAGAGGGAGAGGAAGAGGTGGTTGCGGTCGTGGAAGAGGCCGTGGAAGGACCAACTTACAACAGCAACAAAACGGAGTTGTTGCAGACCAAAACCAGACTCAAAAGAAGGATTACTCTAAACTTGTGTGCTATCGGTGTGATAAGAAGGGACATTTCACCAAACATTGTCCCGAAAGAACTCAACAATAACATGAAGCTAATGTGGTGGAAACACAAGTGACGGATGGTGCATTGTATATGCATGAGATTGTTTTGTTAAACGAGGAGAAGGTGATATCGAGTAAGCTTGGAATCGTGAAAGGAGATGATAATGTTTGGTACTTGGACAATGGCGCAAGTAATCACATGACCGAGAACAAATCATTTTTCATGGAGTTAAATGAAAGAATCATAGGGAGAGTGAGATTTGGTGACGGCTCGAGTGTGGAGATAGTTGGAAGATGTACGATTATGTTTGTTTGTAGGTCCGGAGAACAACGGTCATTGAAGGACATTTATTATTTACCAGATCTCAAACACAACATACTAAGTTTTGAACAAGCTACTGAAAACGGTTGTGAAGTGCGCATGAAAGAGGATTACTTGACACTTCTCGATCCATGTGGAAGAGTTCTAGTTCACGTAACAGGAACTCCTAATCGGCTTTACAAGGTAAGCATGAAAATTGGGACAACTTTGTGCTTACAAATCAAGGAGGATGAAAATTAAAGATGGCATCAAGGGCTCGGTCACGCTAATTTTAGGTCATTAAAGATGATGGGAGACAAGGACATGGTGATAGGTATGCCGAAAATTGAAGTAAAAATTGAAGCGTGTGCGTCTTGCTTGGCGGGTAAGCAAACTCATTCATCGTTTCCTACCAAGACAAGTTTTCGTGCTACACAAGTTCTCGAGCTTGT
Source organism: Boechera retrofracta (assembly GCA_015832515.1). Lineage (NCBI taxonomy): Eukaryota > Viridiplantae > Streptophyta > Magnoliopsida > Brassicales > Brassicaceae > Boechera > Boechera retrofracta. The sequence continues at coordinate 112,196 of JACCIV010034894.1, forward strand.
ACATGGAGATTTATGTGGTCCTATATCACCATCAAGAAACAGGTATGTATTCATCTTGATCGAGGATCATTCGAGATATTTGTGGAGTATACTCATGAAGGAGAAAGGTGAAGCATTTGAGAGGTTTAAATGTTTTATAGGTATGGTGGAGACGCAAACCGGAAAGGAAATTAAAACGTTTAGAACTGATCGAGGAGGAGAATTCAATCAACCGAGTTCATCACATTCTGTNCAGATCTGTTAGAACTTGGACATGGCGCAAGTAATAACATGACCGAGAACAAATCATTTTTCATGGAGTTAAATGAAAGAATCATAGGGAGAGTGAGATTTGGTGACGGCTCGAGTGTGGAGATAGTTGGAAGATGTACGATTATGTTTGTTTGTAGGTCCGGAGAACAACGGTCATTGAAGGACATTTATTATTTACCAGATCTCAAACACAACATACTAAGTTTTGAACAAGCTACTGAAAACGGTTGTGAAGTGCGCATGAAAGAGGATTACTTGACACTTCTCGATCCATGTGGAAGAGTTCTAGTTCACGTAACAGGAACTCCTAATCGGCTTTACAAGGCAAGCATGAAAATTGGGACAACTTTGTGCTTACAAATCAAGGAGGATGAAAATTAAAGATGGCATCAAGGGCTCGGTCACTCTAATTTTAGGTCATTAAAGATGATGGGAGACAAGGACATGGTGATAGGTATGCCGAAAATTGAAGTAAAAATTGAAGCGTGTGCGTCTTGCTTGGCGGGTAAGCAAACTCATTCATCGTTTCCTACCAAGACAAGTTTTCGTGCTACACAAGTTCTCGAGCTTGTACATGGAGATTTATGTGGTCCTATATCACCATCGACTACTCTCAAGAAACAGGTATGTATTCATCTTGATCGAGGATCATTCGAGATATTTGTGGAGTATACTCATGAAGGAGAAAGGTGAAGCATTTGAGAGGTTTAAATGTTTTATAGGTATGGTGGAGACGCAAACCGGAAAGGAAATTAAAACGTTTAGAACTGATCGAGGAGGAGAATTCAATCAACCGAGTTCATCACATTCTGTGAAGAGAATGGCATCACATGTTACTTAACCGTCCCTTACACACAACAACAAAACGGAGTTGTTGAAAGGCGTAATAAGACGTTGATGGAGATGACCATAAGTATGTTGAAGGGCATGAGACTTCCAAATTACTTGTGGGGAGAGGCAGTACGACATTCGACATATCTCATTAACCGTGTTCCCACAAAAGCTTTGGAAGATTAAACACCTTACGAATGCTTGTTCGGATGAAACCAAATATAGAACACTTGCGAGTTTTTGGTTGTTTGGCTCATGTAAAGATTGAAGGAACTCATCTTAAGAAGCTTGACGAGAGATCAAGACCACTGGTGAATCTTGGAATGGAACCTAGTTCGAAGGCGTATAGGTTATATGATCCAAGTGGAAGAAGAGTGGTGGTGAGTCGAGATGTGATCTTTATTGAGAACAAGGGTTGGAACTAGAATGAACATGAGAAATATGGAGATTTTTGGTATGTTCAAGATAGCTGGTGTTGGTGAGGATACCACTAATGAGAACGTCCACGAAAACGAAGAAGAAACTGAATATGAAAACGATGTTGCTAGAATAGAAGAAGATGCGTTGGAACAAGAAAACGCAGAAATCGGTCCTCGACCAAAACGAAGAAAATCTTCAAGACAAGTCTCTAGACCCAAGTACCTTGATGATTATGTCTTGATGGAAGAATGTGAACGATTATTGTTGACAGTGAACGGTGAACCAGAGGTTTATGAAGAAGCCGAATGTACTAAAGAGTGTATTGAAGCGATGGAGGCCGAAATTGACTCGATCAACAAGAACCAAACCTGGAAATTAGTTGATAAACCAATGGAAGTCAAGTCAATTGGACTGAAGTGGTTATACAAACTGAAAAAGAATGCGGATGGAACCATAAACAAGCACAAGGCAAGATTGATTGCTAAGTGCTATGTTCATAAGGCGGGGATTGATTTCGATAAAGTATTTGCTCCTGTAACACGTATCAAAACTATCAGATTACTCGTTTCTCCAGCTACGATGAGAGGATGGGAAATACATCACTTGGACGTAAAAACCGCATTTGTTCGTGACTGGTTCTTCTCTCGAGGTTATTCATGAATTTAAAAGAGACATGTCAACAACGTTCGAGATGATAGATTTGGGAAAGCTTACGTACTACCTTGGAATTGAGGTTGAACAAAACGAAGCAGCGATGACCATAATCCAGCTCATATTCCGATGGATGCTAACTTGAAGCTGACCAAAGCTGTTGAAGAACCAGAGATAAATGCCACGCGATATCGAAGAACAATCGGGTGCTTGAGATACTTGCTTCACACACGACCGGACTTAGCATACGATGTGGGAGTGTTGAGTCGTTACATGCACAATCCGAGGGAGTCGCATGGACAAGCTATAAAGCAAGTGTTACGATATGTCAAAGGAACCACAAGTCTTGGAGTGAAGTTCAGACGTGGGAAAGAAGACAGAATTGCAGACTATAGCGATCGTAGCCACAATATAGACCTTGACGATGGAAAGAGCACAGGAGGTCACATTTTCTACTATGGTTCAGCACCAATCACATGGAATTCTTAAAAGTTACAAACAGTGGCTTTGTCATCTTGCGAAGGTGAGTTTATGACAGCTACAACAGCGGCATGTCAAGCGATTTGGCTTCAAGAAACTCTCGGAGAAGTGTTAGGCATGGACATCAAGAAAGTGATAATACGCGTGGACAACAAATCAGCTATTGCACTTACTAAAAACCCAGTGTTTCACGGACGAAGTAAACACATACTCTTCAAGTATCACTTCATCCGAATATGCATCGAGAATGACGAAGTCGAAGTAGAGCATGTCCTCGGTACCGAGCAGAAGGCGGACATATTGACTAAAACTCTAGCAAGGATCAAGTTCAAGGAGATGAGGAGCTTGATTGGCATGGAAGACATCGACACAAATTCAACGATTAAGAGGGAGAATGTTGGGTTAATCGTTTGAATTAGTCAAGAGGAAGGTTCTAATCGAGTTAGGATTATGATCAAATAAATTAGAAATTAGACTTATTCCTATTGTGTAGGATAAGGTAAGTAGGTTTTCATAAGATTTGGTGTTAGCAAATCTTATCTCTAATAGGGTTTTAGTGTTGAGGTTTCTCCCTATAAATATCATAAGCTTTTGTGTGCTTTGATATGTCGAGAATCATATGTTTAGTTTTGGTGTACCTTTCTAAACATCTAATAAAGAAGTGTTATTATTTAATCGATTCTTAACCTAAAAGGATCTAGGTATTTTGTCCAGCCCCACATTTAGGTGAAAACAGGATAAACTTAATAATAGTATTAAAAGTTAATGTAGAATTAGTCAATTATTTATTGTTGGCTGAAATAATTAGATGATAATAGTTAGAGATAAAATTAAAATATATATATATATATATATAGTAATGGTGTAGCTTATATTGCCATCGAATAGTTTTTTTTAATAAATATTAATATTAATTTATTTTCACTCAACTATTTTGGAAACAATATTTATTTAATGACATCAAATTAATACCTATTTTATTATGTGAACATCTATTTTTTATCAAATGGATGCATAGCAAAGCAAAACTTTGATCCCGAAATCCTTCCTATCTTTCATTTAATAAAATAGATAACCACCTAACATGTAAAATAAATTTTAAAGCTTGAGAATAATTATAATATTAATACATAAAACTGAGTCAATTGTTTAGTGTTGGATAATTACATATATGACGATATATGGTGATGAAATTAATTAAAAAAAACGATGTGATTTATTGTTAGGATATCCCGATTCAAGTAAACTGGTCAATGAAGATTAATCAAAACTGTGACCGGGATTAGACGGTCAATATTGAATTATTTGACATAAACACATGTCGTGATTTAAATTTGACAAGAATTGAGATAGTCCAAAATTTGAGAATTGATACTTAACCATGAAACCAAGAATGTCGTAAAAATATTTAGAGGAATAAATACGTAACTACCCAACATCATCATGGCAGTTCGACTATTTTCGTTGTAAATTTTTGCAACGAGAATACCAATCCCAATACACCTCTAGGTAGAGGTGTAGATGTGTAGTGAGGGAAAATACTATCACCATATCTAGAGGTGTAGTTGGGCTATTTTCTTCACTTTCAAAAAAAATAAATAAAATTTTGATTTTGGCAATAGGGTTTGCTTTGGTTTATAGTCAAGAATTCCTTATAAATTTTACCAACTAAATTATAAAACGGTTTACATGCAACTCAAAATAAATAAATAAACTATTGATAACAGATTTTAAATAAAACCTGTCTATTTTATTTGCCTTGCATCGGACTACAATTTTAATTTTGCATGATGTAAAAAACTGTTAGTCATAGAAGTATGGACGCTAACCCATTCCAACATATAACTGTGGAGTTTACGGATCAATCTGTGTGTTCTTAAAGTTAAAAAAATATATCATGAACTAATACGATAAGTTTGAAATATACATAAAGGAAATGTAACCATATATATATATATATATTCGATTAAATCTTATATTATGGATTAATTATCTAGGTATGAGTTTAGACTTTAGTCGACACTAGATTTTAAATAATATATTAACATTTTAACCAAGTTAATATATTTTTAATATTTGAATTTTTTGATCAAGTTAACCTAGGTTTACAAAATTGTTTCAGAATAAAATTCGTTTGACAAATAATTTTATATTAAAATATTTTTATATAATGGTATGTATAAGATTTATAAACTTTTTACTGTATTGTTATAATGTGTATTGCGATTAGATGCCATCCTAAACCTCAAAGACTAACATGGTCAAATGTGTAAATGTGTTTAGAAATTGCCGTAGACTTGTGATATTGTGATATTGTTAAACTGTCGTACACTTACGATTTACGAACCTCAATAAAGTAAATTACCTAAAGTTACTCAATTTAAAAATTACTATTGATTTTGGATGATTTAAGAAATATTAGATATTAAGAAGATTTGAAAAGAATTTTAAAAATATATATTAATTGGGTGTATCTCGTTTGATCTATTTTCCCTTCAATAAAATAATTTAAATTATTCTTATTTTTTTTTAAATGGTAAATTTAGTATCTGACACTCAAGTGAAATAATTTAATAGTATTAGATAGTATACTAAAAACCTAACCATCATCTAAAATAAAAATTATTTCACACATGATTTCGCGAAACGTACAATTTACAAGGTTTACTCTTTCACATGTAACTTCATGACACACACAATTAACATATAATTTTTGGAAAATTGCACTCCGTTTCAGCAGATAACAAAAAAAATTAAGTAAATATCAGTTTTTTTTTTTTAATTAGGTATGTTACAGGAAAAATTGTGTTTTCTCAATTTTAACTTTCCCCTTTTGTACATATCATAAAAAAATGTGTGTTTTAGACAATTATGGAAACCCCTTGACCATTTGGTCATGGGTTTAAATGTGTGTTTAGATATTACCTCTTGTTCTTAAGTTATATAATTCTATCAAACCATCTAAAATGATCACTTCTAAATTGCGCAGATTTTATGTATTTAATAGTGATGCACTCGTGACGCGTCTTAACATTTTTTTTTAATGGTTATGATTGGTAATTTGGTATCCTTGTACGTAGGACGGGGCATACCATTTTTCTGTAATCATTCACAAAAACAATATTAAATGTGATACAAAAAATATACTTTTTAATTTTTTTTTTGTACCGTACCTTCTACTCGCTATTTTGTATTGTTTTTAACTATTTACGTACCGGTAACTGCTCATTTTATCTGTTAAAAATCTTGTACCGGTTTGTGTTACTAATCGAATCCAGTATCTTTCGACACATGTTATACTATTCATATTTTTCAACGTTTAAAAGACATGTTACAGAAAGAATGTAATGGTTCTAATGCAACGGTCGGTTTCATCTTCAAGTAGGTGCCTAATCAAAGGGAGACAAAACAATATATCAAGCACTGTTTTATAAAGACTGTTGCGATAAATCAAACTTATATGAAATGAATTGACGACAGTGGGAACTATTGTTTATGCATATATAAGGTCGTTGCTACCAAGTATGTTGACACTTCATGATTCTACTCATTCCAACACGTGTTTTATAACTTTTTCAAAAACTTAATCATTGTTTACATATTTGGCCGTTCCTATCGGACTTTAAAAAAAAAAAAAAGGTGCAAAAGAGATATTTGGTAGATTTCTTCGACTGTATGATATTTTGTAAATGGATAGCCATGAAATGTAAATAACCCTAAACGATTTGTGTGAATGAGAATTTAGTTGGTTGATTTTAAAATTGATAAATTTGTAATTTAAAGTTTTTTTGTCGGGCATACAAATAAGGATGGCTTCTTACATAGAGGATAGTTGCTGGGCCCGACCACGCAGGTCGGCTCAGTTACAATGCTAACTAGAGAAAGAGGTCTAAGGTCTAGATTGTGTAGGGTTCGCCCTAGCGGCCATCATTTGTCGTCGGCAGCGACGATGAGCATATTGCGGCTGAGTGACGTGGGAGACTTCCAGGGGGAGGCCAAGCATTGCATGTTCCAGAAGAAGCCGATGGCTTCAGTAGATTTCTTCGGCTAGTGCCGAGGTAGAGACGGATAGGTTCTTGGTAGCCGATCTTGTGATAGCTCCAGAAGCTTCGTCGCCTCGGTGGCCCAAGCGAGATATCACTAGCAGAGGCTCGGCAATTACGGTCATCTAACGCGACAGGGTCTCCGATGAGGGTTATCAGGAAGGTTTGTGTCGACAACTCCAAGGATGACCAGATCTCCCAATATACCAGTGGATCTGTCTAACGGCTTACGGATCTGGGGAGGCGTCGGCGGAAGTGGCTGCCTTGAGATGGCACCTGCGGTTCGTCCTCGGTTAATTGCCGGAAGATTTGTTGTGACGATTCTTCCTCGGCTGAAAAACAGGAGACTTGTTGTGATGGTTCTTCCTCGGCGGCTTGCCAGGATAGGTGGTACAACGGTTCTTCCTCGGCGGTTGGCCGAGATAGTAGGAGCGACATGATCTTCTTCGATTAAATATCGGGAGAGACTTTACACGGACAACAACGGAGTGATGAGAAGAAAGAAGAGGAGAGGAGCTTTGTGCATTGACTTTTTTTTTTATATATAAATAAATTCGATAAGAATCTAACAAATATCCATCGTATTTTGAAACTCGTGTTTTCAGCAATTTATTAATTATAAAAGTTTGGACATCTAAACCGGGGAACAAAGTTTATATAACTTACATCCTGAGCATATAATATAACACTAAGAGTTAAATTATCCGCTTTTTCGTTCAAATTGCGTGAAATAAGATTAATGGAGTAAAACTGGAAACTCTTTTTATTTTTTTCAGGTCTTCAAATAATACCACGAAAGCTGGCCATTCGTCGGGAGCTGCGACCACCTCTTCCTCTCCCTCGAAATCTACCAAAACCTCCACGCGAGCCTTGTGTTTCCGAGTTTGCGTACATCAATTTCCCTTGGTCTTCTCCTTGCGTGTCCTCACCGATACGCTCTTCATATGCTTTCAATCGATCAACAATGTCCTCAAACCCCGTAGTGTTAAGGTCAAGGACTTGTTCGAGAGATGCAATGATGTGTATGTACTTGTGCCTTGGTAAACTCTTGAGAAATTTCTTCACCAACTTTGATTCCTCAATAGTTTGACCTAGTGATGCACTTATTGATGATAGTTCTGATAGCTTTCCCGCAAAGTCATCGATGCTATCCGAGTCTATCATCAAAATTCTGTCAAACTCCACATTCAACGTTTGCAAACGAACCTTTCTAACACGATCAGCTCCCATGTGTCGTGTTTTAATCGTATCCCATATACCTAATAACACCGTATTTTACATATTTTTATGCATTATAATAAGTTAGTTTGATGCCTTATAACTAACATTTAGTGTAGTTCTAGTGTCTTTGCATGTGTTTATATGATTCTAGGTACTTGGAGCTAAAACTTGATGTTTAGAGTGCTTCTGGAGCCTGCTAGAACCTATGGGAGAGTTGGCTTCACCACTTGGATCATACACGTTCAGAGAGGATTTCAGGAAACCGAAGGAGACCAATATCGATGCTAGAATCGACCAGTCAGGGTCGATATGGAGTCCAATAAATTTCCTGAGAAAACTCTCAAAAGATGCATCGACCAGTCGGGCCCAAAACTGATTTTAGAATCGACCCATCATGATCGATTCTAAGATCCGAAAACCCTGAGATTTTTCTTATGTGGCAATCCAAGAGTGGGCTGATCTCTTATTTTTTGTTTTGATACTTTTAAGGACGAGATAAACTCGAGATTTTAAGATATAAGAACCCTAGATCTATAAATACTCATGTAAACATCTTAGAAAAGAGAGAGAACTTTTACACACTTTGTAACCCTAAGTTCCATATCAAATAAAGCTTTTCTTTCTAAGGTTTACTTATTCTTTATATTTATGTTTTTATTTTGATTATTGTTCTTCAGTAGTTTAGTTCTATTTTTGTTTACTGTTTCCAATCTAAAACCTTAAAACCCAATCTCTTCTATAACCATCAAGTAAGATAAGGGAGTAGATCTTTTAGACCACGAGGGTGGTGGTCGATGATGGGATCTACTTTTAGAGTTTTTTAAATGTTTGATTGTTCTTAATCAGTGTAGCTACCTTAGTATACATCTTAATACTGAACATCATCTTAAGGGAGATGTTTAAGTGTACAACTGAATCCAGTAGGTGTAGTTGTATGTTGAGAAGTTCTTAGCACCACGAGAGTGGGTTAAAGCTTCAGATCTGTATACTAGGGAATAATAGCTAGTCTCGAGTTTGTTGTTTGATAGAGTAGCTCTATGCTTAGTCTAACGAAGGCCTAGTTAGGTTAAGATCTCAGGAGGAATTCGCCACGAGAGTGGGAAAGACTCTAGAAATAGATCTATCATTTACTTTGTGTCTTAGACATGATTTCACCAATACTGACCATATTGGATCACATGGAGGTGTGACAACCCTTGTGATGTGTCTATCACTCATGAGAGTATTCGATGATGGGATTGTATGAAATGCATATTCCTTCGCCACGAGAGTGGGTTTGAATATAGAGTCTAGAATACCACGAGAGTGGACTAGCAAGACATAAAAAATCCCTAGAACAACGAACATAAACGTATAAGGTAAAACATAAACTTTAAATCTAGATTTCCTGACAAATCGATTATCACCCATATTCTGTAAATATTATTTTAGGTTCATTTAATTCATGTTCTTTATTTTAATGCTTAGTCTAGTTTATTTATTGCTTTATTAGTTTAGATCTACTGTTTTCTATTTATTGCTTTATTCGTTTTATGCTTTATTTATTTTATGCCGGTCAGATTAGGAAACTCCTCCTGTTTTATTATCTTGTCTAGATTAGAGCTGCATCTGTATCTGATATATGTTATTCTATTTTCCTGTGGATCGACCTCGTATTACTACAATTGCATTTAACCGTGCACTTGCGATTGTATGGGTTAAACTCTCGAGACTTACATTTCGGGTGAAACCTGTGAAGAGGCATAAAAACCTCCCATCAAATTTTTGAGAGAGATTAGAAAGAAGGGTTTCAATCACATTGGAATGAATCTTTAAAATCCTTGTTATTTAGTTACTCAAAGCCGTTGGAGAGTGGAGCTCAACTGTATTCAAGATGGAGTACTGAAGCTTTCTTCCATGACCATGCCTAATGCTGTTCAGGTTACAATTTGATTCTCCCAATTTCTTGGTATTTTCAAACTTACATTGTCTGTTGGGTTCTATCATCAATGATATAGTTTCTCGGTGTTGGTAGAGGCGAAGAACGTTTGTGGATGAATTTGGTAGAAGATGATGTCATTTGTGTAAGTCTTATGGTTAATAAATGTTCCTTCTTTAAATATCTTGATCTTTGAACACACCTGACAAAAAAGGTTCCTTTTTTTGTTTTGTACAAACTCTAGGCCCAAGTAGGCGAATCTCAGCGCGATGGCAGCTTGCAGATACTACTAGCTCGAAGTCAAAAGTATGGGAAGGTTGGTGATTCTCATCTGGCACATAGTCAAAGTTATATAGTTTGCTAGTCTCTTCCTCTTTAAACAATATGATTAATCTACAGCTCAACAAGGGACAACTTCTAAAGGTTGATCTTTACTTGGTTAAGAGAAGTGTGAGTTTTTGAAGCAACCTTCACTTTCATTACATAGAAACTCTTGGGATCGATTTGATTCTCCGCCGTAATGGCTTCATTGTGGATGATGAGTTCATCTCATCAAGACACTACAAAGCATTCTCAGAATCGGGAATGTGATACGGGTTTTGTCTAATCTTGGCTTCACCGTGACTCTAGTGATCATGGAAGTTGTTAACTTAAGCAACATGGAAAAATTCGAGATATAAATGCAAAAACAAAGCAGGATGTCAGGAACGATTCGCTTTTGGCATAAGGCATGGCATTTTGGGTCCAAACTCGTATGTTTTCAGTTTAGGGTTACAGGAATTACCTGTTTGGGCAATTTATTTTATGGAAATAAAACTAAACTTATTGAAATTTTTTACTTTCTAAGAAATTATCTATAAATTTTTTTAAAAAATAATTATCTAAAAGTTTCTAATATTGCCAAAATTTATTCGTATTAGCCGTTCGAAACTTCGAATAGTGATTTAAATTCGAATTATCAATTCAGGATAGTGCTTTTAACTAATGAATTATCATTATTCTATATGTTACTCGTATTATACGATCCGTTATTTTAAGGGTCCATTTTGGGTAGTGATTTTCAATAACCTTTTTACCCTTACCCAATCCTTAATTACATGCTACTATTTTATCTATTACCTTTAATGAAATGACTAAAGTACCACTACAAAAAAACAAGGTCCGTCGATTATGCATTGAGAATTTCCGATGGACTAAAATCCATCGGGTATGTCTGTAATTCCCGAAGGAATTAAAAAAAAACTTCTGACAGATTGTCAACATTTTTTTGTAAATCCGTCAGGAATATAAGAAAAAACAAAATCCCTGACGAACACCCAACGCATTTACAAATCCGTCAGGAATTATAATTTTTTTTCTAAATTGAAGAAAATGTTTTTAGAATACATATGTTTTTTTAAAAACTAAATCTACATTTCCAAAATCTAAATATACAATTCTAAAATCTAAATCTCCAATTTTAAAACCTAAATCTACTTTTTCGAAACTTAAATCTCTAATTTCAAAACATAAATCTATATTTCCATAACCTAAAACTCTAATTTTAAAATCTAAATCTATAATTCCAAAATCTAAATTCATAATTTCAAAATTTAAAACTACATTCCAAAACTTTAATCTACAATTCCAAAAACCTATATTTACAATTCTAAAATTAATTTTTGATGGGATTTCAAATTTTTTTTCTTTTAAAAATTTGGCTGTCATTTATTTGTGTTTAGGCGGTATTTTAAAAAAATTTCCTGATGGATTACCGTTGGATTGCAATATCCGTCATAAAGTTTTAAATTGATTTGTGAGTCAGTTACCAAAAAAAAAATTTATTTGTTTTTAATATAAATTCCTGATGGTTTAAATACGTCAGAAATTTATTAAAAATATATATATATATATATTTTAAAAAAATAATTAAAAAAATTCTGAAGGATTCCCGACGGAGTTTTTAAATCCATCAGGAATCCGCTGGAAATTTTAAAAATTTGTCTTAAAAAATCCGTCAGAAACCCGTCGGGTAATCCGTCAGGAATAAGCATGTTTCTTGTAGCGTATCCTCATGAGAAACCAATAAAGGTTTGTTTGTTTGTGTATCTCTCGGTATTGAGCCAGAATGCAGAAATCATTTCACAAATGAAATTGAATGTCCTGATCTTAACCGTTTAATGAGCCATTTTTCTACCAAAGAGCCCTTTATCTTATATGCCAAAAGAAAACCTTAGCTTATGAAATCAAAATAGTAAAAAAATTATTTTAACAAAAAAATATTTGAGAACATTATATAATTTTCTTCTACTACTTTTAAAAAAAAATTACCAACAAAATGTTACAGGTGAAATATATATAGATTTCATGTTACATTTAAAAGCATATTTATATCTTAAACTCTACTAATATGGACTAAATCAAATTTACACTAATAATAATATTGTATCAAAAAAGTTACCGAAATCACAATTATCAATATACTACAATACATCAAATAATAGCTTTCATGATTTCATATTTTAGAATAATAATACTTACACATTTTTATATGTTTTATAATATTACGACTGTTACTCTTTCAAAAAAACTTAACATTATTTTTAAATAAATACCATCCTGCACTACAGTCTTTATTTATACTGTTGTGCATCCCACAAATAATTAGACTATTTATGGCTTATTTTCTATTTTACTCTTAGAATTTGAAACTTTTTATCTAAAGGAAGATGTTAACTTACTATTTACGAGCAGACATTAAAAGAAATCATGTAGCGACGCTTTAAGTTGAAACCAGGAGTTTAGTGTTAAACATTCTCACCTGATAAGCCACCAGTTTAGTTTTAGTTGGATTTTTAAGATTTTATATTTAATAAATTATATTGTTATATTGTTATGTAGCGACGCTTCAAATTATATTTTTAGAAATATTCAATATTATTGGTTTGATGATTTTTAAATTCCTGTCAAAATTTAATTATCTAAATTTTTTAGTTATCATTGATTTTGTAATTGTTTTAAATTACAATGTTATTGGAATATAAATTATTTATAATTTTATACATAAGACACAAATTTCAGTTCGTTTGATAAACATTACATCAAACGAACTGAAATTTGACTCTTGTTTCAGCAAATGACCAAACAGAAGTATTTTCAGTTATATAGAGAAAACCCCTATAAACGACAGTCAAATTGACTCTTGTTTTATTTTCTTTGTTTTCCAAGACATACGAAATGGAGGAGATTTTAATGGCAATAATACACTTAATGTCCCAAGTCCCAACATTCAGTTTCCCTTCGCTCTTGGTATTCGGAATTATATGGAACCAAATGCATATTTCAGCAAATAACCAAACAGAAGTATTTTTGAAAATATAAGTTGTTTGGTAAATGAAGTATTTTGCTATTATAAATAAACATATTTAAAGTTACACTTGATAAGTTGTTTTCTTAACATCTGAATACTTTGTTTACAACAACCAAAAAAAAACATCTGAATACTTAAAACTTTGATACAAAATGATATTTCTACTAGACAGTTTCCTAGGATAATAACTAGACTTTTCAATAAAAAAAATATTACAACAATTTTTTTTTCGTTTTCCCTAATTTTGCTTTCTCTGTTTGTTATCTTTAATCACTACTATTCTTTAACATTTTTATTTCAAATAAACTAATAAATATTCCTTCGGGCTTATTAAGATAGATGTTTAAATATTTGCATACATATTAAGAATTGTTTTATAACTCCTAATATACTCTTTGTTTTATAATTAGTTATTATTTTTTTCAATTATTTTAACTCTAATTTATAAGGGATAGAATAGAAAATGTTAAATATATCTTGCATATAAAATACAAAACATCTATATTTGTGAAACAAATACTATTAAAAAACGGAGGTAGTATTGAATTGGCAATACAAGTTAATCTCAACCTCATTTTTTTGTTCAACATATAAATAAAATATTTTCTGATGGAATTTGAGTAGGCATATCAATCGGGTTAGTCTACTCCAATCCAAACTAAAACCTGCAAACTCCAGATATTTTTTAGTTTGGTTGTATCGGCACGATTTTTTTGAAGTTCTTTTAAAGTCCAGTCCAACCTTGATATGGTTAAAGGGTAAATCTATATTTTAAAGTCCAGTCCAGTCTTGATATGGTTAAAGGGTACGTCTATAATTAAAAGTCCAGTCTAACCTACATATAATTAAAGAGTAAGTCTATAAATTTTAATAACGTCAATCAATATTTTAAAGTCCAGTCTAACCTACACATAATTAAAGAGTAAGTCTATAAATTTTAACGACGTCAATCAATACTTTTTTTTACAAATTTACGCTAATTAAATGCAAAAGTGAAAAATCGAAACATCTCAAATCCAAACAAGAATACAATACACAACAAGTAAACACGTTAAAAAATTGAACAATATACATCTCGATAGTGGAATTAAACATAAAAAACCTTGTTATGTTCAAATTAAATGTTGTTTGACTTTCTTTTGTTGATTCTGAACTTATGCATTAAACACATGCATGCAAACTTGTTACAATTTCTAAGGACCTACTTAAGAGAAGACATTCAAATATAATTAATCTTTTACTCCCATTTCCTAATATAATTTCAGTTTTCTAAGTTTTTACGTTTTTTGAGCTATTTTTTTTTTGTTTTCTCTTTCACTATTTCTCTTTTTTTTGGTCGGTGTTCCCTTTTCTTAGTGGTATAAACATTACATCAGTCTTTATTTATACTGTTGTGCATCCCACAAATAATTAGACTATTTATGGCTTATTTTCTATTTTACTCTTAGAATTTGAAACTTTTTATCTAAAGGAAGATGTTAACTTACTATTTACGAGCAGACATTAAAAGAAATCATGTAGCGACGCTTTAAGTTGAAACCAGGAGTTTAGTGTTAAACATTCTCACCTGATAAGCCACCAATTTAGTTTTAGTTGGATTTTTAAGATTTTATATTTAATAAATTATATTGTTATATTGTTATGTAGCGACGCTTCAAATTATATTTTTAGAAATATTCAATATTATTGGTTTGATGATTTTTAAATTCCTGTCAAAATTTAATTATCTAAATTTTTTAGTTATCATTGATTTTGTAATTGTTTTAAATTACAATGTTATTGGAATATAAATTATTTATAATTTTATACATAAGACACAAATTTCAGTTCGTTTGATAATCAAGAGAGAATGCATTGACCAGCATGGAAAAACTTATGCTGTCAAAAGGCAGATTGGGGTATGGGCTTTCGGTTTTTAGAAGATTTTAACACTGCCATGTTGGCTAAACAACTTTGACGTTTATTGGAATGGTCGGACTCACTCTTGGCTAAAGTCTTTAAAGGTAGATATTACAGGCACTCAAATCCAATGGATCAAATAAGATCCTACTCACCATCTTTTGGATGAAAGTATTATTTTGGCTCGCCCGTTAGTGGAAAAAGGTCTAATTAAAAGAGCAGGTTTGAGACATTTTATATCAGTATAGAATGATTCCTGGATACCAGCCCTAACCTTGAGGCTAGCAACATGCAAGGGGCACAACTAGTATCGTGATCCAATTTCTCAATCTTGGAATATGCATCTAGTTCGGACAATCGTTGACCCAAGTGATGCCTCTATTATACCAATTAGCTACAATTTCAAATCGGATTCGTTGGGATGACATTTCACTAAATCTGGGAAATATACGGTTAAATCAGGATATACAGTGGCAAGAGATTATCTTTCCCGCAAGGAAGAGTTGTGTTTTTCAGGACCCACCATAAAACCTTTACAAGCGTTTTGTTAGAAATTAAAATGTTCACCAAAACTAAAACACTTCATTTGGCAGGCTCTATCAGGTTGCTTATCGGTGATGTCTAATTTACGATATAGGCACATAAATTGTGATACACAGTGTATGCGGTGCGGGACGAATGTTGAAACAGTTAACCATGCTTAGTTTGAATGATCACCAGCCCTACAAACATGGGCGATATCAGATTACCAACACCATCATGAGTTTTTCCAATATAATCGGTACATAAAAATTTGGATTATCTTTTTTTGAAGAATGAAAACAGATAAAGAGGAGTTACAATTTCCGTAAATCATTTGGTATATTTGGAAGACACATAATAATAAAGTTTTTTCAAATTTGGAAAATGATCCTAGGGATACCTTAAATTTGGCAACAAGCGAGGTGTCTTCTTGGATAATAGCTCAAATAGCAGATCAAACCCAGGAAGAAGATGTTTGCTTCATTACAAAGGAGAACTTGGGTACACCAGTTTTCAATTGTTATATCGATAGATCCTAGAAGGAATCAAAATTGGGTACACTAGTTTTCAATTGTTATATCGATGGATTCTGGAAAGAATCAGATGATTTTTCATGGATGGACTGGTTCTATGTCAAAAAGGATGGACGCGAGACGCTTATGGGATCCAGGAGCATTCGTCAACGACTTTCACCACTTCACTCAATATTAGAATCTTTCATATGGGTTATACAGTGCATGTTATTGCACCAAAAGACATCGATATAATTTTATACAGATAGTACCAAAATATCGAAAATGGTAGCACCTCCCCACGAATGGCCAGCTTTTGCGGTGTTATTTGAAGACCTGAAAAAAAACAAAAAGAGTTTCCAGTTTTTTTCCATTAATCTTATTTCACGCAATTTGAACGAAAAAAATGGATAATTTAACTCGTATTGTTATATTATATGCTCAGGATGTAAGTTATATAAACTTTGTTCCCCGGTTTAGATGTCCAAACTTTTATAATTAATAAATTGCTGAAAACACAAGTTTCAAAATACGATGGATATTTGTTAGATTCTTATAGAAATTATTTATATATAAAAAAAAGTCAATGCACAAAGCTCCTCTCCTCTTCTTTCTTCTCATCACTCCGTTGTTGTCCGTGTAAAGTCTCTCCCGATATTTAATCGAAGAAGATCATGTCGCTCCTACTCTCCCGGCCAACCGCCGAGGAAGAACCGTTGTACCACCTATCCTAGCAAGCCGCCGAGGAAGAACCATCACAACAAGTCTCCTGTTTTTCAGCCGAGGAAGAATCGTCACAACAAATCTTCCAGCAATTAACCGAGGACGAACCGCAGGTGCCATCTCAAGGCAGCCACTTCCGCCGACGCCTCCCCAGATCCGTAAGCCGTTAGACAGATCCACTGGTATATTGGGAGATCTGGTCATCCTTGGAGTTGTCGACACAAACCTTCCTGATAACCCTCATCGGAGACCCTGTCGCGTTAAATGACCGTAATTACCGAGCCTCTGCTAGTGATATCTCGCTTGGGCCACCGAGGCGAAGAAGCTTCTGGAGCTGTCACAAGATCGGCTACCAAGAACCTATCCGTCTCTACCTCGGCACTAGCCGAAGAAATCTACTGAAGCCATCAGCTTCTTCTGGAACATGCAATGCTTGGCCTCCCCCTGGAAGTCTCCCACGTCACTCAGCCGCAATATGCTCATCGTCGCTGCCGACGACAAATGATGGCCGCTAGGGCGAACCCTACACAATCTAGGCCTTAGACCTCTTTCTCTAGTTAGCATTGTAGCCGACCTGCGTGGTCGGGCCCAGCAACTATCCTCTATGTAAGAAGCCATCCTTATTTGTATGCCCGACAAAAAAACTTTAAATTACAAATTTATCAATTTTAAAATCAACCAACTAAATTCTCATTCACACAAATCGTTTAGGGTTATTTACATTTCATGGCTATCCATTTACAAAATATCATACAGTCGAAGAAATCTACCAAATATCTCTTTTGCACCTTTTTTTTTTTTTTAAAGTCCGATAGGAACGGCCAAATATGTAAACAATGATTAAGTTTTTGAAAAAGTTATAAAACACGTGTTGGAATGAGTAGAATCATGAAGTGTCAACATACTTGGTAGCAACGACCTTATATATGCATAAACAATAGTTCCCACTGTCGTCAATTCATTTCATATAAGTTTGATTTATCGCAACAGTCTTTATAAAACAGTGCTTGATATATTGTTTTGTCTCCCTTTGATTAGGCACCTACTTGAAGATGAAACCGACCGTTGCATTAGAACCATTACATTCTTTCTGTAACATGTCTTTTAAACGTTGAAAAATATGAATAGTATAACATGTGTCGAAAGATACTGGATTCGATTAGTAACACAAACCGGTACAAGATTTTTAACAGATAAAATGAGCAGTTACCGGTACGTAAATAGTTAAAAACAATACAAAATAGCGAGTAGAAGGTACGGTACAAAAAAAAAATTAAAAAGTATATTTTTTGTATCACATTTAATATTGTTTTTGTGAATGATTACAGAAAAATGGTATGCCCCGTCCTACGTACAAGGATACCAAATTACCAATCATAACCATTAAAAAAAAATGTTAAGACGCGTCACGAGTGCATCACTATTAAATACATAAAATCTGCGCAATTTAGAAGTGATCATTTTAGATGGTTTGATAGAATTATATAACTTAAGAACAAGAGGTAATATCTAAACACACATTTAAACCCATGACCAAATGGTCAAGGGGTTTCCATAATTGTCTAAAACACACATTTTTTTATGATATGTACAAAAGGGGAAAGTTAAAATTGAGAAAACACAATTTTTCCTGTAACATACCTAATTAAAAAAAAAAAACTGATATTTACTTAATTTTTTTTGTTATCTGCTGAAACGGAGTGCAATTTTCCAAAAATTATATGTTAATTGTGTGTGTCATGAAGTTACATGTGAAAGAGTAAACCTTGTAAATTGTACGTTTCGCGAAATCATGTGTGAAATAATTTTTATTTTAGATGATGGTTAGGTTTTTAGTATACTATCTAATACTATTAAATTATTTCACTTGAGTGTCAGATACTAAATTTACCATTTAAAAAAAAATAAGAATAATTTAAATTATTTTATTGAAGGGAAAATAGATCAAACGAGATACACCCAATTAATATATATTTTTAAAATTCTTTTCAAATCTTCTTAATATCTAATATTTCTTAAATCATCCAAAATCAATAGTAATTTTTAAATTGAGTAACTTTAGGTAATTTACTTTATTGAGGTTCGTAAATCGTAAGTGTACGACAGTTTAACAATATCACAATATCACAAGTCTACGGCAATTTCTAAACACATTTACACATTTGACCATGTTAGTCTTTGAGGTTTAGGATGGCATCTAATCGCAATACACATTATAACAATACAGTAAAAAGTTTATAAATCTTATACATACCATTATATAAAAATATTTTAATATAAAATTATTTGTCAAACGAATTTTATTCTGAAACAATTTTGTAAACCTAGGTTAACTTGATCAAAAAATTCAAATATTAAAAATATATTAACTTGGTTAAAATGTTAATATATTATTTAAAATCTAGTGTCGACTAAAGTCTAAACTCATACCTAGATAATTAATCCATAATATAAGATTTAATCGAATATATATATATATATATGGTTACATTTCCTTTATGTATATTTCAAACTTATCGTATTAGTTCATGATATATTTTTTTAACTTTAAGAACACACAGATTGATCCGTAAACTCCACAGTTATATGTTGGAATGGGTTAGCGTCCATACTTCTATGACTAACAGTTTTTTACATCATGCAAAATTAAAATTGTAGTCCGATGCAAGGCAAATAAAATAGACAGGTTTTATTTAAAATCTGTTATCAATAGTTTATTTATTTATTTTGAGTTGCATGTAAACCGTTTTATAATTTAGTTGGTAAAATTTATAAGGAATTCTTGACTATAAACCAAAGCAAACCCTATTGCCAAAATCAAAATTTTATTTATTTTTTTTGAAAGTGAAGAAAATAGCCCAACTACACCTCTAGATATGGTGATAGTATTTTCCCTCACTACACATCTACACCTCTACCTAGAGGTGTATTGGGATTGGTATTCTCGTTGCAAAAATTTACAACGAAAATAGTCGAACTGCCATGATGATGTTGGGTAGTTACGTATTTATTCCTCTAAATATTTTTACGACATTCTTGGTTTCATGGTTAAGTATCAATTCTCAAATTTTGGACTATCTCAATTCTTGTCAAATTTAAATCACGACATGTGTTTATGTCAAATAATTCAATATTGACCGTCTAATCCCGGTCACAGTTTTGATTAATCTTCATTGACCAGTTTACTTGAATCGGGATATCCTAACAATAAATCACATCGTTTTTTTTAATTAATTTCATCACCATATATCGTCATATATGTAATTATCCAACACTAAACAATTGACTCAGTTTTATGTATTAATATTATAATTATTCTCAAGCTTTAAAATTTATTTTACATGTTAGGTGGTTATCTATTTTATTAAATGAAAGATAGGAAGGATTTCGGGATCAAAGTTTTGCTTTGCTATGCATCCATTTGATAAAAAATAGATGTTCACATAATAAAATAGGTATTAATTTGATGTCATTAAATAAATATTGTTTCCAAAATAGTTGAGTGAAAATAAATTAATATTAATATTTATTAAAAAAAACTATTCGATGGCAATATAAGCTACACCATTACTATATATATATATATATATATTTTAATTTTATCTCTAACTATTATCATCTAATTATTTCAGCCAACAATAAATAATTGACTAATTCTACATTAACTTTTAATACTATTATTAAGTTTATCCTGTTTTCACCTAAATGTGGGGCTGGACAAAATACCTAGATCCTTTTAGGTTAAGAATCGATTAAATAATAACACTTCTTTATTAGATGTTTAGAAAGGTACACCAAAACTAAACATATGATTCTCGACATATCAAAGCACACAAAAGCTTATGATATTTATAGGGAGAAACCTCAACACTAAAACCCTATTAGAGATAAGATTTGCTAACACCAAATCTTATGAAAACCTACTTACCTTATCCTACACAATAGGAATAAGTCTAATTTCTAATTTATTTGATCATAATCCTAACTCGATTAGAACATTCCTCTTGACTAATTCAAACGATTAACCCAACATTCTCCCTCTTAATCGTTGAATTTGTGTCGATGTCTTCCATGCCAATCAAGCTCCTCATCTCCTTGAACTTGATCCTTGCTAGAGTTTTAGTCAATATGTCCGCCTTCTGCTCGGTACCGAGGACATGCTCTACTTCGACTTCGTCATTCTCGATGCATATTCGGATGAAGTGATACTTGAAGAGTATGTGTTTACTTCGTCCGTGAAACACTGGGTTTTTAGTAAGTGCAATAGCTGATTTGTTGTCCACGCGTATTATCACTTTCTTGATGTCCATGCCTAACACTTCTCCGAGAGTTTCTTGAAGCCAAATCGCTTGACATGCCGCTGTTGTAGCTGTCATAAACTCAGCTTCGCAAGATGACAAAGCCACTGTTTGTAACTTTTAAGAATTCCATGTGATTGGTGCTGAACCATAGTAGAAAATGTGACCTCCTGTGCTCTTTCCATCGTCAAGGTCTATATTGTGGCTACGATCGCTATAGTCTGCAATTCTGTCTTCTTTCCCACGTCTGAACTTCACTCCAAGACTTGTGGTTCCTTTGACATATCGTAACACTTGCTTTATAGCTTGTCCATGCGACTCCCTCGGATTGTGCATGTAACGACTCAACACTCCCACATCGTATGCTAAGTCCGGCCGTGTGTGAAGCAAGTATCTCAAGCACCCGATTGTTCTTCGATATCGCGTGGCATTTATCTCTGGTTCTTCAACAGCTTTGGTCAGATTCAAGTTAGCATCCATCAGAATATGAGCTGGATTATGGTCATCGCTGCTTCGTTTTGTTCAACCTCAATTCCAAGGTAGTACGTAAGCTTTCCCAAATCTATCATCTCGAACGTTGTTGACATGTCTCTTTTAAATTCATGAATAACCTCGAGAGAAGAACCAGTCACGAACAAATGCGGTTTTTACGTCCAAGTGATGTATTTCCCATCCTCTCATCGTAGCTGGAGAAACGAGTAATCTGATAGTTTTGATACGTGCTACAGGAGCAAATACTTTATCGAAATCAATCCCCGCCTTATGAACATAGCACTTAGCAATCAATCTTGCCTTGTGCTTGTTTATGGTTCCATCCGCATTCTTTTTCAGTTTGTATAACCACTTCAGTCCAATTGACTTGACTTCCATTGGTTTATCAACTAATTTCCAGGTTTGGTTCTTGTTGATCGAGTCAATTTCGGCCTCCATCGCTTCAATACACTCTTTAGTACATTCGGCTTCTTCATAAACCTCTGGTTCACCGTTCACTGTCAACAATAATCGTTCACATTCTTCCATCAAGACATAATCATCAAGGTACTTGGGTCTAGAGACTTGTCTTGAAGATTTTCTTCGTTTTGGTCGAGGACCAATTTATGCGTTTTCTTGTTCCAACGCATCTTCTTCTATTCTAGC
The DNA here is from genome assembly GCA_015832515.1 of Boechera retrofracta. Lineage (NCBI taxonomy): Eukaryota > Viridiplantae > Streptophyta > Magnoliopsida > Brassicales > Brassicaceae > Boechera > Boechera retrofracta. The sequence goes on from JACCIV010034894.1 coordinate 134,452, forward strand.
AACATCGTTTTCATATTCAGTTTCTTCTTCGTTTTCGTGGACGTTCTCATTAGTGGTGTCCTCACCAACACCAGCTATCTTGAACATACCAAAAATCTCCATATTTCTCATGTTCATTCCAGTTCCAACCCTTGTTCTCAATAAAGATCACATCTCGACTCACCACCACTCTTCTTCCACTTGGATCATATAACCTATACGCCTTCGAACTAGGTTCCATTCCAAGATTCACCAGTGGTCTTGATCTCTCGTCAAGCTTCTTAAGATGAGTTCCTTCAATCTTTACATGAGCCAAACAACCAAAAACTCGCAAGTGTTCTATATTTGGTTTCATCCGAACAAGCATTCGTAAGGTGTTTAATCTTCCAAAGCTTTTGTGGGAACACGGTTAATGAGATATGTCGAATGTCGTACTGCCTCTCCCCACAAGTAATTTGGAAGTCTCATGCCCTTCAACATACTTATGGTCATCTCCATCAACGTCTTATTACGCCTTTCAACAACTCCGTTTTGTTGTTGTGTGTAAGGGACGGTTAAGTAACATGTGATGCCATTCTCTTCACAGAATGTGATGAACTCGGTTGATTGAATTCTCCTCCTCGATCAGTTCTAAACGTTTTAATTTCCTTTCCGGTTTGCGTCTCCACCATACCTATAAAACATTTAAACCTCTCAAATGCTTCACCTTTCTCCTTCATGAGTATACTCCACAAATATCTCGAATGATCCTCGATCAAGATGAATACATACCTGTTTCTTGAGAGTAGTCGATGGTGATATAGGACCACATAAATCTCCATGTACAAGCTCGAGAACTTGTGTAGCACGAAAACTTGTCTTGGTAGGAAACGATGAATGAGTTTGCTTACCCGCCAAGCAAGACGCACACGCTTCAATTTTTACTTCAATTTTCGGCATACCTATCACCATGTCCTTGTCTCCCATCATCTTTAATGACCTAAAATTAGAGTGACCGAGCCCTTGATGCCATCTTTAATTTTCATCCTCCTTGATTTGTAAGCACAAAGTTGTCCCAATTTTCATGCTTGCCTTGTAAAGCCGATTAGGAGTTCCTGTTACGTGAACTAGAACTCTTCCACATGGATCGAGAAGTGTCAAGTAATCCTCTTTCATGCGCACTTCACAACCGTTTTCAGTAGCTTGTTCAAAACTTAGTATGTTGTGTTTGAGATCTGGTAAATAATAAATGTCCTTCAATGACCGTTGTTCTCCGGACCTACAAACAAACATAATCGTACATCTTCCAACTATCTCCACACTCGAGCCGTCACCAAATCTCACTCTCCCTATGATTCTTTCATTTAACTCCATGAAAAATGATTTGTTCTCGGTCATGTTATTACTTGCGCCATTGTCCAAGTACCAAACATTATCATCTCCTTTCACAATTCCAAGCTTACTCGATATCACCTTCTCCTTGTTTAACAAAACAATCTCATGCATATACAATGCACCATCCGTCACTTGTGTTTCCACCACATTAGCTTCATGTTATTGTTGAGTTCTTTCGGGACAATGTTTGGTGAAATGTCCCTTCTTACCACACCGATAGCACACAAGTTTAGAGTAATCCTTCTTTTGAGTCTGGTTTTGGTCTGCAACAACTCCGGTTTGTTGCTGTTGTAAGTTGGTCCTTCCACGGCCTCTTCCACGACCGCAACCACCTCTTCCTCTTCCTCGAAATCCACCAAAACCTCCACACAAGCCTTGTGATTCTGAGTTTGCGTACATAAATTTCCCTTGGTCTTCTCCTTGCGTGTCCTCACCGATACGCTCTTCATATGTTTTCAATCGACCAACAATGTCCTCAAACCCCGTAGTGTTAAGGTCAAGGACTTGTTCGAGAGATGCAATGATGTTTATGTACTTGTGCCTTGGTAAGCTCTTGAGAAATTTCTTCACCAACTTTGATTCCTCAATAGTTTGACCTCGTGATGCATTTCTTGATGATAGTTCCGATAGCTTGCCCACAAATACATCGATGCTATCCGAGTCTTTCATCAAAATTCTGTCAAACTCCGCGTTAACGTTTGCAAACGAGCCTCTTTAACATGATCAGCTCCCATGCGTCGTGTTTTAATCACATTCCATATACCTGATAACACCGTATTTTACATATTTTTATGCATTATAATAAGTTAGTTTGATGCCTTATAACTAATATTTAGTGTAGTTCTAGTGCGTGTGCATGTGTTTATATGATTCTAGGTATTTGGAGCTAAAACTTGATGTTTAGAGTGCTTCTGGAGCCTGCGATAATATATGGGGGAGTTGGCTTCACCATTTGGATCATACACATTCGAAGAAGGAATGTCAGTTGGTCTCGGGATGATAGGTTGTACTGTGCTCTAGTTTGGTCCCAGCTAACCTGAACAGGTCCTTCCAAAATTGGCTGAGAAAAATTCTATCTCGATCGGAGACAATCGACGAAGGAAAGCCATGGAGTTTGATCACACTGTGGATGAAAGCGTGGGCGACGTTAGAAATCGAGAAAGGGTGCTTCAATGGAATAAAGTGGTCGTATTTACTCAGGCGGTCCACCACCACCAGAATTAAGTTAGCACCATGGGAGGAAGGGAGACCCTCAATAAAGTCCATACTCAGATCTTTCCATATCGATGGCGGAATTGGTAATGGTTGGAGCAAACCACCAGGAAGAAGGGTGGAGTTTTTGCTGGTTTGGAATATCGCGCAAGCAAAGATAAACTTTTGAACAGTTGATTTGATACCATCCCAATGAAATGATTGTTGAAGTCTCTTGATCATTTTTCTTACTCCACCTTGGCCTCCGAGTAGACTCGAATGAGCTTCATTCAAGAGAAGAGGGATATGGATCAAATTTTTTGGTATGACTAACCTGTGTTTGATCCATACCCGGTTATCCTTTACTGAAAAACCTGGTTTAGGTGGTCTGTTTTCTTTAATTTTGCCAACTAATCGCTGCAGTTCTGGGTCTTCATCAACTTCGGCTAGAAGATCGTGTTATTGCAGTGGGGCTGGAACAGTAAGGGCGAGCAATTGGACGGCTGGTTGGGGAATCCGAGAAAGACCATCTGCGACCCTGTTGGAAATCCCAGGCTTGTAATGAATCTCAAAATCGAATTGGAGCAACTTAATTAACCATCGTTGATACTCCAATGAGACTTCTTTTTGGGCAAGGAGATGCTTCAGTCTCTGTTGATCTATAGAGACGATGAATCTGCACCCCAGGAGATATTGTCGCCACTTTGTAACTGCCATGACAATTACCATTAGCTCATGATATATGTCAATTTCTTTATTGAACTATCATGTCATTGTAGCACAATAAGGTATCAATCCAAATGGGTGCGATATTAACCAGAAAGGATGCAATCAAATAGTTTAAGTCAAGCCAAGCAAGCAATAAGATGTGAATCTATCAACCTAAACAGAAACTAAAAACAGAATCTAGCAGCAACTAACAGAACGAAAACAGAGCAAAAACAGAGCGATAACTACTAACAGAAACTAGCAAGGACAATGAAACAGAAATCAATCAAGCAAGAGAAGCTCCTAAGGATGGGGTTATTGACTTGGTGTATCCTCTTAATCTACCTAGATGGTTTAACAAAACTCAAGCAGAGCTAATCCCTAGACAATAAACTCATAAGCAGTTAAGTCCATTCTCATGATAAGTAACCTCAAGCTAATCCAGTTCCAGACCTAAATCCCTTTAGCGAAATCTAGATTAACAGGCATTAACAGCTTATTAAAGTCAATAAACACCCTAGACAACTAATCCCTTAGGTTAGGAATGTAAATCTCTGGAATTAGTTCTGTCAGGCATTTCATCAAACATCTTCTGGGTGTAGAAATACCTAAGTTCTAATTCCAATTGATCAGAGAGTAATTAGCATTAAGAACACTAATCCAGAAGGGAAATCAAGCAATCTACACTTAAACCACCCAGGAGACCAAGATTCCACACCTAATATATCTCATCCTTAAGAACCCTAATGACTACTCAGAACTCATGAAGAACATCAAAATCACAAACCTAGAAATCATAAAAACTTGCATAATTAGAAAGATAAAGAAGAAAATAGATAGATTAGAAAGATTCAAACAAAAATAACAAGTAGATTCAAATTTATAGGATCCAGGAAGCAAGAACAAATGAAGAAAGCTTAAAAACGAGTTTTTTTCTTATCTTAAACTAATACAGAGTATTTATACTAATAGATAAAAACCCTAAATCACAAAAAGACAAAATAGCTAAATTTTTGGGTGCACTCGACCTACTAGGTCGGTGCTTAGGTCGAGCTGGGCTAAAACTTCAAGATTGCACTTTTATTCTGTAGCTCGATCAGCGAGCTTTACCATAGGTGGTCAAGCTAGACTTCAGAGCACCAATATTGCATTTTTCTGGAGAGCTCGATCAACGGGCTCGACTGTAGGTGATCGAGCTTGCCTTTAGACTTCAAGATGGCGTTTTTTCGGATGAGCTCGACCAACGGGCTCGAGTGTAGGTGATCGAGCTTGCCTTTAGACTTCAAGATGGCGTTTTTCTGGATGAGCTCGACCAACGGGCTCGAGCTGCCTGCTAGAGCTGGGCTCAAAGTGCAGTTTTTGGTGCAGAATGCACTGGCTCGACCTGCTGGCTCGAGCTGCTTGCTAGAGTCAGTCTCCATTTGAGTTTCTGGTCGAGTTAAGCTCTCCTTTTTCTCCATTTGACTTCAAAATCTCCAATATCCCTTGAAAGCACCTGAAATAGCTCAAAAATGCAATATGCATGCAATCCTAATGCAAAACACTCTAAGTATGCAAAACTGGAAACAAATGACAAGAACATGCGATTAAACAAGGCTAAATGGGTGATAAATGCATGTTAAAACCATGTAAAATATAGACATATCAACTCCCCCCAAACTTAGTTTTTGCTTGCCCTCAAACAAACAGACAAGAATAAGATGGAATAGAGGTTTGAAAATGGGGATTCAGAACCAAAAACTTGCAGATATAACAGATGACATCAATGTCTAAGTTGCTAGTTCTAGAATGCAAAGTATATGAATTCTACTTAAAAACTTTAGCCATACTCTTCAGAGCACAATTTCAAATAGTCTCAATCTAGACATGCATTCAAATCTATCATTCCCTTTGACATTTAATTAAGCAGAAACCATGAATCAAGACTATGCACATTCAATGAACTCATTTGGCTGAGGGTAAGGTCAAGAGACAAAGATGGTCCCTTCCGTATGGTTAATCATTTCAAAGCAGGGATATCTCAAGAAAAGGAATGAGTCTTAGTAGAATGCTAAAGGTAAGAACCAACCTATGCATACAAGAATAGACTCTCATCTACCCAACCATACATAAATGATCTTACCCCTAATTATAAACCCAGAAAACGTCCTATCTCTACCCTTAACTCATTGGCAATCATCTTTTCTGTCCTGAACTTTTTCTTGGATCAGACTTATTCTTTTCTTTTTGCTCTTGTTCTAAGGAGAGGTTCTTAAGATTTCTAGCGGATTGGGGTTTTTTTTTACCTTTAACTTAGGCTTCCTTTCTTAAAACATTAGGCTCTTTGCCTTTCTTTTTGTTAAGACATTAGGCTTTTTTTCTTTCGTTTCTTTTTTTCTTTTTAGCACAGCCCAAAATCCTTTACTAGATCTATTACTTATAGCTCTTCCTCTCCTAGAAACTTTTTACCCTTCTCTTTTTCTTTCATTTCCTCCAAGTTTTTTTTTTCTTTGCAGAACCAAACCCTATGCCCAATAATCAAGATCCCACCTAGTCCTATCTGATTCGAAAATTGCAAACCAGAACTACATGAGACTCTATCCTTGTCGGCTCAAACCTAACACTTTCTGCCAAGCTCATTCAAAAACAGGCCTCACACACTCAATAAAGTATAAACATGGCTTGAAAGAAGGCTAGGTTAAGGGTAAGGTAAAACTGTATGTTTATGGTATCCATGAGTTCAAATGCAGTACATAGACATGATAATTATAAGTCAAGTTCAGGTTCAAATAGATAACGAATGATATCAAATCATAGCATGCTTCAATTGAGACCTAATCTAGTTGTGCATTCAAAGTATGGTGCAGTCTTACTTCAAGTTCATTCACAATGCATTAGACAACTAGAAACGAGGATACTGAAATTATCATATTAAATCAGCAAGCTTGCAAGGTTATAATCATCATAATCCCCTATGTATATGCAACAGCCCTATATGAAAACAATCTAGACTCAATCCTAAAATGTAAATGCAACTACATGAACACTCTGTTTTTTTTTATATTTTCCAAATTTTTCAAAATTTTTTTTGGTTTTTCTATGCCATAGATGCATGCAGACTCAAATATGCACAAAGTAAAAATAAGAACACAGAAAATAGATCAAACACATCTTATCCCTTCCCCCAAACTTAAATTACACAGTCCCTTGTGTAATAAAAATTTAGAAAGAAGGTTTAAGAAACAACAAAAAGCAAGAAAGAAATGCAAATGATATATACAAGAATGGATAGAACAGGTACCTCAAGGGTTGGAGAAGAAAGAGGGGATTGAATCCTCCATGCTTTCCCGAGTGTAAGCAGCGTGGGAGCTTGACTCGAGGTCGAGCTCGAGCTGGGTGGTCGAGCTTGTCCCCGTTCAAAATTCAAATTTTAAATCTCCCCCAAACTGACTCGATGTGTTGGCTCGATCATGGAGCTCGAGCTCGTTGGTCGAACCAACCATTTTGCTCGTTCCTTCCTTTTCTTCGCGATTCAATGCTCATACACTCCTGAAATCACACAAACAAGCCAAAAAAAAAAAGTTTAGCACACTTATTTAACGGTTTTAAAAAAAAGAAATTAAAGCAATATATATACAAGGATAGACATGTGACTTCTTCCCAAGTGAGCTTGTTTATAGTCACTAAGCTTGACTTCCTGTTTTACTCAGGCAAGAGGAGGTTCATCCAGAGGAATTGAGGTTCCTTCTGGAATGATGCTGTCAGCCATGTACGGTTTAAGTCTTTGCCCGTTCACTGTGAATTTGTTTTCGCTCTTTCCGATCAAGGTGACTGCTCCGTATGGTAAAACTTCCTTGATGGTGAATGGTCCTGACCATCTAGACTTAAGCTTTCCCGGAAACAACTTGAGGCCAGAGTTGAAAAGGAGGACTTGATCACCAGCTTTTAGCTCTTTGGGAAGAATCCTTCTGTCATGGAAGGCTTTAGTCCTCTCCTTGTAAACTTTAGAACTCTCATAAGCATCTAGCCTGATCTCCTCTAGTTCATGCAGATCTAATGCTCTCTTCTCCTGTGCAGTTTTGATATCCAGATTCAAGAGTTTTGTTGCCAACAATGCCTTGTACTCAATCTCCACAGGCAGCTGACAAGCCTTGCCATAGAGTAGCTGGAATGGTGTTTTCCCAATAGGTGTTTTGAATGTATTCCGATATGCCCAGAGAGTCTTATCAAGCTTAGCAGATCAATCTCTCTTTGAAACCCCTACTACTCTTGCCAAAATCGCCTTGATCTGCTTGTTAGACACTTCCACTTGCCCGCTGGTCTAAGGATGGTATGGTGTAGCTACCTTGTGCTTAACCCCATGCTTCTTCAATAGGTTCTCAAAGAGCTTGTTGATGAAGTGAGATCCCCCATCACTGATCACTACCCTTGGTACTCCGAATCTGGGGAAGATAACACTCTTGAACATTTTCAGAATAACTTTTGCATCATTAGTAGGGCAGGCCATTGCTTCAACCTATTTGGAGACATAATCAACAGCCACTAAGATGTAGCTGTTCCCATAAGAAGGTGGGTTGAAAGGCCCCATAAAATCAATGCCCCACACATCAAACACTTCAACTTCCAGAATGGATTCTGAGGCATCTCGTTCTTTCTATTGATGTTACCCATTCTCTAGCAAGGATCACACTTGGTGATGAAAGCTTGAGCATCCTTGAATATTGTTGGCCACCATAACCCTGCTTGTAGCACCTTCTGCACAGTCTTGAATGTAACGAAGTGACCTCCATACACTGAACCGTGGCAGTGCTCAAGAACTCCCTTTACCTCTTCTTCAGCTATGCACCTCCAGAATAAACCATCTGAACCTCTCTTGTATAAGTAGGGCTCGTCCCAGAAGTAATGGTTCACATCTCTCAGAAACTTCTTTTTCTTGTAAGCATCAAGACCTCCAAGAATTTCGCCGCTTACAAGGTAATTGACAAGATCTGCATACCAGGGCACACTCTTATCTTCTAGTGTCATGACAACATCAATGAGCTGTTCCTCAGGCATGAGTCATCAATTGGTAATGCATAATCAATCCTCATCCTTGACAAGTGATCAGTGACACCATTCTCTATACCCTTCTTGTCAACAATCTCCATGTCAAACTACTGTAGCAAAAGTATCCATCTGAGCAGTATTGGCTTAGTCTCCTTTTTTGCATAGATATGCCTGAGTGTTGCATGGTCTGTGTAGACTATCACCTTAGACCCTACTAGCTAGCTCCTGAACTTCTCAAAAGCGAAGACAACAGCCAGTAACTCCTTCTCTGTTGTTGCATATCTCCCTTGAGTTTCATCAAGTGTTCTGCTTGCATAATAGATCACGTGCAACTTCTTATCAATCTTTTGACCCAAAACAGCTCCCACATCATAATCCAAGACATCACACATGATTTCGAACGGATAGTCCCAGTTTGGTGCTTGGACTAGTGGAGCTGAGACCAAAGCGTTCTTAATTAGCTGGAAAGCTCTCAAACACTCAGAATCGAAGATGAACTCTTGTTCCATGCATAATAGCCTAGTGAGTGGTCTGACTATTTTTGAGAAATCTTTGATGAACCTTCTGTAGAAACCAGCATGCCTAAGGAAACTTCTGATATCCTTGACGCTCTTACGTGGTTGCAGCTGCATCATCACATCAACCTTGGCCTTGTCCACCTCTATCCCATTCTCAGAAATTCTGTGCCCCAAGACAATCCCTTCTCTGACCATGAAGTGGTATTTTTCCCAGTTGAGAACTAGATTTGTCTCCTCGCACCTAGTAAGCACCCTGCAAAGATTCAACAAACAGGAGGAGAAAGAGGAGCCATACACGGAAAAGTCATCCATGAATACTTCCACAGTCTCCTCAATTAAATCCGAGAATATAGAAGTCATGCATCACTGAAAGTAGCAGGTGCATTACAAATACCAAAAGGCATTCTCCTATAAGCAAATATTCCATATGGGCAAGTAAAAATAGTTTTTTCCTGATCATTAGGATGAATTGGAATTTGAAAGAAACCACTATACCCATCTAAGAAACAGTAATAAGGGTGATTTGCAAGCCTTTCTAGCATCTGATCAATGAATGGAAATGGAAAATGATCATTTCTAGATGCAGCATTCAATTTCCTGTAATCAATACACATCCTATGACCAGTGATAGTTCTAGTGGGTATCAGTTCATCCCTATCATTTCTAACAACAGTTATACCTCCTTTCTTTGGAACACAATGCACAGGAGAAACCCAAGTACTATCAGATATAGGATAGATGATTCCAGCTTCTAACAGCTTAAAGATTTCTTTTTTAACCACTTCTTTCAAATTTGGATTCAATCTTCTCTGAGGTTCAATGCTAGCATATGATTCATTTTCAAGGTGAATTCTATGAGTACATAAAATATGTGAAATTCCTTTAATATCATCCAGAGAATACCCAATTGCTTTTCTAAACTTTCTCAATTTAGTCAATAGCAAATGCAACTCATCATCACTAAGCATATTATTTACTATGACTGGGTATGTAGAATTGGGTCCAAGAAAGGCGTACCTTAGCCCAGAAGGAAGAGTTTTGAGGTCTACCTTAGGTGCTCTGAGTTCTGACCAGTCGTCTGATGCAGAGAGGTCTGGCTCGACCTGGGGATCGAGCTGTGTGGTCGAGTTTGGCGCAGTGAGTAAGCTGGCTCGACCAGCTTGCATGAGCTGGTTGCTAGCGCCAGTGCATTCTGCAGCTAAAACCTCTGTTTCAACCCCAATCAGGTCTTCAAACACTTCTGACCCTTCCATAATCTTATGTGAGTCCAAGATCATCTCATAACCCAAGGTCTCATCGTGTAGGTATCCATCTTTACCACTTTTTGTCAAAGCAGTTTGAAGGTGATCTTCTTCATTAAATTCCTCCAGAAATTCATTAGCAAGTTGATCCATTTCCTCAATATTAGAAGATCTGTCCTTCTATTGCTGGCTTTCTCATTGTGTCTTTGATGTCGAATGTCATTTTGAAATTACTCCCAAGATTAAGATCGATTTTTTCCTTTCGAACATCAATAACTGCCCCAGCTGTAGCTAAGAAAAGTCTTCCTAGAATCAGAGGATCTCTCGGTTCTTCATCCATCTCCAGCACTATGAAGTCTGTAGGTATCTCAACTGTTCCAACCCGTAGAAGTAGATCTTGTAACATGCCATGAGGAGTTCTAACAGATCTGTCTGCAAACACCAAAGAGATGTTGCAAGGCTTGTAGTTGCTGAATCCTAACTTCTTGGCAACTGAGAGCGGCATGAGACTGATAGATGCTCCAAGATCACAGAGAGACTTCTTGAAGATCAATGGCCCCAAAGAGCATGGTAGAGTGAACAAACCAGGATCACTTAGCTTCTCCTTGATAACCCTCTTCTGGATAATGGCACTGCACTCTTCTGACAAAACCACCATACCTTGAATCTCTTTTGTTTTTGCAGCCACTGCATCCTTCAAGAATTTCTGATATGCGGGCAACATTGAGAAGGCATCGATGAGAGGTAACCTAATCTCTGCTTCCCTCATGTGTTTGTCAAAGATTGCTCTATACTTCTCCATTAAGTCCTTTTTGAACCTTCCTGGGAAAGACAGCTTGGGTTTGTAAGGAGGAGGGACAAAGGGTGCCTTCTTTTTCTCTGAAACTATTGGTTTTGGCGTAGGTGGAGGGCTGGCTCGACCAGTGTGGTCGAGCTGGTTGCTAGAGTCAGTCTCTAGACGCGTTTTTTGGTCTGTTTTGCAGCTCAAATCCTCCCCATCTTGAGTTTCACTGTCCTCAGTGATTTTAACAGACCCTTCCCGCTCAGGTAGCTCTTTTCCACTCCTTAAACTCATGGCATTGATGTGAGCAAAGTCCTTTGGGTTTTGGACTGCGGCGGTTTTTGCTGAGGCGAGTAGACTTGATCCTGAAGGTTGGCAACGTTGGTGCTCCTGTAAGAGAGATTTGGGTTGTTCTTGTAGCTGATGAAACCTTTGTTGTAGGCACCCTGATTCTAAACATAGCTAACCTCTTCCAGACCATCATCCTCCCCAGCTTGAACCTGAAAAACCGTATCCTCACTAGCAAAGTGAACCTGTTTCCTCTGCTGTAGTAGTTGATCCAACTTGGCATTCAAAGCCTTGATTTCCGTCCTAGTCCTCTCCTCTGAATCAACACTGCCCCTCACACTTCTATCATACTCAACATTGTGTGTCCATCTGATTGAGCGAGGTTCTCCACCAGTTGCCAGCCATCATCGACATCTTTGTTGAGAAAGTTGCCATTGCTTGCGGTATCGAGAACCATCCTTATCTTTGGAAGAACTCCTCTGTAAAGGGTGCTGAGTAGGTACTCATTGCTGAAACCGTGGTGAGGACATTGAGTAGTGTAACTCTTGAATCTTTCCCAGGATTCGCAGAAGGTCTCCCCATCTTTCTGAGAAAAATCGGATATATCATTCCGGAGGCGAGCGGTTCTAGCATTGGAGAAGAACTTGGCAAAGAAAGCTTTCTTGCAGTCATCCCATGAAGTGATAGAGCCATGGGGTAATATGCATGCAATCCTAATGCAAAATACTCTAAGTATGCAAAACTGGAAACAAATGACAAGAACATGCGATTAAACAAGGCAAAATGGATGATAAATGCATGCTAAAACCATGTAAAATATAGACATATCAGCTCACGTTCGTATGCTGATTTGAGCATTTCTCTCAGAGTTAAGTCGTGACTGAAGAAAACAATTGGTTGTTTATCTTGTAAGAGAACAGCGCCAACTCCTGTACTCGACGCATCCGTTTCGACCGTGAATTACTTATCAAAGTCTTGTAACCGTAGAATTGGGGTAGAGCATAGTGCGCTCTATAATGATTCGAATGATGTTTGCACGTCAGCCGACCAATTGAAGCAGTCTTTTTTTAGAAGCGTCGTTAGGGGTCGTGCCAAAACACCATAATCTCGTATAAATCTTCTGTAATATCCTGTGAGACCAAGGAAAGCGCGGAGTTCTTTCATAGTTTTAGGAGCTGGCCATAGTTTAATAGCCTTTGTCTTGGATTGATCAGTAGACACGCCTTGAACTGAGATGATGTGCCCTAGATATTCGACTGATGATTGGCCAAAAATGCATTTTTTTGGGTTTGCAAACAGCTGACTCGAGGCGAAGACTTGCAGAACCAAATAGAGGTGATGAAGATGCTCGTTTAGTGTTTTGCTAAAGACGAGAATGTCATCGAAGAATATCAGAACAAATTTATGCAAGTAAGGTCTGAAAAGGTCGTTCATCAAGGCTTGAAATATAGCCGATGCGTTCATTAGGCCGAAAGGCATGACGAGGATTCGTAATGGCCTTCATGAGTCCGAAATGTAGTTTTGTGAATGCCCTCGGGTTCAGGCGTATCTGGTGATATCCCGAATGTAAGTCTAGTTTAGAGAAAACTGCAGCTCCATGGAGTTCATCCAATAATTGACCAATGATCGGGATAGGGAACTTGTCCGGTATGGTGGCTATGTTCAATGCTCTGTAATCCACACAGAATCTCTAAGATGAATCATTTTTCTTGACTAAAAGCACTGGACTAGAGAACGAACTCCGGTTGGGACGGATCACACCGGTTTGGAGCATCTCTGCGGCAAGCCTTTTAATGATTTCTTTGTGCGAGTGGGGGTAACGATATGGGCAGACATAAACTACAGAGGAGCCAGCTATCAAGCCGTTGGGTTCAGCGAAGATGTGGGTAAACTGCTGTAGTAGCGGAGGTAGGTAAGAAGGAGTAACAGCCTCACAGTTTGGTGTTGTTGCGTTGCTTTGAGGGGGGAGGGAAATGTCCAAGGCCTGGAAAGCATATGCAGGTTGACCCCCTTGCCATGAAAAGATTGATTTGTGTAAGTTTGGTTCTCCCCATAACGTGATTACCTCATTCTTGTGTAGGAAACTCAACTCGTTCGTTTCCCAATTACAGTTGCAGGGTCCTAATGTTTTCAGTCATTGAACGCGGAGAATCATGTCTGCATCACCTAGTTCCAGCCCAATGAAATCACCCCTGAAGAGCACACCAGCCATTACAAAATCGATGTCTTTGCAGATTCCTAGAGCTCGTGATGTGATTCCAGTCCCGAGGGCAATGCGAACGTTGAAATTTGTATGGACTGGTAGTTTGAGTTGGTTGATGGTGTCCAGGGAGATGAAATTATGTGTTGCTCCGCTATCCAACATAACAACAACTTTTGTATGTCCTATTCGAGCGTGCAGCTTTGTCGTCTCCGGTGAGTCAATTCTAAGAAACGTGTTAAGTGAAAGTGTGGATAAGCAGATTGCGTTGTCGTCGTTGTTGGTATCAGCATGTGGACGGTCAGCCTTGTTGGGGTCTTCGTCGCCGAGTATCGCTTCCATATTTGAGTCCAACACTTCCATTTCATAACCATTGACCATTGTTAATAGTTGAAGTTGGCGACGAGGACAAATGTGGTATTTGCTCCATTTGGCATCGCATTTAAAGCAAAGGCCTAATCTCTTCTTCTCCTCCAAATCTTTGTCGCTGGTATAGCGTGGCTTAAATTATGTTTTGTTCACTGTGGGTTGAGCTCCTTGAGGTTGGATTTCTATGGTCTTCTAGTTATGCCAAGGCGGTTGTTTAAAATCAGTTGACTGAGTGAATTTAGGAGATCTTTCGTCAGCCTTGATCTCTTTTGTGAGAATTCTCGTCAATGTCTCTTTCTCCATACTCAACACGAAGGCTCTCATTCTAGAGTGATGTTGGCCTGTGCATCAACACGACGGAACGAAGGGCTTGGTGTAAACCGTTTAGAAAAATGCCTTCCAATTTCTTTCCGTCTAGACCTTGCACTTAGGCTGAAAGGTCCTCAAACCTTGATATGTATTCCTCGACAGGCCCATTTTGTTGCATGCAAAAAAGGCTTTGACTTGGACCTCTACTGTGAACATTGCCGAAGCGGAGCAGTAGTAGTCTCTATTTGAAGTCGTTCCAATAGAGAAATGGATTTGTGTTGAGCTCTGAGTTAAACCAGTCTATGGCAGCGCCATCGAGACTCACATAAATAAGATCCAGTTTTTGTGTGTCGTTGTAATGTCCTAGACGGAAAAAACGTTCAACCTTTATGAGCCAAACAAAAGTATTTTGGCCTTCAAAGATGGGTACTTCTAGTTTACGAGTGAATCTGTCCAGTGGAGCGACGAACGATGCCGGTGTATCGAAATCTGCGGGAGGTGAGTTTGAGCCTATTGCCACAGTGGTGGGCTGTTTCTCAGGATTGCAAAATAGGGAGACGCTACGGTCTTGGGAAGGTTACTCCGGTGGTTGTATTTCCTGTCGTGTGAACACTGAGTATTCTCTCTCTTGATAAAGGTTATGTTGTTCTTACCGGCGATTGTACCGGAGTTTGTAACGCCATTGCTAAGCTGGCTTCGATGCGACCGACAATTATGTTATTTAGGCCGTCTAGGGTTTTGCGTATAGCTGCCATGTTAGCTGCTAAAGTTTGGCTTGTCTGTTCGACGTCCTTAAGACGGTGAAGAAAGTCATTAGTAGTGAGATCGGCGGCCATGGAGGTGGTAAGAGATGCGGCGGAGGCAGCACTCTTCTCACCACTGGGATCTTTGTCCGGCTTCGTCATTGGTTGAGTGTTCTGTCTCAACACGCAACATTTGATAAGAACCTTATTCTTATCTAGTAATGTAACAGTGTAAAGTCCCCTCTTTTCTCTATTACTCTCTCAAATTTGTAATCCCTTGTAACATAAAGAACTCTGAATGAAGAAATGCAAGTTTGATATTAAGAAAGGAAAAGTACAGAGAGTTATTGCAAATGTACAGATAAGCAGAAAAACGCTATCAATGTGTTTTGGTGTGCCAAAACACACTACCTCTAGCCTAAGCTAACCCCACATTAAACCTCCAAAAAACTGCCCTTCTCCCTTGTTTCTTCTCCTTATAAATGCAGTGTAAGCCCTAGTCGATTGCAGAGGTTGAGCCGCTCTCAGCTCCCTCCACTTTGTCTTCTTTCATCACGTCATCGTCCTTGTTCAACTGACCTGTTGCCGTTGTTGTGCATTTGTTCCTATCTGCCAGCTCATCAACTTTAGTAACGAGGGGAACAATCGCTGTTACATTGTCCTTTTGTGTCTCCATGTCATTGATTGCTCCTCTGTTTCTCCTCTTCTTCCTAACATAGACTTGGAAGGGTGTAACACACAATATCCCCAACCTCAGGCTTGTACATAAACGCAACCATCATCATTTCGAGTCAATTTCATTCAAAATTCCTAGCGGAAAAATAAATTAAAAAATTTGAGGAGAAAAATCAGAAACCTGTATCACAAGGTACGTACATAGACGAGCTTGTCCATGTGATTCACAACTCCACAGACCTTCGTTAGTGTTGAAATGAGGAAGCAGCGTGATAGGGATATTTATTATCTTTTCTCAGGTTTCACTCGAACGCTACTAGAAAGTAATATCGAGAGTTTAACCCGATCTTACCGGAAGTACACGGTTAAATGCAATCGTAATATGTTCGGAATCGATCCACAGGGACTGAGAAAAACTACACAGAGAGTACATATGTAAATCTAATCTAAGCAAGATATAATAGTTTTGGGGTTTTTTTTTACTGTCCTAAGATACATAAAATAAATAAACAATGAATTAAATAACAATAAATAAGCGGATAAACGATAGCGAGCAATTAACCAAACATTTAAACAATAATCTAACAAGCGATCCTAGGGGTGAATGGGACGATTTATGGAAACTTTCTAACAAGAGAAATTATGTTCTTTAACCATTTTGTCAATATCCATCGGTTTAGAGATTTCGTATATATATTAGTCCACTTTCAGGGTATGCTAATCCCTCTGTAAAAACTCCACTCTCGTGGTGTTCTACAAGTAATGAGAACGATCTCCACTAATCGGCTTGATTAACAACCGCAACTCTACAGGGTAGCCAAGCTCTTGACATGCTTAGTTTCGAGATCTTAATCCACTCTCATGGCATCAAGATCCTAAGGTGCTAAACTAACTTGGTCAAAGCTAATTTAGATAAGCTCACAAGCAAAAATATATTTATCGATTAACTATGATTCTAAGTATGTAGACCCGAAACTTTTACCCTCTCTCGTGGCGTAGAAAATTCTCGAAACACTCGGCCACACATGTTATTATTCGCCGAACTTTTAAATAACTCTCATAGTAGTAGATCTAGCATTAGGAACACATACGAGGTAGCTAATCGGTCAAAAACATAGAAACATCAATCTCTAATTAGTAGATCCCATCTTCGATCTCCACCCCAGAGATCTAAAGAATCTATTCACTCATACTTTTGCTAACAATAACAAAGTATGAGGTTGAAGACATGATTAAACAATGACAAAGCAAGAAATAAAGTAAAACAATGGCTAAAAAGGATAACTAAATGAATTGCATAATCAAACTCAAGAACAAAGAGTATTTGTGAGATTTCTCTCTAAGTGGTGGCTCTAAAAAATGGAGAACCCCGTTACAATGAGAATAAAAGTTTTTATATAGTATTAGGGCTTTGAGCATCCCAAATCGTCCTCCTAAAGTCTCAGAGACAAAAATATCAAGTTGCCTTATCTTAATCGCGTAGAATCGAAATTTTCCTTTTCTTCTCGGACAGCGGTCGATGCCTTGATCGATGTACGACTCTCTGGAAATGTCCCAACCATTCTGATCGATGTTCGTGGTCGATGTAGACTTCTTAGAACTACATCAATCATGTCTGATCGATGCTAGGGGGCGATGCTCCTTCTGTGAAACTCTAGGAAAGCTTTTCGTGACGTCTTTGTTCTGATCAAGTAGCTCCAACGTCCCCATGGCCTCTTAGTGCTCTAAAACACTCCAAATACATTGGTTTTGCTCCAAGTACCTATAACTACACAAACTAATGCAAATGCACTAAAACAATCCTAAATCTTAACTAGAATGCAAGAAACTAATCTGAATGAATGCATAAAAGCGTGTAAATATGAGTGTTATCACAACGGGATGTTTAGGAACGTGTTTTTGACGATTAGGTCCGAAATGGATGTTGAAATGAGGAACCAGCGGGACGTTTAGGAATGTTTTCTGGTGATGAGGTCCGAAATATAAACTGAAAATAAGCAGCAGGACGTTTTGGAAGACATATACAACGAAGAGGTCCAAAAACAGTTAATGTGGTTGTTTCTCACTCCTTCATGCAGCAAAAACGTTATTCTCTCTCTTACATGCAATCCTTGACATTATTATCTTAAAATACTTATATTGTCATGTATTCTTTCAATATATATTTGTATCTTTATGTACATCAAAGTTAAGTGAATAGAAATTCTTTTCATCTTCTATACTCTCTGTTCTCTCTATTTCGCATATATTTCTATATGGTACCAGAGCAAATAAGATTCTATACTCTCATATTTCGTCCTCCTCCTTCTTATACTCACTATCTCAAATGGATTTCTAGAAGCAGATTGTTCTTCCAATTACTCTTAATGGAGACAACTACTTACTCTGGTCAAGAACCACAAAAACTGCTCTTCGCAGTCGTGGGTTGTGGGAGCATGTTGTTGCTTCCCAAGATGTTGTTGATTCTCAAAAAGAGACTACAGACAAAGGGAAATCTGTTGTTGTTGATGGTTCCAGCAAAACATATTCGAAATAGGTCCAAGATGACCAGTTTGTTTTTGCTGTTCTACAGAGCTCCTTGGAGAAGTCAATACTTGCAGCATACTCATATGCTGAATCTGCAAAGGAATTGTGGGATTCTCTTGAAAGTGTGTTTGAAAACGTCTTAAATATCAGTAGGATATTTGAAGTGAATAAGGCCTTGAATAATCTCCAGCAAGAGGAGAAGTCTTTCAATGATTTGTTTGGTGATTATAAAGGATTGTGGGCAGAGTTGGAGACTCTACGTCCACCAACAAATGATCTAAAGGTGCTCAACGAGAGGCGTGAAGCAGGATCAATTTTTTGGGCTTCTCTTTGCCCTTAATGGGTTATTTACTGGCCTGATTCATCATAGTCTCATGTTTGAGAAACTGCCTACTCTTCATGAAGTGTGTCAAATAATCCAGAAAGAGGAAGGGTCAAAGGGTTTCTTCCAAAGGACTAGTGAAGTTGCACATATTGGTAAAGGATCTGTTCAACAGTCTGAAAGGAAGTTTTGGTGTGATCATTGTAATATAAAGGACACACCAAAGACATGTATTAGATTTGTTATCCTCACCTAAAACCAATGAGACCGAGGGGATTTAATAAGTCTCCCAAGACTGCTGCTTTATCTACTACACCTAATGATGGGATCATCAAATCATACTTTGAAGTTCTTATTAAAAGCATCTCAAAACTTACTAGATCTGGTAAACATTTTTCTAATCTCAAAGCTCTTGTTAAATCTCCTAAGGATATTATCATTGATTCTGGAACATCTCACCACATGATTAATAATGCTAAACTTATTTCCAATATCAAACCTTATTCTAGAAAGGTTAAAATTGTTGATGGGAAGGATGTTCCAATTAGAGGTACTGGGGATATGAAGTTGTTCAATAAGCAGTCAAAAGCTTTATTTATGCCTGAATTTGTTTCTAACCTGTTGTATGTTCAGAAAGCAACAAAAGATCTTGATTGTCTAGCAGTGTTTAGTCCTAATGATGTATGGTTTCAAGACAATAAGTCGGGAAAAGTTATTGGTGAAGAACGTTCAAAGGATGGTTTGTACGTTCTGAATAATGATGATGTTTCTCTTCCTGCTGTTTCTGTTGCTTCTGTTGATGTTTCGGTTCCTGTTTATGCTTTGAGTTTTGTATGCTCCAGTTTTGTTTGGCATGCTCGGCTTGGTCATCCTCACTCTAAGGCTCACCATCTTGTTTTTCCTAACATGACCTATGATCATCAAGAGTGTGAAGCTTGTATTCTTGGAAACATTGTAAGACTATTTTTCCAGAATTATCTACTACCTATGATGATTGTTTTGGTCTTGTTCACTATGATGTATGAACTGCTCCTTGTGATTCTCGTGATCAATACAAGTATTTTGTTACACTTATTGATGAGAAGTCTAAATATACATGGATTACTCTTCTGTCCTCAAAAAGTCATGTCTTCGAAGCATTCACTAAGTTTCATAGCTATGTCTCAACTCAGTTTAGAGCCAAAATTAAGATTTTCAAAAGTGGTAATGGAGGTATTTGAGTAGAAAATTCAAGAATTTCTCAGAAAAGCAAAGAATTGTGCATCAAACATCTTATGCTTATACTCCTCAACAGAATGGAGTTACTGAACGCAAAAATAGACTTCTAATGGAGGTAGCTAGAACAATGATGTTTGACAGAAGTGTTCCAAAACTATATTGGGAGATGTTATAATGACTGCATGTTATTTGATCAATCGCTTGCCAATGCAGAATCTAGGAGGTGTATCTCCATATGAGGTTCTAAACAAAACCAAACCATGCCTTGATCATTTCAGAACTTTTAGATGTGTTTGTTATATTTTTTATGCTAGAACCTCAAAGAAGCAAACTCGAACCCAAAAACACTAAGTGTATGTTTATTGGATACTCAAGTACCCAAAAGGGGTACAAGTGTTATAATCCTGAAACCAAGAGGGTGTTTGTTTCTCGGGATGTTAAGTTCATAGAGGATAAATGCTACTTTGGTAGAAAATTTGGGATGATCTGAAGAATTTTGTATCTTCTCAAAATCGTGCTTCAGTTATGAAATTTATAATCAATAGTTTGAACTCTTTGATAGGCAATCTGATGCTGGTCCTAGAAGTGATGAAGATCAAAACGACATAGAAGATACTGTTAATACTACAGAAAATTCAATACAAGAATCTGCAGAAAATTCGGAAAAAGAAAGAAGTTGTGAAGAGACTTCAGATTCAGAATCGTTTGATCATGTTGTTGTTGAAGAACATGTAGCAGAACCATCTAACAATGTTGCTCCTCCACTAAGAAAAAGTGAAAGGATAAAGTTTCCATCAAAATGGAATGACACTAGAGTATACTACAAAGCAAGTCAGTTTATGCATGCTCCAACGAAGCATCATATGGGAATGGTGGACAGAATTCTCAGATATTTGAAGGGCACTCCTGGTCAAGGTATATGGATGAGTTGTAATAGAACCAATGAGATTGTTGGCTACTATGATGCAGATTGGGCTGGTGATAGGCTGGACAGAAAGTCTATAACAGGTTATTGTACCTTTATTGGAGGAAATCTTGTAACTTGGAGAAACAAGAAATAAAAGGTTCTTTCAAGGTCAAGTGTTGAAGCAGAGTACAGGACCATGGCAGATACTACTGATGAATTGGTTTGGCTAAAGGCATTTCTCAATGATCTAGGAATCAAGAGCACGTCACCAATGATGTTGCATTGTGATAATCAGGCTTCAATTCACATATCAAATTCAGTATTCCATGAGCGAACCAAGCACATTGAGGTTGATTGCCATCATATTTGGGAAAAGGTCCAAGCTGGTATCATCTCTACATCTTACACCAAGAGTGCTGATCAGCTTGCTGATATCTTCACTAAGACAATAACTTCAAAGGTGTGTGAAAGTATTCACGGTAAGATTGGCTTAATTGACATTCACCAGCCAATCTTGAGGGGGAATGTTGAAATGAGGAAACAGCGGGACGTTTAGGAACGCGTTTCTGACGATGAGGTCCGAAATGGATGTTGAAATGAGGAAGCAGCGGGACGTTTAGGAACGTCGTTTCTGACGATGAGGTCCAAAATAGGAATTGTAAAATAAGCAACGGGACGTTTTGGAACGCATATCCAACGAAGAGGTCCAATATGGTTCAAAAACAGTTAATGTCGCTGTTTTTCTCTCTCCTACATGCAACAAAAACGTTATTCTCTCTCTTATATGCAATCCTTGTCATTATTATCTTAAAATACCTAGATTTTCATGTATTCCTTCTATATATATTTGTATCTCCATGTACATCAAAGTTAAGTTGAATATAAATTCTTTTCATCTTCTATACTCTCTATTCTCTCTATTCCGCATATATTTCTACAGTTAGCAACTCACCGTCGACCGTGGTTGAAAGGGATAGTGTTGGCGACGATAACAGAGTTTCTTGTCGTCCACGACAGGGATTTTAGCCGCTCCACAGCTCTCTCAAACCTAACCTTCTGCATCTGGTTCAATGGTAACTCTACTAGTTGTATCTTTCTCATCACCATTACAGACTCTTTCTCCCTAAATCTTTAAGCACCACAAACAATGGCGACTGAGAAAAATCGAGAAGAGCAAAAAACAAACACTGTTAACAAAATTTAGGTTCCGGAGTAAATCTAATGTCAAATAAAATAATTAGTCACTTTGCAACAACAAAGGGTTCGTGGTGTAATTAGTTATCTAGACCTGCCTAACAATCTAAAACTAAAGGTTTTCTGTTCGAGCCTAATGGTCTTCTCTCCGAACCCGGCCAAAGTCGTATCTGGTTTTGAGTTTTTTGTTTTTAATATATAAGAGTCCATTAGACTTTTTAGATGGGCTCATCTAAACCAATAGCAGTAGGGACAAAAATTATTTTGTTTTAAATAGATAATATTACAAATGTCTAAGTTTGAATATCTAAGTTTCGGTTTGGTTCGGAATTGAAAAAGGCGTTAAGTTGATTTCAAAGTTCTTATAAACATATCAGTTTAATCAGTTTAAGAAAATGTTAAAATCGGTTTGGGTTTTAAGAAATAAACAAGTTCAAGTCTAGCGCCTAAAATGTTTGATCGAGGCTTAGGCGATTTTAAACGGTTATACGTTTATAACATAAACATTACAAATATAATATTATACATAAAAATTATACAAAGAAATCTATTAGAAAAATAAAAATATTAGATCGTAAAAATAAATTAGATAAGAACATTCATTTAGTTCATATCAAATAACATATGAGCGTCTATAACCATTTATACAGAGTTAAAACTTATAAATTTAAATCTATGTATATAGAAATTAGGAAAGTACACTGAATTTTTTTTATTAAATAATAATTGATCAACGATTTTGTAGGACTGTATAGAACCGGTTAAGAGCATATAGGATCGTTTAAAACCGTTTAATAACAAAATGCAGAATTCCAACACATAGAAGATAACTTCCACAATCTACTCGGGCGGATGCGTCGCATGAGCGCTTAGAGCGAAAGCGGTCTAAGCAATCGCCTAGACCGCTTTTTAGAACACTTATATGACTCATACTTACATAACTAAGATATGCATGAATCTTCATATGCCATAGGAAAAAAAAAGAAATAGATAAAGATGGAATGTTTACGAACAAAGATCAATACATTAGTATTTAAGTTTTTGTTCATTTCGGCTCGGAATTGGATAAGGCGTTAAGTTGATCTCAAACTTCTGATTAATTTTAAAACCGGTTTGGATTTTAATAAATAAATTAAAGAAATAAACTGGTTCAAGCAATCAGTTCGATTTGATTCGGAATTTTGGTAGTTTGGCTTGTTCGGTTTGGATAAAAGAATTTTGAATTGAACCAGTTTATAGTTCAGTTTGTTCGGTTTGGGTAAAAAAAATACCAAATTTTTTGTTGTCCGGTTAACCAAAACTTTATTCTTGGACCATATATACAAAAGATAATGGGCTAATTTTTTGGACCAAGTTTGAAAAATCAATTTTAAATACTTAAACGTTAACAAAGCCAATGAAAGAAACGAAAAATGAAAGAAGCAGTTGAAATCTCGATGGCGACAAATCGATGCGGCTAGAATTTTGACAAAAGAGAAGTATAAACGAAGGATTAAGGATGAACAAAAATCTCGGTTTGGTGAACCGAATCGAGAATTTACTTACCAACAATAAGCTGCCGACCGGTTTTCAACTCTATACCGTAGCAAAACCGAATTGATTGAACCTTGGTTTGCTTTGGAAACTTCGGTTCGGGTCAAACTCCCATGCCTAGTTTTCAGCATTCGTCACTTTTTTTTAATGTGTTGACCTTTATAAAGAGAATAAAATTCTGGTAAATGTATTCGTATCCTTTTTCTAACATGAAACAAAAGCATAAAAATTATAAATAAATAGAAAAGATATAGAAAACTTGATGGTAGGAGCGTTAAGCTTTGATACCAATGATATAGACTCGGATTGGGCCAGAGCAGAAGTGATTCAAGTGGTGGTGTGATAGGCAGTAACTGATTGAGATTTAAGTCTAAGAGGTAACCACACAAAAACTTAAGGCTTACGAATCTACTAAGTATGGGGAAAACCACTCGCACACTTAGAAGAAACAAAGACATTGAAGTCGAGCACAAGTTTTAGTGTGAATGGGGCCACAAAAGGAAACAATGATCATGGCGTGTATTCTGTTGGAGTCTAAACTTGAGTTAGCTTATTAACCGAGTGATACTAAATCGAGTTGTGGTTTAAAGTCAAAGATGGTTTAATAAGTCAAGATAAGTTTATGAGATTTAAGCTATATCTTAGGAGATTTAGGAGTTATCTAGATCTAAGTAGGATAAGTTTGATGAGATTTAATCTAGGAGATTAGGAGTTATCTAAGATGTTAGAAGATAGACTTTGCTGAGATGTACCAAGCCTATAAATAGAGAGTCTATGGAGAGTTGTTCCATAAGACAAAGATAGAAAGTTTATGTAGAGTTGTTCCATAATACTCTTAGACCTAAGACTAAGAGAGAAGTCTATTTGGAGAGTTGTTCCAATAGACTTAGAGAAGAGAGTTTAGGTTTTGAGAGAGTTTTCTAAATATTAATAAGAAAAGTTGTTCTTGTTATTTCTTTGAGTCTAAACACATACAAAACTACATATTCTTGCAAGTGTGAACGATTTTGAGTGTGGTTGAGTGGGTTTTGTTGCCTTTTTTGAGTCCTTCTGAGGCTGTTAGAGGTTTCATAAGTCGCATATTAAGTTAGTGTAAAATCGGAGACAAGACTTGGCGGCTAGAATCTTTTATCGGGTTCAGTACAATCATCATAGAATTAAAGCCTTAAAGGTATCATTGAACAAAGATATATGAGTCCTCTGAGTCCAGGCTTGGTCCCTTTGGATTTGATGATAGATATCAGAAGTTGAGAGTCCAAAAAGACTGCTAAAGAGCTGATTCCGACTGAAGCAGCCGACGACAAAGTACAGCGAAGTGCCAATATCTAAAAAGACTCAATTAAAGACCTAAAAACTCCATAACAATGTTTTAAGGGTTAGGAAAAAGATAAAACTAAAGTCATAAACCAAGGTTTTAAACCGATATAAACACAAGGATTATGTCTGTTAATGGTCTTTGTGTACCTATCATTGAATATGATCTGTTTTACCACCTATTGATGTGAATGGTAGAAGTGAGTTATGCAGATGGATGTTTGAGGGGCAATGTTGTTCAACTTCTCTTCTTTTGGTGGTGTAGGTTGCACTTTGAGAAGTTTTACTCGGTTTTATTATCCAAATTATTGATCTTTGTAAATAATAGCTTGAAATTATTAAACCAGATTGCGAAATTGCTAAACTTCGTTGGTATATCTTAATGGAACATCCATCTTGCAACAAAAGTGCATATGAGTTTGTAAATAGCATTACTACGGATCTTCGTCTTCCAATCTTATATCGCACAAAGATATGTTTAATGCGTATATTTTTAATGAATGTTAAATTATATTAAATAAAAAAAAATCCTTTTTACATCGAGAGTCTGAGTTTAGAAGAGAAAGCTGAAAATGAAACAGATCTTATTCTTCTATGTTCTTGATGTAAACCATATAGTCAAACCATCCTTGTATCGATGGTCACCTTCCTCTAGAATTGAGCTGATTCTATTCGGAATAGTTTTGTCAATGAGATTGACAAAGAGAGCAGCTTGCGATGGTTGTTTTCCGTGCTTTCTTGAATTCCTTTCGCACCAAATATAGTATATTGTTGCTTGAAAGATATACCGAATGATGAAAAGATTGATGCATGGATGTGCTAAGTCTTTCATGGTTGTCATTAGTTGACTCTAATCTGTTGTAAAATCCGATCCCAAGAGGTTTTTTGCTAGGCTTCTCCAAATATCTGCTGAATATCTGCAAGTGAAAAAAATATGATTTCGACTTTCTTCCTCTAAATCACGGCAAAGGATGCAATGTATCGAGTGACCCGATCCCCATAGTCTCATTCGATCACCCGTTGAGAGTCTATTTCTTTACGCTAGCGATGCCAAAAAATAAAAATTCGGTGCAGCATGAGTGAACTAAAAATAGTCTGATGCCAATCAGTATGAGGATATGAATGGCGAAGAAGCTGCCAAATAGCTTTAGTCGAGAATACTTGCTTATATTTATCTGCAGAAAACTTCTAAAAGTGTCTATCTTTTTTCATCACCTCTTGTCCTTTGAGAGAGTATGAATCTCTTCCTTCACAAGTAGCTTTAATGTGCATTTTTGGTTTGTGCTATGTTTTAAAAGCTTGTGTTTGAAACACTATATAAATATATTATTCATTTATGTTAAGACGAAAAAATATATTATATTATATTTTTAAGAAATTGACTAAGAGTACGTTGAAAAATAAGGAAGAAAAAATGACGATTCTTTTTCTTATCATGTGACATGGTGAAACGATCAAGATACGAGGACGAGGTTTTGTTAGCATCATCCCAAAAACATTACGGCCAAACATGTCACAGCCACGTGTCATCCCGATCTCTTCTCTCTGTTTGGCTTCGTTTGAACGTTCGATGCTCACCGGTCGCGTCTTTATCCTCATCATCTGCCTCGAAACGTGCAACACACAAAATCGAAGTATAAAGATTGCAAATTTCAATAGCCCATCTGATTAAGAACACATTTGGTGGGCTGAGAAAGAGAGAGAGAGAATCAAAAGATGGATCACGCAGCAGATGCTCACCGTACGGATTTGATGACCATTACGAGATTTGTGTTGAATGAACAATCAAAGTATCCAGAATCTCGTGGGGATTTCACGATTTTGCTTAGTCATATCGTTTTGGGATGCAAATTCGTTTGCAGTGCTGTTAATAAGGTAAAGTTTCGATTTTTGATAATTGGGTCATATATGTCGCTTTCGATTTGGGTAAAGGTTCAGTTTTTATGGTTGATGATGATCTGGAATCCTCTTCAGATGTGGAGTTGTCTCAATCGTCTTTAGTGTTTTAGGATGGCCCATTGAGAGTTAAAAGTTTTAATTTTTATGGTTGTGCAGGCTGGTTTGGCTAAGCTAATTGGACTTGCAGGGGAAACAAACATTCAGGCAAGTTTATGTTTTTGTCCAAAGGAGCTCTCTTTTACCCTCTTTCTTGTTGTTCTTTTTGTACTTGAGATTCCATTTTCTGTGTAATTAGGGTGAAGAGCAAAAGAAACTTGATGTGCTCTCCAATGATGTTTTTGTCAAGGCTTTGGTTAGCAGTGGAAGAACGGTAAGTGTGTATAGCCTTTCTATGAAGTTGAAAAGATTCAGGCATATTTCATTTGTGTCTTCTAACTGTTTTTGGCAATTGAAACTTTGTGGCAGTCTGTTCTTGTCTCGGAAGAAGATGAGGAAGCTACGTTTGTAGAGCCATCCAAGCGTGGGAAGTAAGTTTAAATTGATCTCTTGATGGTTTGTAGCTAATGAAAATGTTATTGTTGTATTGGTGATTGTCATCGGCATAATCGAATCTTTTTTGTTACCAATAGGTACTGTGTTGTTTTTGATCCACTTGATGGATCTTCAAACATTGACTGTGGTGTTTCCATTGGAACAGTATGTTTCTTTCTATCACCCAAGTTTAATGGAAAGAGGGGTCAGATAGTGAATCATGTCAAAAAGTTTTGTCTTTTTGCGTTTGGTTCTTGTGTAGATTTTTGGAATTTACACGTTGGACCACATTGATGAGCCAACCACTGAAGATGTCCTCAAACCTGGGAATGAAATGGTGGCAGCGGGTTACTGTATGTATGGAAGCTCCTGCATGGTACTGCAAATGAAATTAACAAAGTATATCTGATTAGTTATTTCTAGATTTTTAATTTAATGTCATTTGATCTCTCAGCTTGTGTTGAGCACTGGAACGGGTGTCCACGGGTTTACCCTCGACCCATCTCTAGGAGAGTTCATACTAACTCACCCGGAAATTAAGGTAATGGGAACCAATAAGCCATGATCGTTCTCTCTTTCTATAAATTGCTCAAGATTCATTAGTTCTTGTGCTCAGATTCCAAAGAAGGGAAACATTTATTCAGTGAATGAAGGCAATGCGCAGAACTGGGATGGTCCAACTACAAAGTATGTAGCAAAATAAATTAAATCTGATTGAAGTCATCTGCTGAATTCATATATTCATGGTTTTCGCTGTCAATGTAGGTATGTAGAGAAATGCAAGTTTCCTAAAGATGGTTCTCCCGCAAAGTCTTTGAGATATGTTGGAAGGTATTATAAGGGAATCTTCTCTGTTTTAAGTTTTTAACGCTCAGTCATAGAAAATAGCCTATGCTTTTGTCCCCGTTTGGTTAAATATCATTGTCTTAACAGTATGGTAGCCGATGTTCATCGCACGCTACTTTATGGAGGAATCTTCTTGTACCCGGCTGACAAGAAAAGCCCCAATGGGAAATTGCGGTATGCTTAGGATAAAATCGACAGTTCAAATATAACTATTGAAAGGCCTTTCTGGTTTTGAGTTTGATAGCATCTTCATAAACCGTAAAACTAAGCTATTATTTTGGCCTACATATGTGAATAGTGTCCTGTATGAAGTCTTCCCGATGTCGTTCTTGATGGAGCAAGCCGGAGGTCAGGCCTTTACAGGCAAGAAAAGGGTATAAATTCTCCTCTTTACCCTTCAAATGCAAATTTTTAAACTGATTTTCTGATATGGCATCTTGACAGAAGTGTAAAACGGTTTTGTTGGTTATATGGTTTACAAGTCAAGTAGTTTTACATTTCAATGTCCTGATGCAGGCTCTAGACATTGTCCCGGAGAAGATCCATGAGCGTTCTCCGATATTTCTTGGTAGCTACGATGATGTAGAGGAGATTAAGGCTCTGTATGCTGAGGAGGATAAGAAGAACTAAGCTTCCCATTCTTCTTTTATTCTCTAACTGTCTCTGTCTCTTTTATTTCTATATATCTTCTTCTCATGAGACGAACAACATGACTCATTTACCGAAGGAAGACCTTTCTTTACCTTAAATGCACATAAAAATCTTTCTTTACCTTAAATGCAAAAGGAAGACCATTTTAAGATAAGAAAAGAAAAGAGAAAGTAGAGAAACAGCCAAAATAGAGCAAACTGTAATCACCTTTGTGTCTGTGTTAAGATATTTATTTCTCAATGAGAACAATCATGAATTGTTCCAAGCTTGTATAGAGTTCTTTAATTTGTAGCTAATTAATAATTTGAAACGCACTACAATTCTAATATAGCAAAGTTGTGGACTGAATTTATCCAGTTTGTATTTTGTAATACTCTTCAACTCTAAAATAAGCAAGTACCAAATCCTCAGAAAGGATCAAATTATAAAATTAAGGGTTGAGAAATGAGACCATTTGTCAGTCCCCGCAAAGCTGTTTCTTTTTCTACAGGATATCGATTCTCAGGAGATGGGTTATGTAATATTTCCATTTCGCAAAAATTTAAAAAAATTTCCGATTATGTGTTATTTTTTTAATACTAATCAGATTTTTACGCGAAGCGAAAAACTTAACCAATTTACCACATAACCCACACCAATTTCCAAAAATAAGTCTAACAACTTAACTCAAATAATTTCTCAACGAGTCTAACAATATTCTCAAAGCTCATAAACAACAATGCGGTACCAACACCGCCAGAATCCAACCAAGTTCACCAGAAAACTCATGATGACGCAAAATAAACTTAATAGTAAATTCAGTAAACTCTAAAACCATCCATCCACTTATGACACGTCCACGTCCCGCGAGCTCTTCAATCATGGTTACCTGCATTAGTAAGTCTGAATGCGTAAGCAAAAAAATTGCTTAGTGAGGTGGTCATCCCGTCTCACTAGGCTTAGTATAGAAACACTCAAATACAAACGTGCAAGATATATCAAGTATGATTAATGTAATGCAACGGTTCCACAAACGTGAATGCAATGAAACAAATTCAAAGCAATTACCAACCTCAAACGGAATCCAAACTTGTCATGACACTCAACAAACGCATACCCTTAATCAAACAAGACAATCAAAGCACAATACTCAAAACGCAACTAATACATAGCCACGATCACACACTCACCTCAAACGCTATTGGCCTGAACTCAAAAGCACACCTAAATATGCCAATACAAACGCCAAATAGCCTAACAACACAAACGAACTCGAGTCAAAACTCGATTTCCTCAAATGACCCTTATCGGGTACACAAACGAACCAAGCAAGGTCCCTTACCAAACGATGATAGAAACGAGGTTACACACTCAGTCCTAACTCTCATAGCAACCCAAAAACACTCATGAACACAAAAATGCCACACAAAAATCGATCCACCAAAACAAACACAAAATGGTCTCAAAATGACCCCACGGGTCACTTACCCCAAACGATCACTAAACAAGCCAAGGCAAGCTTAACAACACCTCAGAAGCTCCACCAACACACACTGAAGTTTCTGTCTAGAACGACAACCACAACTTCATCAAAACGAAAACACCACAAAGTACCCGAAAACTCTTACCAAACGAGTTCCAAAAGCTGACACCACAACCACAAAACGAACACTCTCGACCTCAGAAACACACTGACAAGGTTTTGGTCCAAAAGCACACAACAATCAGAAACGACCCATGCACCAAAAATCAAACCGAAAAACTCAAAATCGAAGGTTCCTTACCAACGATGAACAAACAACGCCCACAACAGCCAAGCAAAACCTTTCTGGACCAAAACCACTCACAACAAAACCTACAACACACGCCCAACAGCTCAGGAAAAACGCCCCAACAAAACGCAACAAACTCAAACTCAAAACGGCCACAAAACAAACTTTTATTACCAACGATTTTTGAGACAACAGCACAGCAGCAACACGAGACTTCTCTGGCCAGAAACAACACTCAGGAACCTACAAAAACACGCCCAATACAGCTCACAAAATGCCCCAGCAAAACGCAACAAAAGCCAAGGACAAAAGAGCCAAAGCACACGATTCTACAACAGCTCTTCACCCTGCTGTTTGCACGAAATTCCTCATTAGAACAGCCCTAAAATGTCCTCCAACAAACGTACAAAGAGGAGAAACACTTACCCAAAAGCGTGGACAACAACGGCCAAAAGCTCCTCACAAACGGCCAAGCTCTCTCTTTTTTTCTCTCAGCAAAGGCACAAGCTCTCTCTGATTTCTGATGTTTCTCGTGGCCAAAGGGAGAGAAGAGAGACTTATATAAGCGAAATTAGGTTAAGTGTCTCACGGGCCAAGGCTTAAGACCACTTACAAAAAACCTCCCAAAATCGCAAATTCAATAGGCCCAAAATCTCCAAAACACGACATTTTACTGAGTTTTAATCTTGCCAAAATCGGAAATTCATTTCAGGAAAGTTCCCAAAAATAACCCGATCATACGTACGTATCGCATCCGTACGAACGCTGTCCGTTCGCCCGCAGAACGCAATCCGCGTTCGCTTACCGTCCGCAGTACACAGTCCACACGTACCTATCGCCCGTCCGCAGGACGATACCCGTACGCCCGCAGTACATCCATGTCGCCCGTCCGCAGGATGATACCCGTACGCCCGCAGTACATCTGTATTGCCTGTCCACAGGACGATACCTGTACGCCCGCAGAACGACATCCGGTCGATCCATCCAGACGTGTCCATCCGGACGTCCGTAACTTCTCATCCGGACGTACCGTACGTCCGGATCACGCGTCTGTATCGTCCATCAGGACGATCCATCAGGTCATATCCGGACGTGTCTGTCTGTCCGTCCCGACCATCCCACGCAATCCTCCAAACACCGACGATAGCGGTTCCATCTGCTCATCCGACTCGACCCAAAAGTCTAACGATACAGAAACTGATCCGAACATTCAGAATATCAAAACACCGACGATTCGAACTCTCTCGGTCCAGCCCAAGCATCAGTAAAAATCCGATCACAAACGTACATCCAATACACAAAACACCAATGATTCGAGAACTGCCCGACAAACTGACCAAGTCGACAAAATGGTTGCCCGAAAAACGGATTTTACAGGTTTCCTTGGGAGTTGAAGAGAGCATTGGTAGCTCCTCGTTGCTTAAGACTGTAGTATTACACTATTTGTTTCTCCTTTGATTACACATCTCCCAACAAATGCTTTTCTGCTTCAGAAAAAAATAGGGTTGATCTAATAATTATTTATAATAGCCTTCATTAGTAATAGTTCTTAGTCGCGCCATCTCACCCTAAGAGTAGAGTTCTGCCCATCATCTCGTCTCTACAACATTAAACATTTATATCAAGTCATGGATTACAATGCTTAAGACCCTAATTTCCAAATCCAGTTACTAGAGTTATGTGGCACACAAATGTCATCAAATCCTCCCACTGAACAAAAATACATTTTGCCATCCATATTAGCAGAAGCAGTATTATCTCCTCTGTTTCTAAAAATAGAGCATCTAAAGGTAACTTGGAGAAGTCTCAAAACGAAGCCGTTTCTTTCACTAAATAGAACGCAACCGTTTTGATTCATGCAAAACCAAGATCGTCTCTAAACGATGTTGTTCACCAAGACAAGAGAGACGTTGCAAAGAAAGAGAAAATGAGGTTCGTGGAAATTGCCTCAGTACAGATGCAAAGGGAAAAGTGAGTATCAGCATTGGGATCCAAAACCGTTTTGATGTGTTGGCTGAAATCGGAAGTAGTGAGTAGTAGTGAATTCCGAGATGTTTAGGGTTTCATAAGCTTTATATATATATTGTAATGCTTTCACAAAAATCTCAATTAGAAGGAATACATTTTTAGAAATAGAGTCGCTTACGTTTTGAGCAAAAAGGCTCAAGCTTTGGTTCTTCTTTTTTAGTTTCATGGTATCAGAGCCATAGAAAACTATATTATTCCAGCTCTAAATATCACAAATTGTGTTACAGTTAAGCTTACTGAAAGAAACTACATCTTATGGAAATCGCAGTTCGAGTCTTTTCTCTTAGGACAAGGTCTTCTTGGCTTTGTCTCAAGTGCTATCACGCCTCCACAAGCTAGCATCACCTCAACAGCTGCAGACGGAATGAGGGTTCAGACACCAAACCCTGCATACCTTCATTGGTTCAAATCTGATCAAGTTAAAAGGTCATGGCTCCTTGGCTTACAGAGATTTAAACGTTGTAATGGGTACCAACACTGCTCATGAGGTTTGGGTATCCCTTTCTAAACATTACAATCGTGTCTCCTCATCAAGACTGTTTGAACTCTAGTGCAAGCTTCAGACTGCAACAAAAGGAGGCAAAACTATGGAAGAATATCTCAAAGAAATTAAAGGAGTGTGTGACCAACTCACTTCTATTGACAACAACGTTCCAGAGAAGATGAAAGTCTTTGCTGCTCTCTATGTTCTGAGAAAAGAATATGAGCCTATCAAAACAAGCATAGAAGCTTCAATGGATTCATACCCTAGCCTAACCTTTGAAGATATTGTTCCAAAGCTCACTGGATATGAAGATCGCCTGCTGAGCTATACCACTAGTGCTTCTCCCTCACCTCACCTGGCTTATACCTTGACAACAAGTTTAGAAGCAGGGATTTAAAAAAACTATCAAGGAAGGGAAATCTCTAAGAGAGATAGAGGCAGGAGATCTTTTACCACAAAAGATAGAGGTTTCAACAACAAATTTCTTCTTCCTCAGGTGCAAATAACTTTAACAGTGGCTCAGAAGTTACAATATGCCAGATCTGTGGAAAGAGGGGTCATCCTGCTTTTCGTTGCTGGCACAAATTCAATCACAGTTTTCACCATGAAAAAGCTTTGAATGCTCTGACTGCTCTAAGAATCACAAACGTCACTGAGCAAGGAGGGCATGAGTGGTTCCCAGACATAGGAGCCTTAGCTCATGTGACTAATACAACAAAACACCTGCAACAGACAGAGCCATACTCAGGGTCATACAGAGTCTTGGTTGGGGATGGTAATTTTTTACCAATCATTCACATAGGAAGCACAAATCTTCCCTCATCCTTAGGTAATTTACCATTAAATGAGGTTTTAGTTTGTCCAGCAATTACAAAATCTTTGTTGTCTGTGTCAAAATTGACAAAAAATTATCCTTGTGTGTTTGAATTTGATTGTGATGGGGTTCGTGTTCATGACAAGGCAACTAAGAAGCTTCTAACTCTAGGAAGCACAAGTAATGGATTGTATGTGTTGGAGGGGTCAACTGTTTAAGCTTTCTCAGCTCTGAGAATTCGTCTTGCAAGTGACGTAGTTTAGCATCAAAGATTAATCCATCCCAACGCTCAAGTTCTGCAAAAGCTATCTTCTACAAGCTCTATCTTAAACAATAAGCTGACTGATTTAAGGTGTGAACCATATAAATTGGAAAAAGCATTAAACTTTCATTTTCTGCTTCAAGTTTTACTACTTCAAAGCCCCTAGAGAGAGTTCATTGTGATCTCTGTGGGCCTTCTCCAAAGACTCATGTTCAAGGTTTCAGAATTTATGCAGTGTTTATTGACAATTTCTCAAGATATAGTTGGCTTTGTCCACTGAAATGCAAGTTTGATTTCTCTTCAACATTCATAATTTTTCAAAAGTTTATTGAAAACCAGGTGAATCACAAGATTAAAATATTCCAAATTGATGGTGGAGGTGAATTTGTGAACTCAACTCTCATAACACACTTACAACAACAAGGCATTCAACAGTACATCTCATGTCTATACACACCACAACAAAATGGACTAGCAGAAAGTAAACACAAATACATAATGGAATTGGCCTCTCCATGATGTTTCAATGCAAGCTGCCCATGAAATTTTGGGTTGAGGCATTTTGTACCTCCAACTTTCTCATCAACTTACTACCTTCATCTTGTTTAGAAGGCTTTATCTCACTTTTTGAAAAGCTGAAAGGTATTGCTCCTGATTACTCCTCTTTTAGAATTTTTGATTGTGAGTGCTTTCCAACATTAAGAGACTATGCATCAAACAAATTTGATCCTAGATCTTTGAAATGTGTCTTCTTTGGGTATAATGAGAAGTATAAAGGTTATAGAGGCTATTATCCACCCACTGAAAGGGTCTACATAAGTCGTCATGTGTGGTTTAATGAGGTTGAATTCCCTTTCACAAGTTGTTACAAAGCCAATCAAGAATCTGCAATAACTCCTCTGCTTACAGCATGGCAGAACACTTTTCTATCTCCCTTAGAAGATAATGTAGACTCTTCTACAAGTCCTGTGACTACTCAAGACTTTCCATAGTATACACAATCCATTCCTGCTCCAGTAAGAGCAAATTGAGTGAAAAATGATGAAGCAGAGGGAACTTCAAGATCAAGATTACAGGAAACAGAAACAGTTACAGATCAGAATGCAGAGAATGCAGAGAAGATTTTAACACCAAGACTATGAGAAACAGACACAACTACAGTTCAAGATGTACCTCTTACTATGAATGAGGAATGTCATGAGCATACGGAGGGCTCATAACCCATTTCTATTGGCGACAACGTTTCTCTTTCATAGGACGAAGTTGATACATCATAACAAGCAAATTCATCTACAACACTTTCTGCAAATCAAACTCTTCCTGCAACAACAAATGAACATCAAATGATCACTAGAGCCAAGAGTGGAATCTGAAAACCAAATCAAAGATATGTTTTGTTGACACAAATAGTTTTTTATCCAGAACCTAGAACTATTATTGTAACATCCCCGATTCGGACTCCGATCGGCTGAAAGGGGCCAAAGCCGGGAAAGGAGAAGGAGTCCGAGTAATTTCAAGGATGAAACTCTGGATAGGCGTGATCACCGGAAATCCATGGAGATATCCGAGAAAATATTAAGGAAAAGATGGATGGAACTCAGGGACCTCGAAGGGACCGCAAAGGAGCTCGGCCAGCTCGAAGGAGCTCGGAAGAGAGCTCGGCCAGCTTGGAAGGAGCTCGGCCAGCTCGGAGGGAGCTCGGCCAGCTCGAAGGAAAGCTCGGCCAGCTGGGTCAGCTCGGCGGTTCCCTCGAGCAGTTGGCAAGGGGTTGGCCAAACGGTTGTCCGAACGGTTGCCAACACATTGACGAGCAGGATTCAATGGTTCCCAAGCGGTTATTTCTGAGAACGAATAGACACGTCCTATCTGCACGGACCTAAACCGCAAAACGGTTACTCGACCCTTCGTCATAAAAAGGAAGGCCTTTGGCCGAGAAGAAAACACAAAAAATACTTAAGAAAATTCAGAGAAAATACTTAGCCGAGAATAAGAGTAAAAAGGGAGAATTCTCGAGGATCTTAAGACGGATTCACGGGCGATCAAGGGGAGATTGCGGGAAAAAGGAAGAACTTGTCACCGGACGGAGAAGACGAGTCTGACGAAGGTAAGGGCAGAAATCATTACGATTCTGCCTAATGGCTTGGCGATGGAACCATTGCCTTGTTCGGGTTTAATGGGGTAGATCATTGATTATCCTCATATAGAAATCATATTCTGCATATCTTCTTACAAACTCAATGGCCATTCGGGACATCGATCTGGACCTCATAAAAATTACTAAGTGAAATGCGAACTTATTGTGCTGGATTGATTTCAAGAAAGAATGGGAAGGAAGGGAAGGACAAGGCTTAGGCGCGGGACTGGCCGAGGGCAATGGGTGGTGATCAGCCACATAGATAGGATTGTTGTACTTAGGATTTATTATAGTCTATTGTGCACCTTTGTAAACGAAACCTTATGTTCATAAATAAAGTTATTCGGATGTATGTTGACTCTAAAAAAAATCGCTTCGTTCAAACTCGAATTAATAAGGAATCTCAGAAATATTGTAAAAAAAAAGAACTTGCTTAAAGACTTGGCCTTAAAATGAACCTAAAGTTCGAAAAACTTAGGGAAACGATCGGGAACAAACTCTGCAGACTTAGTCAGTCCGGAATGGGATGATTCAAGTTGGTATCAGAGCATGCTAAGTCCTAGAAATTGTTGGGTTTTGGGTATCGGATCACCACTCCTCGGCCGCGGTTTCGGTCTAAGTGTCCTCGCCCTTAAAAGTATTAACTTATTCAAAATTACAGATGGGGAAAAACAAGGAAAACGGAAAGAAATCGAGAAGGAAGAACAAGGAAACGGGCTCGACCGGAACTGCTATGGACGGATCCGAGGAAACGCGCATCAGCCTTATAGTCGGATATGTGGCTAGGCCGGAAAGCGCGGAAGGATTGACTTCGAAAGACCTAGTCGGACCTGTGACTGGGAAGCAAAATGCGGAGGAATTACCTCCCGCTACCCGAATCGCATCTGTGATCGTACAGGGAGACGCGGAAGGGTTGGAAACTACCAAACCAGTCGATCCGGTGACTGGACAAGGAATGCAAACTGACGGAGATGCGGAAATCCGGGAAAAAAGGCCGAAGGATCAACGGCTGTCGACCCAACAATCCGTATGGTGGAAAATGCAGGTGATACCGATGTTCCAACCGTTCGGAAAATGTGGGCCGCGATAAAAAAAAATGATGGCTAAGATATCGGCCTATACCCAAACGGTCGCACCGGTTCCTTTGGTGCAAGCCGTGACAAACTTGTTAGAAACTCTCGAGGTAGCCGAAGCCATCCCATCGCCTAAGTAGTCTCGCAGTCGAGTTGATTACTTGAATGTGCTTGAACATGTCTCGAGATTGGGCACAAAACACTTCAAGGGCGGCTCAGACCTGATGGCGGCTGATGAGTGGTTCAGCCGGTTGGTCCGAAACTTTAGATCAACCCGTTGCCCTGCTGACTACCAGAAAGATATTGCCGTCCACTTTCTGGAGGAGGACGTGCACAATTGGTGGCTCTCGGTCGAAAAGTGCATTAAACGGCCGGATCAACTCCTTTGCGGAGTTTGAGATCGAGTTTAACCAGAAAGACTTCCCCGCGGAAGCATAAGATAGGTTAGAATGCGAGTTCCTGGAACTCGTCCAAGGACAGAAAACTGTCCGAGAGTATGAGGAGAAGTTCAACCGGCTTAGACGCTACGTCGAAAGAGAACTCGAGGATGAGAAAACACAAGTCCGGCGATTCCTTCGCGGATTAAGGAACGAGATAAAAATACCATGTTCAATCCGTACATTTAAATCGGTGTCTGAACTAGTGGAGAAGGCCGCGTTGGTCGAAGACGACATCCTGGATCAAAGCCGTAACAATCGGGCTAGGAACCAGAACCGCGCTGGGCAGAACGCAAGTTCTGCCGATAAGAAGCGGAAGATCGGAGAGGGAGACCGATCTAACGACCAGCGTAAGGAATATGTGACATGCGGGAAAATGCATGGGGGACAATGTCGCAAGGCCCTAGGCCTATGCTTGCGGTGCGAAAGTGCGGATCATAGCATCCAGAACTGTCTGAGAATATATCAAGGGCCATAGGTGACTAGTGATGGTGACAAGGATGTCTCCTACCATTGCAAAAAGTCGGGGAATATGAAGAGGGATTGCCCAAAATTTCGCATGGAGATACAGAAAAACCTTGGTGGGTACGAACCACCGGCTAAAGGGTAGGCTGGGGCACCGCGGGTGTATGAACTAACAAGGAAAACGGATGAATCCGGCAACTACGATGCGATCACTGGTAAGTCACTGCCCGAATTATTTAATTTAAGCATTGCATCATGTTAGGATGGGGTACTTAACATTCTGTGTAAATGAAAAGGGACCTTAAACATTGGTGGTGTTCCAACACACACCTTGTTTGATACTGGGGCTACACATAGTTTTGTAAGCCCGGATATGATAGGAAAAGGGCAGTACCTAAACGAACCAAGGGAAAATGTGGGAATTGTTAGGGCTGCGGGCGGACAAGTGATGTACACGCAAGGCGTGGTCCGCATAATCCTGGTAGACGTCGGTAATGTCGTGATGCCGGCAGATTTGATAGTCGTTCCACTCAAGAAACATGAAGTTATTTTTGGAATGGATTGGTTAGGAAAGAACTGAGCAGTCCTAAACTGTTATAAGGGACGCGTACGGTTCGAAAAGGATGAAGGAACCTTCGAGTTCCAAGGGATAAGACAAGTTTCAGGCAGTTTAATAGTCTCGGCAGTTCAAGAAGAAAGATGGGAGCTTTCGGCTTTGTATAGATTATCGAGGCCTTAATCGGGTTATAGTGAAAAACAAATACCCGTTACCTCGGATAGATGAGTTGTTGGATCAACTCTGAGCGGCCACATGGTTCTCAAAGATCGACTTAGCCTTGGGATACCATCAAATCCCGATAGCACCATCAGACATTCAGAAGATAACATTTTACACAAGGCACGGGCACTACGAATTCGTAGTTATGCCGTTTGCTTTAACTAATGCACCGGCGGCCTTTATGAAGATGATGAATGGCATCTTCCGAGAATGGCTGGACGAATTTGTTATCATCTTTATTGATGATATACTAGTGTTTTCCAGAGATCAAGAAACACATCGGAAACACTTGAGGGCCATACTGGAAAACCTAAGGGAACAACAGCTATTTGCGAAGCTAAGCAAATGTAGCTTTTGGCAGAGAAACATAGGGTTCCTTGGGCACATTATGTCCGATAAAGGGGTATCAGCGAACCCAGAAAATATAAGGTCCATCGAAGAATGGCCGAGACCGAGAAACGCTAGCGAAGTAAGAAGTTTTCTCGGCTTGGCTGGGTACTACTGCAAATTTATCGAGGGTTTTGCGAGTGTATCGCAGTCTATGACCAGCCTCACCGGAAGGATACTAAGTTTGAATGGTCAGAGAACTGCGAACACCAATCCTAGCCTTATCGGACCCGAGTAAACCCTACATGGTATATACTGACGCATCCATTAGCGGACTGGATTGCGTTTTGATGCAAGAGGGAAAAGTGATTGTCTACGCATCAAGGCAGTTGCGGAAACATGAAGGCAACTATCCAACGCATGACTTTGAAATGGCAGCCGTTATATTCGCACTTAAACTATGGCGATCTTACCTTTATGGGGCCAAACTGCAGATTTACACGAACCATAAAAGCTTGCAATACATCTTCACCCAGCCGGAGTTGAACTTGCGGAAAAGAAGATGGATGGAACTGGTTGCCGACTACGATCTAAGCATAGCCTACCATCCGGGTAAGGCAAATAAGGTCGCAGATGCCTTAAGCAGAAGAAGAGCAGAAGTTTCTGCGGAAGTTGATAAAGAGGCGCTAGTCAACACAATTGAAGCCTTGCACTTGTGTGCATTGTCAGGTGAATATGAACCTTTGGGAATGGTTGTAGCGAATCAAGCTGACTTGCTTACAAAGTTGCTCGCAATGACAAGACCGAGTACCAGATATCAAATAATGGTACTATTTTGGTCAATGGCCGAGTAAGTGTGTCCAGCGTGAAAGAATTAAAGGACGAAATCCTTAAGGAGGCACACAAGTCAAAAAATTTCGGTTCACCCGGGAATGAATTAGATGTACCAAAATCTTAAGCGGTACTATCATTGGGTCAACATGAAAATGGATGTGGCAGAATGGGTATCGAAGTGTTCGACTTGTCAACAAGTCAAGGCGGAACATTAAGTGCCAAGCGGTTTACTTTAAAGTTTACCGATTCCGGAATGGTAGTGGGATCATGTGACTATGGACTTTATCACTGATCTTCCTAACACTAAGTCCAAACAGGACACGATATGGGTAGTGGTGGACAGGCTAACGAAATTTGCCCACTTCCTCGCTATCAAGAAAGAACACGGGGCCGAAGACATTGTAGCCCGGTACATCGATGAAATTATCCAACTCCACGGCATTCCAGCGAGTATAGTCTCAGATCGGGACACTCGTTTCACGTCTCACTTCTGGGAGGCTTTCCAAAAGGCCTTAGGAACCAGAGTGAACATGAGTACTGCCTACCATCTGCAGACAGATAGGCAGTCCGAGCGTACAATACAAACGCTTGAGGATATGCTGCGGGCTTGCGTACTGGACTAGGGCGATTCATGGGAGAAATATTTGCCTTTGACCGAATTCTCCTACAACAATAGTTACCATGAAATCATCGGAATGTCACCTTATGAGGCATTATACGGGAGACCTTGTCGAACGCCTCTATGTTGGACCCAAATCGGGGAAAGAAGTGTACTTGGCACGGACATAGTAGATAAAACGACTAAGAAAATCAAAATCATAAGGGATAGAATGAAAGAGGCTCAAAATCTGCAAAAGAGTTATGCTGATAAGCGGCGGAAGCCACTTGAATTCGAAAAAGATGATATGGTTTACTTAAAGGCCAAGGTCCTTAATGGAAAATCACGAATAACAAGTAGCAGGAAATTGAAGCCAAGATACATTGGGCCATTCAAGATACTCAAACGAGTTGGGGCAGTCGCTTACAAACTCCTATTGCCCGACAAATTGAAATCCTTCCACATGACCTTCCATGTCTCGCAACTTCGGAAAAGTTTATCGAACGAAGAAGAAATTCTTAAGGATCTGCCATTGGATTTAAGGAGGGACTTGACCGTGGAAACTGAGCCAGATCACATCATTGATCAAATGGTTAAGTCCACTCGGAAAAAGAGTGTTCGCATGGTTAAGGTTGTTTGGCGGAATGGAAGCATTAAAGAAGCAATGTGGGAGACAAAACATAGGATGAAATCGGACATTCCTGAATGGTTTGAAAAATGGGAGAAGGAACAACATGGATTCGAGGACGAATCCAATCCAATGGGGGGAGATTTGTAACATCCCAGATTCGGACCCCGATCGGCTGAAAGGGGCCAAAACCGGGAAAGGAGAAGGACCCCGATCGGCTGATAGGCGTGATCGCCGAATATCCAAGGAGATATCCGAGAAAATACTAAGGAAAAAAGGGATGGAACTCGGGGACCTCGAAGGGACCGCAAAGGAAACTCGAAAGGACCTCGAATTGGGCTCGACCAGCTCGAAGAAGCTCAGAAGAGAGCTCGGCCAGCTCGGAAGGAGCTCGGCCATCTCGGAGGGAGCTCGGCCAGCTCGAAGGAAAGCTCGGCCAGCTGGGTCAGTTCGGCGGTTCCTTCGAGCAGTTGGCGAGCGGTTGGCCGAACGGTTGCCAACACATTGACGAGCGGAATTCAACGGTTCCCAAGCGGTTATTTCTGAGAACGAATAGACACGTCCTATCCGCACGGATCTAAACCGCAAAACGGTTACTCAAACCTTCGTCATAAAAAGGAAGGCTTTTGGCCGAGAAGAAGACACGAAAAATACATAAGAAAATTAAGAGAAAATACTTAGCTGAGAATAAGAGTAAAAAAGGAGAATTCTCGAGGATCTTAAGGCGGATTCACGGGCGATCAAGGGGAGATTGCCGGAAAAAGGAAGAACTTGTCACCGGACGGAGAAGACAAGTTTGACAGAGGTAAGGGCAGAAATCATTGATATAGGTCAATTTCTTACTAGACCAAGTTTTCGTTGTAGTAGTAAGGTGTCAATCCATAAGGGTGAAGATGTTAACCAAAAAGGATGCGATCAAGCAATTCAAGTCAAGCCAAGCAATATCGCATAACCCCAGATCGTTGGATCTGTTTTTGACTCTTATCTGTGATTTTGTCCATGGCATATCCTGATTGTTCTTGATCGTCTTTGGTTCGTTATTGTCTTTATTGTATACCCCCATTTCTCGTCGCATATCCTGATCGTCGTTTAAGTACAATGCAAGAGAAGTTCCTAAGGATGGGGGTAATCGACTCAGTGTCCCCTCTTAGCCTATTCAAGTGGCTTAACAAAACTCAATCAAGCTATTCCCTAGACATCAAACATCAAAACCAGTTAAGTCCACTCCCGTGGTAAGTAACCTCAAACTAGACCAGTTCCAGACCCAATCCCTTGGCGAAATCTACCCTAGCAGGCAATACGATTCAGTTCAATATTGTCGATAAACACCCTAGACAACCAATCCCTTAGGCTAGGTATGCAAATCTCTAACATCAGTTCATTCAAGCATTTTATCAAACACCTTCTGGGTGGAAAAACACCTAAGTTCTAATTCCAATTGATCAGAAAGAAACTAGCATTAAGAACACTGATTTAGAAGGAAAATCAAACGATCTACACTTAAGCCACCTGAAGGACCAAGATTCTACACCTAATCTATCCCATCCTCAAGAACCCTAATGACTACTCAAAACTCATGAAGAACATCAAGAACACAAACCCAGAAATTATAAAACTTGCATAGATGATAGAAATAGATAGAGATAATGATAGAACAGAAGGAACAAACTCAAAATAACAAGTAGAAATCAAATTACAAGTTCTGGAAACTAAGAACAGAGAAGAACACAAGGAAAAACTCGAAATATTAGAGATAAAAACGTCGTCCCCTTAGTCTTCACCCAACATTAGGTATTTATACTAAGTCTTAANCCTGAGCCTAGCTCCCATCCATATTAATTCAACCTAAGTTTAATTTGATCATTTGTTTTCTCGTCATTCACTGTTTGCTTAGCACAATCTGCATCTTTCATCTACTGAGTGAGTTTTCTTGAGTTCTTGTGTTCGACCCCTAACTTTACTGCAGCAACTGCTTTAGTATCATCATAGGGTATTAATTTGAGCATATCATCAATCCATAAGGGTGAAGATGTTAACCAAAAAGGATGCGATCAAGCAATTCAAGTCAAGCCAAGCAAATAGCGTATTGGGGTCTAGCAACCTAGACAAAAACTGAGAATGGACACTAAAACAGGTAACGCATAGGACTAACAAGAACTAGCAGAAACCAAGCAATAACAGAAATAGCATATGGGGGTAAAGAGCAGCGTATAGGACTAGCAGCAAATTCAACAATGCAAGAGAAGTTCCTAAGGATGGGGGTAATCGACTCAGTGTGTCCTCTTAGCCTATTCAAGTGGTTTAACAACACTCAATCAAGCTATTCCCTAGACATCAAACATCAAAACCAGTTAAGTCCACTCCCGTGGTAAGTAACCTCAAACTAGACCAGTTCCAGACCCAATCCCTTGGCGAAATCTACCCTAGCAGGCAATACGATTCAGTTTAATATTATCGATAAACACCCTAGACAACTAATCCCTTAGGCTAGGTATGCAAATCTCTAACATCAGTTCATTCAAGCATTTTATCAAACACCTTCTGGGTGGAAAAACACCTAAGTTCTAATTCTAATTGATCAGAAAGAAACTAGCATTAAGAACACTGATTTAGAAGAGAAATCAAACGATCTACACTTAAACCACCTGAAATACCAAGATTCTACACCTAATCTATCCCATCCTCAAAAACCCTAATGACTACTCAAAACTCATGAAGAACATCAAGAACACAAACCCAGAAATCATAAAAACTTGCATAGATGATAGAAATAGATAGAGATAATGATAGAACAGAAGGAACAAACTCAAAATGACAAGTAGAAATCAAATTACAAGTTCTGGAAACTAAGAACAGAGAAGAACACAAGGAAAAACTCGAAATATTAGAGATAAAAACGTCGTCCCCTTAGTCTTCACCCAACATTAGGTATTTATACTAAGTCTTAAAAGCCCTAAAACGTCATGCGCAAAATAGTAAAAATGTGCAGGATAAGGTCCAGCTCGGCTAAGTCTTGGTCGAGTGATGTGCTCAAACAGACGAAATCAAGACTGCATTTTTCTGAGATGAGCTTGAGTAGTCCACTCGATTGCAGGGGCTCGAGCTGGGTTTTGAAACTTCAAGACGCCACCTTTTGTCTCCGCTTGATCATACAGCTCGAGCATGGGTACTCGAGCTGAGCTTCTGCTCCATCTCCTGCAT
The DNA here is from genome assembly GCA_015832515.1 of Boechera retrofracta. NCBI lineage: Eukaryota > Viridiplantae > Streptophyta > Magnoliopsida > Brassicales > Brassicaceae > Boechera > Boechera retrofracta. Next base: position 178,608 of record JACCIV010034894.1, read on the forward strand.
CTTCCTCGATCACGTCTGCATGGGTATCCTGCACGGACTCGATCAACATGTCCCAGACAGCTTCTGCTCAGCACAGACTCGATCAGAATGCCCCAGACAGCTTCTGCTCAGCACGGACTCGATGAGAATTGCTCTGTATGGACTCGAGCAGCACGTCCCGGACAGCTTCTGGTCTAACTTCTTCAAAATCACCCGAAAGTACCTGTAACAAGCCAAATATGCAGGATGTATGCGGACCTAATGTAAAACACTCTAAGTATGCAAAACTCGGAATAAATAACAAGAACGGGATGAATAACACGTCAAAACGTATGATTTATGCAAGCTAAAACGATGCAAAATGCAAACATATCAATCATTACGATTCTGCCTAATGGATTGGCGATGGAACCATTGCCTTGTTCAAGTTTAATGGGGTAGATCATTGATTATCCTCATATAGAAATCATATTCTGCATATCTTCTTACAAACTCAATGGCCATTCGGGACATCCGTCTGGACCTCATAAAAATTACTAAGTGAAATGCGAACTTATTGTGCTGGATTGATTTCAGGAAAGAATGGGAAGGAAGGGAAGGACAAGGCTTAGGCGCGGGACTGGCCGAGGGCAATGGGTGGTGATCAGCCGGATAGATAGGATTGTTGTACTTAGGATTTATTATAGCCTATTGTGCACCTTTGTAAACGAAACCTTATGTTCATAAATAAAGTTATCCGGATGCATGTTGACTCTAAAAAAACATGCAGTGAAACAAAGACATGGTCTATTGTGCCATATTCCAAGGGAATGCATGTATTGGGAAGTAAATGGGTCTTTCGCACAAAGCTAAATGCTGATGGAAGCCTAGACAAACTCAAAGCTAGACTCGTTACAAAAGGGTTTAGTCAAGAAGAAGGCATAAATTACTTAGAAACCTATAGTCCTATTGTGAGAACAACTACAGTGAAAATAATTCTTCATCTAGCTATTATCATGCAATGGAGCATAAAGCAAATGGATGTAAAAAATGCTTTTCTCCATGGGGAGCTAACAAAAACAATTTACATGTATCAACCTGCTGGATTTGCGGATAAAGCTAATCCAAAACAAAGTCTCAGAGCATGGTTTGATAAGTTCAGTGATTATCTCTTGGAATTTGGGTTCATCTGTAGCAAGAAAGATCCCTCTCTCTTCATCTACAACAAAGGGAAAGATGTCATTATGCTCTTACTCTATGTGGATGACATGATTGTCACAAGTAACAATTCTGAAATCCTCTCAAAATTGCTTAATGCACTTAACAAAGAGTTTCGTATGAAGGATCTAGGGACACTTAAGTACTTTTTGGGGATACAAGCTCAGTCATGTCCAGAGGGGCTCTTTCTGTCTCAGCAGAAATATGCTGAAGATTTCCTTTCAGTATTAGTTATGTCTGAATGCGAAGTGGCTCCAACACTTCTTCCTCTGCAGCCTGATGAAACATCTGGACAACAAGATATGTTTGAAAACCCAACTTACTTCAGAAGTTTAGCAGGAAAACTTCAGTATGTCACATTTACAAGACCAGACATCCAGTATGTTGTCAATCTTGTGTGTCAAAAAATGCACTCACCAATAGTCTCTGACTTTCTTCTTCTCAAACGCATCATTAGATATGTGAAGGGAACGATAACAATGGGAATAACCTTCAACAAGAATATTGATTTTGCCTTGAGAGCATACTGTGATAGTGATTAGTAGGATGCAAAATCACAAGAAGATCTACGGGAAGATACAATACATTCTTAAGAAATAACATTATCTCCTAGTCTTCAAGAAAGCAGGAAACAATTGCCAAGAGCTCCACAGAAGCTGAGTACAAAACAATGTCTTATACAGCTTCAGAATTAACATGGATTAGCTCTATTCTCCGTGAAATAGGTGTGCCTCTTCTCAACACTCCAGAATTGTTTTGTGACAACTTATCAGTAGTCTGTTGACTGCAAATCCTGTATTTCACAAGAGGTCAAAGCACTTTAAGACTCATTAGCATTATGTCAAAGAACGAGTAGCTTTGGGATCTTTCATAGTCAAGCATATTCTAGCTCATCTTCAGATAGCTGACATCTTTACTAAGTCCTTGCCAAGACTTGCTTTCTGTAATCTCATGTTCAAACTAGGCGTTGATATTCCGCCTACGCCTAGTTTGAATGGAGCTATTAGCAGAAGCAGTATTATCTCCTCTTTTTCTGAAAACAGAGCATCTAAAGGTAACTTGGAGAAGTCTCAAAACGAAGTTGTTTCTTTCACTAAACAGAATGCAGCCGTTTTGATTCATGCAAAACCAAGATCGTCTCCAAACGATGTCATTCACCAAGACAAGGGAGATGTTGCAAAGAAAGAGAAAAGTGAGGTTCGTGGAAATTGCCTCAGTACGGATGCAAAGGGAAAAGAGAGTATCAACATTGGGATCCAAAACCGTTTTGTTTCGTTGGCTGAAATCGGAGGTAGTGAGTAGTAGTGAATCCCGAGATGTTTAAGGTTTCATAAGCTTTATATATAAGTTGTAATGCTTTCACAAAAATCTCAATAAGAAGGAATACATTTTCAGAAATAGAACTAAAAAGGCTCAAGCTTCGATTCTTCTTTTTACTTTCAGTCCATACAAGTTTGGAAATCTCCCTCATCAATTCACATTTCGCCACCACCGTGGACTACACCACCTTTTAGTAAGTATAATGCTCCAGCTCCATCATCTGCATTTAAGCCAAAAACTGCAGCCACATTATAACTTTAGTTTAACAAACACGTTGATCCAAAGAGCAGAAGAAAGATGTGAACCTGAGGAGATTACCGCTTTCTCCGTCTGATGTATATTTCTTCAAGCTTTGCGATTGCATCCATAAGAAGAGCTAGTTCATGATCCTAAAATTTCCAAGTAAAACAATATAGTCAGCTTCCCTTTCCATGATACTGTGGAGTAAACTACTAGATTCAACAACACATGTATTGGTTCTTACTCTCAGCACTCTCTTTGCTTTGTCTACCTCTGCTGGGTCGGGGTAAACTGACCCAAAAGTTTTTTTTACCTGTTACAAATATAAATAAATAAAGTAATATTCAGATCATAACAACTGCGAATTAAACCATAATTAACCTAAATAAACATTTCCATTTCGAATCAATAGGTGACTAGATTATTCCCGCGTTATACACGGGATAAGATGTTTATAATATTTTTTTGAAAATTAATAAATTAAATAAATATTTCTGAATATTTTAATAATATATTATTGTATAAATAATCAAAATTTAAAATTAACATTTTTACATATTTATGTTACTAATTAATTATTTAGTTAAAACAATATCTTTTTAAAATAAAATTTTAAAAATCAAATTTAGGAAACAATAAAATCAACTATAATTTTGTGGAATATTTACTTACTCGATTTAATCAAATTTAAGAAACAATAAATCAGCTATAATTTTATAGAATATTTATTTATTCGATTTTTCATAAATAAATAAAGCTAATTTAGGTAAGATTATAATCTTTAAAATAAATGCAGTTTATATATGATTGATCTAATGACATATTATGTAATTAGTCTAGTAACTAATGTCCTATAAAATATATTTTTTGATAATCACTCTGACGACGACACGTAAGCAACTAAGCATGAGACTAATATAATATTTTATATAAACATAAAGTTATTTTGTTAAAATGATTATCGATTAATATATAGGGGATATAAGTAAACCATTTAGATCCTACAGACTAAAAAGCACCGTAATACTCATTAAAATTACCACTCAGTGAAAAAAAAAAAAAAAAACCACTCAATGAATAAACAAACTATTCTACGGATCCAAAAGATGATAATAAAGCTTATTTAAAAATGTTCCAATTTTTTTTTTTTTCCTTCTCGAGTTTATTTGCCCTAAATCGTTCAAACCCCAAAATCCAATTTCGTCTCTTCTCTTTTATTCTTGAATGCCCAAACCAAAGTTGAAAACTTTATCTCCTATGAGATTAGGAAACTCATTATGTTAAAAATCCCTTTTGGGGCTTGTAGTTATTGAGTATCAGAGAAAAGATTCGAGTTGGGTTTCTTCTTGAATTCGGGCAAAACTAATCTGATCCTATATATATGATCTTGCGGAGACAACACCAAAAGTTGTGTGTTTTTATTACCAAATCGTAACGGAAGTGTGCAAAGTTACGATCTTTGGATCCGGGCAATCTCTATCTTTGTGGGTTATTGAGGTGTTTCAATGGCGGATCATCAAGAGGACGAAGATTTGAAATTGGCTCTTAAGATGAGTATGCAATACAATCCTCCTGAGCCAAAACGGAGCAAACCCATTGAAGAATCCGGATCCGGATCTCAATCGGGTGGTTCTTCTGGTGAGTCACCTGAGGCTAAATCTCGTCGGTTGCAGCGAGAGCTCATGGCTGCTGCTGCTGAGAAACGTAGAGTTTTATTTCCTAAGAGCCCTCCTCCGGTTCTGAACAAAGCTCGGGCTTTGCCAATTACGGTTGTTGCTAATAAGGATGAGGAAGTTGTGAAGAGTGGTGAAGAGTTGGGATCTGGTTTGGGGAAGGAGTTATCGGTGGAAGAGTCTGATCAGTTGTTTTCAATGGTGTTTGGGAATGAGGTTTCGAGAAGTGTACTTGCGCAATGGACTAACCAGGGCATAAGGTATGGTTTTTGTATTTGGATTTGTGTTGTTGTTAAGTTTGCTTTGTTCATGGATGGATTGAAATTTGTGTGCTTTTTATCAATGAATTTTTGTATTCATATAGTAGCAAGGATTTTAGAGATTGATCTTATATAGTTTCTAGAGTTTGGGAAGTAAATCTCTTTATCTAGGAGAGAAGCTATGGTGTTGGTTCTGCCATTTTTTTCAAATGGATAATGTAGCTGACAATTGAAAACCAAAAATTTGTCATAGTCAGTTGTGGTGATATGGTTAATTACTACTTGGCGCGAATATGAGTTGGATCCGTACCAAGCCCTTAAAAACCCTCTGGGTAGTAGTCAATACAAAAGCTAGATTTAGACTGGGGGTATCCTATGGCCTTTTAAGGCATTAGTTTTATTATCCGCTATCCGATGTGGGATTCTTCTCAACATAAAAGCCAGATTAAGAGTGCTATGGCCATTTAAGGCATTAGTTTCGTGATCCGCTATCCGATGTGGGATTCTTCTCAACACAAAAGCTAGACTAAGAGTGAAGGTATCCTATGGCTTTTTAAGGCATTAGTTTTAGTATCTGCTATCCCATGTGGGATTCTTCTCAACGTAAAAACTAGATTAAGAGTGAAGATATCCTATGGCCGTTTAAGGCATTAGTTTTGTTATCCGCTATCCGATGTGGAATTCTTCTCAACAGAAAAGCTAGATTAAGAGTGAAGGTATCCTATGGCCTTTTACGGCATTAGTTTTAGTATCCGCTATCCGATATGGGATTTTTCTCAACACAAAAGCTAGATTAAGAGTGAAAGTATCCTATGGCCTTTTAAGGCATTAGTTTCGTTATCCGCTATCCAATGTGGGATTCTTCTCAACACAAAAGCTAGATTAGGAGTGAAGGTATCCTATGGCCTTTTAAGGCATTAGTTTTAGTATCCGCTATCCGATGTGGGATTCTTCTCAACATAAAAGCTAGATTAAGATTGAAGATATCCTATGGCCGTATAAGGCATTAGTTTTGTTATCCGCTATCCGATGTGGGAATCTGCTCAACACAAAAGCTTGATTAAGAGTGAAGGTATCCTTTAGCTTTATAAGGCATTAGTTTTATTATCCACTATCCGATGTGGGATTCTTGTCAAGAAAAAATATAGATTAAGAGTGAGGGTAAATGGTCTTTTAAGGGATTAGTTGTATTATGTGCTATCCAATGTGATTCTTATCAATACCAACTTCCTTATCAATATCACTCCCTTTAGACAGTGACTTATACGGTGCTGATATTCAGCCGGCTTGCTTTCTCTTTGGGCTCTTCGCATTGGGCCTTTTCTCAATCGAGCCTTCTCTATTTTTCGCTCCTCTCCATCCCCTCATTGCATGTTGGGGATCGGTTAATTTCCTGTAAGTTAGACCAATTGATAGGGTAGATAGTCAAAGAGGAAACATATAAATTTTGATAGAAAATGTAGAGAAAAGCAAAGAAACATTCACCACCCAGAAAGGTTTTTGCATTTGACGAAGCTTTACCGACTAGGAATACAAAGTATTTTGGTAGAAAACACAACCATAATCCCTAATTCATTCACAATTATAGATACCAAATCAGTCATATGTCAGTTAATCTCCAGCAAATATTGCTGCATATCTATCAGAATCAAATTGACCTTTTCTGGAGAATATGCTGCGGTGAAAAGCAATTGAATTTTGATGGCTATAACTCTGTACACACTTTAAATGCATGAGTACAGTGCTTGTGATTTTATCTTCTTCATTTCTAATTTGAGAAATCAGATTTGTATAGTCTCCCGAAATGTTCAGTTATTCCAGACTTTTTTTTTCTCGTAGGTATATTGATATAATAGTGAAACATAGATTGTTCGTGTCAGACATGTCATAGTGTAACTTATTTCTTCAATAAAATAAGGTTTCTCATTAAATTTTAAGAGCTGGAAATTTCCATGTGTATCCTAAGATGCTCAGTAATTTCTCCAAAATGTGTAAATGTAGTAAATGAAATATCTGTATGTTGTGTTTTTTTTCTGTAATTTAATTGTATTTCATAGTTAACTTTACGTGCCCACAATTTAACTAATGTTTTGACGACATATTTATAGGTTTAGCCCTGATCCTGAAACTACTATAGGCTTAGTGCAGCATGAAGGTGGACCCTGCGGTGTTTTAGCAGCACTACAAGTAATTCCCTTGATTTTCTTGTTCTGATCTGTTGTCTTAGTTAAATGTGGTTGATGGTTGTCTGGAGCTTGTGGACATTCTTACAGTTGATGCTGACTGTTCCATTTTCTGTGTAGGCATTTGTTCTTAAGTACCTTCTTTACTTTCCGGATGACATAGGTAAAGCTTCACCAAGTATGGGTGTCTGGACAATATCTAAACATCGTTATGTTGCATCAGACTCCTTCTCTTCTGTAACAGAAGAAGCAAAAACAAGGTGATTTTTTTTCAGAAGATTAGTTAGACTATGATTCAGGTCCCAATTTCAGTTAACATTCTTAGTACTCAGCATCTGTCATTGTATTTCCCTGAATTTGCAGGGCCCTTGTCAGAAGCATGTGTGAGATTCTATTTATGTGTGGAAACAACAACCGCGCTGTAATAGCGAGTTTCACTAATTTTGAGGATTCCAGTACTAATCAGAAAGATGAGGTTAGTCAAACTTAAGTAGTTCTTCATATTTGGTGCAAGCTTTGGTTTTGCTTCACTATTTATGTTGCGTCCCTATTAGATTCCTTCTAATTTACTGTTTCACAGGGAATGGCTGGTGGGCTCCCCATTGAGTCTGCTTCAGATTTACAGAAGATCTTAAGGTTTGAGACATTCACAGCTCAATCCAGTGCCCTAAATAAGCTAGAAGGCACAATAACTGCTTTCCAAAGTCGCATGGGTGCTTTGCTGTTCCTAATTTCTGCTTTACTCTCCCGTGGACTGGTATTGACGCAATCTTGATCCTTATTACTATTTTGTTTGTTAACATGTGTTCAACGAGGCATACATGAATGATAGATTAAGGGATTGAATTGTCGTTTCAATCTCACAATAGGGTTCAGTTTTTCAAGCACATTTGAATTCTTTGATTTGGTCGTGGGGTCCTTGCTATTGAGGTTACAGCCAGAAAATATAGAGAAAAAAACCAGTTGATAGGGCAAGCTAATTCAACTGTGCATCAAACAAATGGAAGAATGAATATGTTAAGATTTGATAAACAATACCACATCAACATTTTAGTCATGGAGTATAAGTAAAAAAATGTTCATGATGTTTAGGTTGTTGAGTGATTGGTGACTGGTTTGGGGCCTTGAGAGCCTTGGGAGAGTCTGTGTACTATAGAATTCACCCTAGGTTACCCATTTATTTGGTTTAGGTTTCTAGATTATTCTTTGATTCTGTCTCTGTTCTACTATTCAATAAGATATAAGGCAAGATATTGATTTCTGATCTTAACAGAATCAGCATATCAAGTTGCAGACTTGATCATTGTGGTAGATTTTGTATATAGATTATTCATTTCAATTCTCTAGGTCAGCTCGAAGGATCCTCTTTGTTTCTTATGGGTCTATTACTGCCTAAGTGACAATTGAATTCCTAATGTTGTAGCCGTAAATGAATAATTTTGTCATGAACAGGATTCCATTCAAGCTGACAGGGATGATCCAAACCTTCCCCTAGTAACTGCACCATTTGGACATGCCTCCCAGGTAGTAGAACAATTACATTACAGTATCCAGGCGTATCTGTAACTTGTTTCTTTACTTCCTATCCCGTATTTCCTTGAGTTCTGCTGATTTTTCTTCATACCCCTTTTTGATTAGGAAATTGTAAACCTGCTGTTGTGTGGAGAAGCGGTTCCTAATGTGTTTGATGGAAGGATGGATCTTGGAGGAGGCATGTTTCTAAAAGGCATATCTAAGAATGTGGAGGTGGGTTTCCTCACGTTGCTCGAGTCTCTCAATTTCTGTAAAGTCGGTCAGAATCTCAAATGTCCCAAATGGCCAATATGGGTTATTGGCAGCGAGTCACATTACACTGTCCTGTTTGCACTCGATCCATCCGTCCAAGAAGAAAACGAACTTGAGCTGAGAGAGTCTCAGATAAGAAGAGCTTTTGATGCAAGAGACCAAAGCGGAGGAGGAGGGTTCATCAGCGTGGAGGCCTTTCACCAAGTTGTTCAGGAAACAAACATCAGACTCCCAACGGAGAAGCTCAATGATATCTGCGCCACGGGTTTCATCGTGTGGAGCGAGCTATGGCAACTGATCTTGGAACTAGACCGAAATTTGGGAGGGATAAAGGATTCATCTGGAATGATGGGAAAGAAAGTGTTTGATATTTATCACTTCAACGGAATTGCCAAGTCCGATATAAACGGTGGTGGTCAAGCAATGGCTGTGGAAGGTGGTGCGGTTCCTATGCAAAGGCCACGGCTGACAAAACTAAACGTCTCTGTTCCTCCTAAATGGACACCAGAGGAGTACATGTCATGTGCAATGCCGAGCAGCTCTGAGAAAGACTCAGAAGTGAATCAGACTAAACCTGTACAGCATGCACCATTGGTGGATTGTATCAGAACTCGGTGGTCACGCGCCACTTGTAGCTGGGTTGGAGATCCTCCAAGTATAGTTTGAAGAATGTTGTATTATGAGAAAGCTTGAGCCTTATTTCTGGCCTCTTGGGATTTCATGGAAAAAAAAACAGGAAACTGCTGATTTGATTTAGCGGTTTTATAAATTGTTGTGTATTGATGTAGAATTTTTGTTATCTGTTGAGATTGAACATTATTGAGACAAATGAATATTTCAATTGTTGGATAAAATTGCGTTCACTAACAGCAGTCTTGCGGTTGCTTATATCGCATATCCTTAAGAGCCATCAGTGTAAATATATATATATGTATTTTACAACTTGAAGAACTGCTAATCCCACATTACTCCAAAAAAGGTTGACACATGCTCTCCAATGTTTCAGATCGAGTGTTCCATTTCTCACTTATTTGTATCTAAAATTTGTGGAAAATAAAACAAATGCAGATTTTACAAATATTTCACCAAATTAAACTATAGTAAATATCATTTAAACCTCTAAAAAAACATTATATTGATAGATTCTCTCATACTTAGAAGTTTGTTCGCCAACAAACAAACCTAAGGAAAGCTCAGAACTTGCATTCCTCTACGGCAATCAAAAAGGGGACGACTATTTTAATTTTATATATTGATTTTTTAAAAGTTAGTCACTGAAGTGATCGCGACACTTATCAATTAATCGATTAGATTGTGACAAGTTAAAAATATTTCGCTTTCTTTTTTTTAACAAAATAGTAAAACTAACCAAAAAAAAAACATATTTACATACACTAATTTGTATATGTATTTCTAAAATAATTTGAACTCTGTTTTTCTAATCCAAAAAAATACTTTTAAAAAAACAATATTAACATATACTAATTTACGTATATATATCTATAGCTTTTTTTTAATTCTTTTTCTTTAACCAAATAGAAAAAGTAACAAAAAAAGAAAAATGATATTAATGGATGTTGTTGTCTTGCCGAAGAAATAATATTGTAAATATACAAATAAAAAGTAAAAATCATTGTTATAATTTTAAAGTGTAATTTTTGCTATTCACTTCTAATTTAATTAAATAATTTCGTGTATTTTGGTATTTCTTTTGTTATTAATTACTGGTAGTTGTGATATAGATTTTTTTTTTGTCAAGTGTTACTTATATCCATATACACATAAATTAATTTTTAATATTTTTAGCATCATATTTAGTAATAGTTTTTTTTTATTTTAATTCCTTAACCTAAAAAATAAATAAATATTTATATAAACTAACGTACGTATATCAATATATATTATATATATTGATATATATATATATATATTTTTTGTCAAACAGTTCATATAAAATTAAAACGGATTGAAAATCTAAATCGGAGGAATAGAATTTACATTAGCTCACCTCATGCGATAATACTTTAGCATTTACTGCCAAGTTATCTGCTTGAACATTAGAACGAAGTGGTATAAAAGACACCAAGAAAGTTACAAAACATTCCTTGAGTTTCTTGTAATCATCTAAACTCCTTGAGCTACTTCTGTTGGGGTATGCACCATCTTTACTAGATTTGAACAGTCTGTGTGGAAACTAACATCTAGTCTTCGATCAGCCAATAAACACTCTATTGCTCACATTAGGGCCTACAACTCCACATGGAGCAGAGATAAACTATGGTAGGAACTTCAGGAACCCATTAGAATGTCGTGAGCGTCGTTTTGAATACAAATCCATCCTAATCCTGAAAAAAGATCGGAAGCCTTCTAAGATCCATCAATAAAGCAGTTAGTTTCTAACATCATCGGGTTCTCATCCTCTTTTGCACTAGAGTGGGAATCTTCCTCCTCATGAGACTCATGGGCACCACTCCAAACCGCTGCTTTAATTTCTTGCAAAATTAAAGTATCTCTGGGATCAATATCCAGACTCATAAAAATAATACTATTCCTACCTTTCCAAATGTACAAAATAATACACGGGAAAGTGGTGTCCAAGATAACACTCTGATGATGTGAAAAGAGATAGTCCAAATTAGCGAAAATAGACGTTGTGAGAAAAATTTCTGGTGTTGTTGGTATAATAGATAAAGCCCAAGTTTGTAGAGCCGTAGGCACTCAAAAAGGCGTGATTGATACTTTCTATTTCTGCAACATAACACAATAGTTGTCACACTTTATACCTCTTGAAGTTATATTAGACACTACCGGAACACATCCTGATAACACTTGCCATATTAAGTGTTGAAATACCAACCTAGCCTATCTTCTTTAAAAAGGCCGCTAACTAGCAAACTTTGGATAATAAATACATCATCGGGATCAACAATAGTTTTGAGTAAAGACATATTGCAAGTTTGGATTGATTGGTCAACCAAATAGTTATTTTAAAAGATGAATAATAGTTAATTCTCTTACATGTTGCTGCTCTCGGGCATTGGGCAGGAATCTATAGATTATGCCACACTGAAATCGAATGTTCTGATCCTACCCGTTTAAGAAGCTTTTTTCTACCAAAGAGCGAGCTGGAATTATACTCCTCCATCCACCCGGATCTAGAATAAAATCTAATTTTTTCTATAGGATTTCCAAAATGGTAATATATATCCCTGAGGACCCTTGCCAACAATGATTCTTTTACCTCCATTAAATGCCATAGTTGTTTAGCTAGAAAAAGCTGTATTAAAATTCTCAATGAGTCTAAATCCCAACCTCCAACAGATTTTGAGGCACATAATTTTTTACACGCCATCCAATGCATCCCTCGTTGTATTTCATTGGAGCTCCACCGAAATCAAGATATAACGCTTGTTAGTTTTTCAACCAAAGTTTGGGTAGAGGAAAACAAGACATAACGTATGTGGGTAGTACAAATAACACCGATTTAATTAAAACATCTTTACCACCTTTGGATAGGAACTTTGATGTCCAACTATAACCCTATCCTGAAGCCTTTCTCTTACAAAGGCGAAAATTTGACTTTTACAGCCTCTCAAGTTTTTGCGGATAGCTAAGTAGGAACTCATTTCCCCTAATTGTGTAATTATCAAGATTCCTTTCAATGTATTTTGTATATCCTCTGGATGCCAATGACCAAATTATAATGATGAATTCGAAAAACTGATCTGTTGACCGGATGCCTTTTCGTATCTCTGTAAAATACCTAAAATCTTCATACATTCCTCTTGTGTAGCTCTACATAAAAATAAACTATCATCTGCAAATAACAAATGAGAAATAGTTGGTCTATCTCTTTCGACTTTTAAACCATTGAGAGACTTCTCTCTCTCTCTTTGCCTTCTGAATATTTACGACTAGTGCCTCTGAGCATAATATGAATAAATAGGGTGAGAGGGGGTCCCTTTGTCATAATTCTCTCTATTGGATTATTTTTCCTTGAGGAAAACCATTAATTAGTACTTTACATTGAACCTATCGAATGCACCACATCATCCATTGTACTGCAAACCCCATTTTCCTGAGAATATTTTCAATGAAAGACCATTCTAACCAATCATATATGCCTTATATTTGTCTTAATTTCCATATATTTATTCTTGCAAGATTTATTTTTTTGCAGCCCATGAAATATTTCCTGCACAATTAAATGTTATCTGTAATTGTTCGACCCGACACAAAATGTTATTTGTAATTGTTCAACCCGACACAAATGTCGATTGTGTCTCTGATATCCGCCTGGATAAAACATGTTTCAACCATTTACATAGTACTTTAAAAATAATTTTGTATCCCACATTACATAAGCTTATTGGCGTAAACTCTACCATACAACTAGGTCTTTCCTTGTTTGAGATGAGACATATGTTTGTCGTATTTAGTCGTCTATCGAAATATCCTTCACGAAAGAAATTATTTACCAATTCCACTAATTCGCTCTTTATCAATGACCATGAGTTTTGGTAGAACATAACCGTCATTCCGTTCGGACCTGGTGCTTCACCTAGGTTCATCAAAAACAAAGCCTTTTCGACTTCTTCTTCTGATGCTCTGGCCGTTAAAACCATATTCATACTATCAGTTACATTGATGTGACCTCGTTTAAAATTTTCACAAAACCGGTTGGATACGTTGATGTAAAAATATCTTGAATATAGTTGACAGCTACCGGAGAGAGAAGGTAATCTACCTTCACAAATGGCTCGTGTTCCTATTTTAATACAAGATTATGAGGCCATTAAACCAGTAGCTAAACCAATTTCATAATTATGGTAGACAAAAAATCTCTAAAAAACATTGATAACATCGTATTTTGCATGTTTTTATGCACTATAATAAGTTAGTTTTGAACTTTATAACTAACAATTAGTGTAGTTCTAGTGTGTTTGCATGTTTTTAAATGTTTCTAGGTACTTGGAGCTAAAACTTGATGTTTAGAGTGTTTTTGGAGCCTGCTAGAACCTATGGGAGAGTTGGCACCACCACTTGGATCATGCACATTCGGAGAAGGATTTAAAAAAACCGAAGAGCATAAGAATCGACCAAAGAATCGACCTGTAGGGGTCGATATTGAGTCCAAAGAATTTCCTAAGAAAACTCGCGAAGCTTGCATCGACCAGTCAGAGAAGGGGAACTAGAATCGACCCAAGAATCGACCAATCAAGGTCGATTCTGACGTCCAAGAAAGCTGAGAAATTTTTTACATGGCAAGACATGATTCGGGCAACTTGTCATCTCGAGTTTTAAGCTTACAGAAACAAGATAAGGACGAAATCGAATATTCTAAAAAACTCTAGGACTATATAATCACTTGTAATCTCACTAGAAAACACAACTTGGAATAGACAACTTAGAATAGAGAACTTTTGTAGCTACCACTTCTAAAAACCTTAATAAAGAGTTCTTTCTTTTTTACTTCTTTTTTCTGTTTTAGAGTAGATCTTTTCGATGATGGGATCTATTTTTATAGTTTAATATATGTTTGATTGTTCTTAATCGATCTAGCTACTTTTTTCTGCATCTTAATGCTAAGTATTCTCTTATGAGGGATGCCTAAGTGTACAACTGAATCCAGTAGGTGTGGTTGTACTATTAGAGATTCCCTGCGCCACGAGAGTGGGTAGAGATCTCAGATCTACATATTTGGGAGTATTAGCTATGGTCGAGTTTGTTATTTGATAGAGTAGCTCTATGCTTATCTAGAGGACTTCACCACGAGAGTGGGATGGACTCTAGAAACAGATCTATCATTTACTTTGTGTCTTAGACACGTTTTCACCAATACTGACCCTATTGGATCGCCTGGAAGTGTGATAACCCTTGTGATGTGTCTATCACTCATGAAAGTATTCGATGATGGGATTGTATGAAATACATGTTCATTCACCACGAGAGTGGGTTTGAATATAGACACTAGCATACCACGAGAGTGGATTAGCGAGACATGGAAAATCGCTAGAATGACAAACACAAATTATTTAGATAAAACATAAATCCTAGATCTAGATTCCCAGAATTAAGACTATCACCCAATCCTCTGTAAATATTAGTTTAGGTTTTAATTAATGTTTTACTTTATTTATGCATGTTAGATTAGGAACAAACCCCATATCTCTATTTTGCTTAGACTAGATTTAGACTTGTACTCTCTGTGTGTTATTCTCAGTCCCTGTGGATCGACCCCATAATTACTGCAACTGCATGACTGTGTACTTGCGGTCTTATGAGTTAAACTTTCGAGAATACCCTACGGGTAGACTTGGGTAAAACCTGAGAACGGGATAATCGAAAGAAAATCTTTGCATCAAACGTACACACATAGCTCGCCTAAGCGTCCTCTCATTTCTCTCTCCACATATGTAGATACGCAAAAGGAGTGTTTTTAGAATTTAGCCTTGTCAATTTTGACCAGCACCCGCGGGCTCCGCGGGGTTTGATCCGCAGCAGGGCGGGTTCAGACTAAAAAAAATAAACTATTTTTTTGCGGGTCTCGTGGAACGGGTTTAAAAATTTAGCAGGTTGAGCCCCGCAGTCCCCGTGCGTTATTACTAAAATACTAAATATACATGCCTAAGTCTAAAATACTAAGTATACAGACCTAAACCAAAATATTAACAGGCCTAAGTCTAAAAAAGCCTATAATAATAATAAGAGGCAAAAACTTAATAACACATATTTTTTGTGATATGACTAAAATAACACACATCTTTTTAATATTACTAGGATAATACTTAACCCTAATGAAATGTCCATTAACCCATAGATGAAATCTAAAATTAACGAAAATACCATTTTAATTTTTTTTAATTACAATTAACGGTTTTCTTTTTTTTTCTCTTTTTTAATTACCAAAAAAAGACAAATTGTTCTCTATTTTCAAACCAAAAGGAAACCGTTCAGTTTCCATTCTCATATTCTAGTAAAAAAAAAACATCTAGCAAAATCTCTCAATTCCATACGATTAGAGCCGTCGTATTCCGCCTTCGCCATCAGTCTTCCGTCGTCCATCTCGCCGTCATCTTCCACTTCGTGTTCCGTCTCGCCTTCGTCTCGCGTTCGTTGAAGACTCAGGGTTCAAATTTCGCAAATATTTACTCTTTCTACGGTAAGTTCTCCACGTTTCTACGGTAATTTCTTAATTTTCCGAAACCAGACTGATGATTTTCTAGTAGTAATCGAAACAAATAGTGTGGATTTTTGGCGCGAAAGTTTGATTATGATTTCTGATTTATGACTGTCTTACGGCTGATTTACGAAATTAAATGTGTTTATTTGATTAAATGGTTTTTTATGGCTGTTAACTTGCTTTATGATGGATTTATAGGTTTAGATCATTGTTATATTTGATTGTGATACTTGATTAGGGCTAAGTGATAACTTAATAAAACGGCTGATTTATCGATTACTTGATGGCTAATTTATGAAGTTAATGATGGCTGAGTTATGAGTTTTGACGGCTGATTTATGAGTTTTCCATGGCTAACTTATTGGTTTTGAGTTTGCGATGGCTGACTTATGGCTGAGTTTCTAGTATATGATAGCTGAGTTATGATTGTTTAATGGCTGAGGTAATATCCTTTGTGGCTGATTTATGATTAGATGGAAGGATCAAAGAAATACCCGCCCCAGCTTTACGAAGATGGGAAATCTCCTCTGATGTCCAGAAGCTTGAATCATAATTGTCAGATGGGTAATTTCGCACGCGTCAGAGAAGCAATAAGGATTGATGCGTGGGAAGCATTAAAGAAAACAAGACTTGGAATCATTTCCAAACTAGCCGATTCCGACTACGTATGGTCAGCAAAGACTGTACATTATTTACTTATGCGACAGTTAAGGATAACAAATTTACATGAGATTTGGTCATTGGTCGGAGGGCAACCAATAAGATTCAGCCTTCACGAGTTTACAAAAATTACGGGTTTAGAATTAGGTGCATACCCTGATGAAAGCTGTGAACCTGACTACCGTCCGCTGTGAGAATTGTTGGGTGTTCCCAAAGGGGCTATTGGTGGTCCGAAATACGATGAACTTTCTGGTATATTCGGCAAGTATCGTTGTTGGGATTTACCGCAACGGACGCAGGTTAGGTTGTTAAGTATTCTCCACATGGGTATACATGACTTACCTCATAATTCCCGATTGCCTATGAAAAGTGCTAAAAGAGTCTTCAGAGTTGAAGATGTTGATAGTTATCCGTGGAAAAGAGTGGCGTTTCAAGCTCTTATGGAAGGTGTTAAGAAGGTCGGGTATGAAAGAAATTCATACACGGTGAACAGATGCGTCCACGCATTATAATTTTGGGCGTATGAATCAGTTACAGCTCTTGAGGAGAATCTTGGGAGATTAAGAACTCCTAATGAAATTCCATTCCTTCGTTGGGGTGGAAATCGCACTCGTAGAACTATCGAAAGTTTTATTACTGGCGAAATTGCCAAACATGGTCAGGTTACTTGACGGCTGATTTATAAGCTTAACGGCTGACTTTATATGCTTAACGGCTGACTTTATATGTTTAACGACTGACTTATCTTACTAGACGGCTAACTTATCTGTTGTTTTTATGACTAACCGGCTGAGTTGTGATTATAGGTGCGAGTTAGGAAGATGGTTATGAAGCCGATGGCTGAAATTTATCCTGATTGGGGTACTGAAGATGATATCGACCCTGAACTTCATGAGTTGATATGCGACATAGTGGATGGTAATTTTGTTGAAGGCTTTTGGGATGTTAAAGATAGGAAGAAGCATAAAGGTAAGAAAGTCGATGATGTCGAACCCCCGAAAAAGAAGCAGAAGGGAAAGAAAGGAAATAGCGATGGTGATTTCGGTGAAGAAGTTTGGAATAAAAAAAAATGTTGATGAAGGCTCCGAAGATTTTGATAAACACGTGTATGTCTCTGGCCTAACGAATCTGGTCGAGAAACTCTACGAGAAATTTGATGCCATGGAGACCAGAATTAACGGACTGGTTGGTGGCTTAGAAGATAGGATTATGGCAAAATTCGAGGAAATTATGGGCAGAGGATTACTCATGTTGAAAACAGAGTTTCCCTGCTGGATTCTGTTAAAAAAAGAGTTTTCCTGCAAGAAACTGAGATTAAGCAGATGAAAACACGCAAACCTATTGAGCCTCCATTCCTAAAGATGGCAACTCGAAGACTGACATCGATCAAGATCAAGAGTTTACTAGTCCGGTATGTTAAGTATTGCCAGATTATGTCTTATCTGGCTAAGTTATTAATCTGTTACGGCTGAGTTATCTAGCTTATTATGGCTGAGTTATTAATCTTTTACGGCTGAGTTGTCTAGCTTATTGTGGCTGAGTTATCTATTTTGAAATTTTTTTCTTTCTTGCTTACAGATCAATATCCAGCGTCCGACTTTGAATGTGGACGATATAGACTCCGGGTTTGTTCTTCAAGATTTGGTGGTACAGAAAGATAAAAGAAAGAAAAAACAAGAGAATAAGAAGAACACGGATGTCAACAAAGAAGTCAAGAAGGTGGCTGGCGTTAAGGATACGGATAAGAAAAATGATGGTTCCGCACTTGTGGTTCCGCACTTGGTAGATACAAGTGAGCTTGATGACCCGCAACCGCAACAAGCAACAAAAAAGAACGCCTCAGGGTTTAAGGCTGATAGTGACGTACTTGATATAACCGAGAAAGTACGGGATGAAGATAACAAGTTGTTGTCCGAATCAGAGGACACTGAGGAGGATAAATTAAGGAACTTAAGACTATCAGCTACTATGCAAGACTTGTCTTCTGCTATTAAAAAATTAAGTGCAGTTGGTGATCCGTCAAAAAAATCGTATCCACCACCACTACTGTATCCGGCTATTGGAAACAATGGATTGACTTGTATGAGGAAGGATGTCGTCCCTTCGAAAGCAATCTACGATCCCCTAAAACCGGTTAACCCATTGAAAATGGAGGCGCTTACTAACTATCTGCGTCCGTATGAGTATGTTACAAATTTGATATGGTTGTTGACCGTTAAATATTTCATAGAGATATGAGTATGGACTAAATATTTCGTTTATTTGTCTGTCAGGAATATTCCACTTTCTGCAAAGCCACCAGCTATACCAGCAGAGATTGATTTCTACAGGGTTCTCATAACCCCGAGAGCGGATTGGCCTGACCATCAGTATGGATGGTTAGGTGATGATGTAAGTGAAATTGTAGTGACGGCTGATTTATCATATTACACGGCTGATTTATCATACTTGACGGCTGATTTATCATATTACACGGCTGATTTGTCATACTTAACGGCTGATTTATCATATTACATGGCTGATTTATCATACTTAACGGCTGATTTATCATATTACACGGCTGATTTATCATACTTGACGGCTGATTTATTATATTTGACGGCTGACTTATTTAGACTTTACTTTTTTATTTCAGCACATATCTGCTTTCATGAGACTCCTGAGGATACGATCGCAACAACCTCCAAACCCGTTCCACACTAATCGAATTGCTTTTTATTGACAACTAGTTTGTTGGTCTTTGGGTACGAGATTATGAGCAGTTCAAAATCAATCCAAAGAAATTTAAATTCTCTGATGGGTTGATTAATATGGCAAAAAGATTGGCTCCTGATGATTCGCCGTCATTCAAGAGGTGGTTTTACGATGTTGACAACCTGTATGTTGAACACAACGTCGGTGGCAATCACTGGGTAACCCTAGACATCGATTTACAAAAAGAGAAGGTAGATTGTTACAACAGTATCATGGGAGCAGCAACCCCAACAGCCGACAAGAAGTTGCTAGATCTTTGCAGGCCGTTTATGCGCATGATACATTTTCTGCTAAGCGAAATCATTCCAGCCGACGTGCGCAAGATCAACCAGAGGCAGTTCAACTTTAAAAGGGTCAAAAAGAACGTCCTCCAAAACAATAACCAGGTGGTTGTGGCGTGTATTCGCTGAAATACGTCGAATGTCTAGCATGTGGGGTTGGTTTCGAAGGCCTAACTGACCGAAATATGCAACCATTACGAGAAAAGATGGCAACGGAAATCCTTGACGAGGCACCAGACTATTTATTACAGTTTTTCTTATTTAGTAAACATTGTTTTTTTGATTTAGTAAACATTATTTTCTGTTTTTCTGAACCTGACTTGAATGGAAATGAACAAATGTTTGGCTGATTTAGTAAACATTGTTTATCTCGTTATGGCTGATTTATTACGCGTAATATTGAAATTCACGCTTCGCTTTAATTAATTTGTCTCGAGATAGTAAAAAGTAATGAAAAAAGCAGACAGAAAACAGAGAGATCCACACGCAACCTAATGATTAATTAGAGGTTGCGTGTTAATGGAAATATTGTCCGCTCAAGTTCAAATTATTTTCAAAATTCAAATTATAAGCTGACTTATTAATCTCGTATTTGGGGTATGGCCGATTTATTAAGATCAAATTCGAGGTTTGTCTGACTTATTATGGCTGATTTATGCAAGTATTCGGCTTATTTATACACTTTTACGGCTGACTTATTAGGTTCTATAAGACTGATTTATTTTACTTGACGGCTGATTTATGCAAACTCAGAATCAATCTCAGCAGTTCTTTTAATTAAGTTTTAGATTCTATGGTACATCATTAGCTTCATTATACAACTAAAACATAAGTAGCATACAACAAAAAACTGATTTCAACATAATTAGACAACAAAAAACAACATTATTATACAACTAAAACATAATTAGCATACAACAAAATTACATCATAAACATTTTTAAAACCATAAAAACAAGACAAACTACCACAATGTTCTTCAAACCACGAATCTGATTCTTGCAATCTTCAATCTCCTTCTCCAAACCTTGCATCTGTCTCTCAAACTCGGATATAACAGCTTCACAAGTACGAGTCTCCATTGTAAGAGTCACGATCTCTGTCTCCACAACTTGAAGACCTTTTTCTAATGTCAACGATTCTCTTTCCAGATTCTCTATCTTTGGCATCATATCCTCAACCTCTTCAACAACTGATTCATCAGTCCATTTGAAAAAATGATAATGATTCATCTCTCCTCCATTGCGGCACGCATAGAATAATCTCCCCGGATTACTCGAAGTCTTCGATGTCCTCATCACTGCAACATCCCCACATCTACAATTAATTGGTATTCCTCTTCCTCTATCCCCCATTTCTCCTATTTTGCGTCGAAATTTAAATGGAAAAGAAGTTTGGTTTGTTTTAATTTTAGGGTTTTGAGAAGAAGAAAATAGAGAAGAAGAAGCTGGGTTTGTTTTAAAAATCTGATTTTGGCTGATGGAGAAGCTCTGGTATGGCGGAAAGAAGAAATTAAGTCATTGAAGAGGAAGAATTTCAAATTTTAGGGGAGAAATTTCGAGATTTTGAGAGACGATGGAGAAGAATATGATGGGGAGAGACCGAGATTTTTGGGTTTTTGTTTGGAAACGACGTCGTATCTAGTAATGTGAATATGACAACATACAAAGTGTAAACAATACAAAATGTAAACATTATTACAATAATAGAACAACAATACAATATGTAAACATTACAATAATAGAACATACAAAGTGTAACCAATACAAAATGTAAACATTACAAATGAGATTATAATGTATAAAACAAAGTGTAAACAAACTTGATTATAGGCTCACTTATTAATCTCGGATTTGGGGTGTGGCTGACTTATTAAAAATAAATTTATGGTATGGCTGATTTATTAGCGACAGAAATTGGGTTACAGCTGACTTATAACTCTAAAATTTACAAGTTTTCGCATTGTGTCCAACCCGATTACATAGAGAACATGTGTGTTGCTTTCTAGGATGTTTCTTCGCCAACACCACTTCTAAACAAGATTTAATTCGTGAAATCTTAGGTCTTCCTGGTTGTTTATGAGGAATTTGTGACAAGATCACTTGTTCAGCTACACGTTCAGGTACGGAAAGTACCGTATCCATAAGCATAACTGTACCAGCATACGCATTAGCTACGTAATCCCTCCGACAATATGGATCATACAGTGATATACGAGAAACGTTTCTATGCTCGGCTGCTGCGATTACATGTACGCATGGCACTTTCTCGATGTCAAACTGTCGGCACGTGCATTTCCTCGCATTTAAATTAACAACATGCAATGATGTCCCGCAAGCAACTTCTGTATTCACATGATCAATATTTTGCACCTGCGCAAGTCTAACACCACTAACACGGGCCTGAAAGTAAAAATAATTTACGGCTGACTTATGAAATTATACGGCTGATTTATAATACTTAATAGTTGGCTTATACTGTTGTAATGGCTGACTTACCTCCAATAATTTCTCAACAGCGCGTGTAAGCGTTGTTTTCATCGACCATGCATCTTTTCTTCGCTCGGCAAACCACCTCGTCATCATTGACCTTATCGTTTCTAAGAGTCGAATGATAGGCAAACTTCTAGCTTTTGAAAGCACCTTGTTCATCGACTCCGCTATATTTGTTGTCGTTATGTTATATCTATCGCCCAAAAAATGAACATGTGTCCACATTCGTACATCGGCTCTTTGGAGGTAGCCATGAAGATCAGGATTTATTGTTCTAATCTCATCAAAAACGGCATTGAATTCATCCATCCTGTAACAATTTGCAGCTTTCTTCACCAAACGAAACAAGTTTCTACCTTTAAACCGTACCAATATGTTCTTATACAAATGGTACGTGCAGATTCCACGAGCCGCTAACGGATACACAGTCCCAATTGCTTTCCCAATTGAGTTATGTCTATCGGAGATGATCGCGAGACCTTTCTCATCCGGAACCAAAAGTTTGAGTTATGAAAAAAACCATTTCCAAGAATCATCATTTTCGGTGTCGACCACACCAAAAGCAATTGGAAAAATCTGAAAATTACCATCTTGAGCTAGTGCTGTAAGAAGTGTCCCCTTATATTTTCTATGAAGAAATGTACCATCGACAATAACTACTTTACGCACAAAAGGTAATCCAGTGACGCTCGCACCGAATGCAATGAACAAATACTTGAATCTCCCTTCTACATCAAGTTGGAGACGCGTAACTGTACCCAGATTTGCCCTTCTTATCATATATAGGTAAGAAGGCAAGTCTTCATACCCCTTCTCAAGACTTTCCGTATCGATCTGTCTTGCAAAGCGTAACGTCCTATGGGCCTTCCAATAATCCATCTGTTGACAAATCAGCCAGACTACAAAATAAGTCAACCGTGACGATTTAATAACTCAGCCAGACTAGAAAATAAGTCAGCCATGAGGAGTAAATAATTCAGCCATAGTAGAAAATAAGTCAGTCGTGTGGTTAATAAATCAGTCGTGTCATATTAATAAATCAGCCAGATCATATTAACAAATCCGTCGAACCCTAAATTTACCTTGATTCCAAATTGCTTAGTAATGGCTGCTGCGACATGTCTGGGTTTGACTGATGGATCAATGTCGCCAAGAAAATCTCGATATAATGCTCCTAAAATATCTGATGTTGCTTGACGGGATCGATTAGAACGCTCTATTACAGAACATGTGTGTTCTTCATCATAGACACGAATATAGAATTCTGGGGATTTCCCTTGGGTAGAAGCACGAACTCTCCAGCTACATTCGTTTATCCAACAACTAACAATAAGCATTTCCATAGTGGATACCAGCACATCAAAATCGAAACGATCCCTCATCGTTAGAAGTTTCAGGCGAACTTCCAGATCCTTTTTCTGGGCATATCGTTGTCTGACAGCAATATATAGCGAAGACATCTCCAACTTGAGAAACTCATCAGATCCTTTCAAATCGTGCTTCGCAATATTATGGGGTCTCTTTTTAGAAGGCAAATTAGGTGAATTATCATCTTCTTCTTCAACAGGCTTTTCTAATAGGCAACATTTATCATCATCAGATGACGCACCATCAAGGTCATCAACGATGTCAAATCTGGTGTCAAATTCGTCATTTTTTTCATCTTCAGATCCGTATTCTCCTTCGTAGCTTACA
Source organism: Boechera retrofracta (assembly GCA_015832515.1). Lineage (NCBI taxonomy): Eukaryota > Viridiplantae > Streptophyta > Magnoliopsida > Brassicales > Brassicaceae > Boechera > Boechera retrofracta. The sequence continues at coordinate 202,310 of JACCIV010034894.1, forward strand.
ACCTTGCTCTCCATATCTTTGTATTCGCTAAACTCTTCAGACTCTACTCTGTAATGAGTATACCAAATATCATCATCTTCATCACTATTGTTGAAGACTTCGTTACCTTCATCTATTGAGACATGACTGAACGTCCGTTTCGACTTAACCTTCTGAATAACATCATCATCGTTGTTCTCTGTAACCTCCATACAAAGACGTAGCTGGTCGATTTTAATTAAGTTCAAAAAGCTTTGCATTTGCCGAGTATTACAGACATAAATCAGAGGCGTATCCTGAGACATTTTTTTCAAAGTTTTAGAAGAAAACATGTAGCTCAGCTGAATTTTACACCTTCGCGACTCTAGCCCATAGTCCTCCATTATCATCTCCTCAAGATTGTCGTAGGATGTTTGTTCCTGTACTTGAAGAACTCTACAACCTCTCTTGTCAGGATTAAACGTATATCGATTTTTTTTAACCCAGTTGCTGGAAACAATTATTACGGGATCCATTAAATCGAAGGTGTTCAGATCTTGTGAATGGGAGGAAAAAAAGGGATGAATGACGATGACGAAGAAGATGAACAAGGTTGAAGACGGCAGACTAATTTTGTCGGCGACTTAACCTAATTATGCGATGCATTCAGAGCTGATGAGGTTTTTGTTTTTGCTGACATGGAACCATGCCACCAAAGGAACTCATAAATCAATCATAGGAAATTAACCACTAAACGAATTGATAACTTAGTCGTAACAAGAAAACTATTTAAGTAATTATAAAAGTTTATGAAATCGACCATCAAATCAGGTAAAAAACGTAAGTCAGCTGCTATATTGCATAAACCAGCCATCAAAGAATACTACTACAGTAATTACTAGTTAATTACTTAATCAGCCGTAACTAATCAGAATTATCAGAATCAGCCTCGTTACAGCTGACTTATGACAAGTCAACCACCATAAGCTCATATAAGTGAATCGCTACACAATAAATCAGCCACATAAATCAGCTGGGTTTCGATAAATCAGTCGTCCGAAATCTAAGTCAGCCACGTCATAACAATAAGTCATCCAAAGTTTTCATAAATCAGTCGTCGGAGTTAAAGTCAGCCATGTCGCATGCAATTAAATCAGCCGATATTTCATAAATCGGTCGTCGGAGGTAAAGTCAGTCATAACTTACGGCTGATTTAACTAATAAGTCAGCCGTTCACATAAGTCGGCAATTCGTCTTATAACTCAGCCGTAACTACAACCAAAAAATTATGCGGCCGAGTTTGATAATACACGTAGGTAGTTATGATGCCACGTAGGATTTTTTGCTGATGTGAAAAAAAAGTAATGGCATTTTTGTTATTACGTTTTGTTAGCAAATGATTATAAGGAAATTTTGGGTATTCTGAGAAATGAAAAACATTACAGTAATTAAAAAAAGATCTGTACTATCTGGGTCATTATATCATGTTTGTGTCCTATTTAAGTAAACAACCTAATAATAATAAAACAACAAAATCGGGAATCCACTTCTTCCCTTACCCTGAGTCCCTAAAAAAAAAACAAATCTGAAATCGATTTAAGAATCCAATCTCATTCTAAAATCGGGAATCCACTCTCAATCTGAAATCGGGAATCCACTCTCACTATGAAATATGAAATATGAAATCGATTCTTATCCCAAATCTCCAACACTCTGAAATCGATGAATCATAGAAGGCGAAGCAGGAAGGACAATGTTACAGTATCATTATCTGATACTATAACACCATGATATCATCAAATCTATTTTAGTTCTATCATTTGGTTTTTCTACTTATCTTTAGGTTTTTCTATTTATTTAATAAGTTGATAAGTTCAAGTGGTTTGCCTGTAAACCGATTTGGCTTCACTATAAATATAGCCTTTTGGCTCTTTCTATTATCATCAATAAACATACAATATTCTCTTCAATTTCTTCTTCTAATCATTCAACATTTTCCACGGACTAATAGTTTTAGAGGTGATTTTCTAACCCTCATATCATCTCCTAATCTATTTCTCTCCTGATTTTCGAGTTCTCTTAATAGAACTCTAGATTGGGGTAAACCTTACTCTGTTTTCTGTTTCATTGGTATCAGATCACTTGAGTTCTGCGACCTAATCAAAAAAAAAAAAATCATGGAAACAAGATCACAATCGTTAAACGAAATCGACAAACAACTCAAGGAAATGAAAACCAAACACAGCAACGATGAAGGGATGATACGGTCAGAACTGGCGGATTTAAAAACCGGATATGATTTGTTTCAACGAAATCCAAACTGGAATCGACGAAAAGCTGAACAAGGTTACTAAAGGGATGAACGAAAAACTCAATGGGATCACAAGTATGCTGACAGACCTATTCCCAAGAGACACACATAAGCGACCCATCGAGCAAACCCAAGACTCGACCGTGCTTTCAACGATCCAGAGGACACCACGGCCACCCGACCCATCCAACAATCAGCACTTAGAACTGTATCCTACCGAGTTCACTCACACCGGCGACAACTCCATGACAAACAACTCCAGCTCTCACAACCGCTTGTCCAAAATTGGCTTCCCCGTATGATGTGGTCACCACATCGGATCATATCATCTACACCATGGACCGGGAAGGATCTAGCTATGGACCAGAGATGATCTTGCCACGTGGAGATGCTGAGAAGATGGGATGGAGCATGAGAGAAGATCCAAGAGGGCCATCCACCAACACTGAGCCATTTCATGATCGAGACAAGAGCGGACTGGACAAGACGAGTCACATTCGAACCAAGACCGAGGGTCCAAGGGCACTAAGATTTTAGAGCAAAGTTTCATGTGTCCTCACTCATCATTAGTCAGGACATCCTTCAAGACCTTAGATGAAGTATTGTACTCTTTCCCTACTTCTAGTTTTACCACATCGGGTTTCTAGAAAAGGGTTTTAATGAGGCAAGAAAAGTCTAAGGCATTACCTCTTGCTTCCATTGGATGTTTTGCTTGGAAACATTCTTATGACAAGTATAAGCATCCAAGAGAGGTAATCCTATCTAAGATAACCCATTACAAAAGCTTCTTTTCTTATGTTTAGTCTATTTTGCTTGTTTTGAGACTTGTTGTCTTTTAATTGCTTGTTTTTGGGCTTGTTTTGTAAAGTGGAGGGCCTAAGTATCCAGCTTGTTTCTTAATGGGCTTAGATCCAATCCATTATTCAAGTTGCCCTAATTTGTAGCCTTTATAAGGTAAACCCTTCTCAGTTTACAAGGTAAGCAATCATTAATCTAAAAGTTTACAACTTTGTTTCTAGTCTTGGAGTCTACGGTTTTCTCTAGGATATTGAGGTTGGTCCTCCATCCCCTTTTGTGGTACCTTCATATCCACCGGATTAGTTCACTCCTCCACCACCTCCTTCATGCATCCATTCCATTAACCACCGTTCATCTCTCTCACTTCTCCACCGGTTCTCTTGTTGTCCTTGTCTGTGTAGTTAGTTCTCAAGCTCTCCATCCACTCATCCACCATTCATCACGTCACCCTCCCATCATAGTCCACTCCTTCCACCGGAATCTCCCCCGGATCCGCCAAATCGCATAGATTTTCCACCGCCGGCTCTAACTCCTTCTGTGAGCTTGTGGAGTTGATTCGTTCATGCCCTTCAGAGTGTATCACCGTATTTGACGGATCACATATGCGGGACTACATGTACAAGTGCGAGCAATTCTTTTCTCCTGACAACACACCAAATGATTTGAGAGTCCAACTCGCAACTATACATATGTCTGGAAAGGCTTTGACTTAGCACCACAACTTCATGGCAGAACGATACGGTGTCTACCCAACATGGCCTGAATATTTGATCGCTTTGGCTAAACGATTTGGCGACTCTTATGATGATCCCTTATCCGAATTAGTCACCATAAAGCAATCTAACAACTCGATCGATGAATACCTTGAGAATTTCGAAAATGCTCTCACAAGGCTCTCCCTTTCACCCTCACACGCCCTCAGTATCTTTCTAGCAAACATGAATCCGCAGCTGGCTCTACATACACGGAAGTTTGCAATATCTGATGTAGCTGAAGCAGCCATGATTGCTAGACTACGCGAATCCTACCTCCTTCACAAAACCACACTCAAACAAAGAACTTCATTTAATCCAAACCCATCACGCCAATACCCTTATCCGAAAAATAACAATTACCCACCCCTTATACATGACCACAAAACCACCGACTATACCATACCACCATCACAAAATCCAACCTTCATTCCTCGAAACTTACCCGATAAACAACCACGCAAATACACATATGAGAAGATGCAAGAAACGAAAAATAAAGTTTATGCATGTTTTGCGAGGATAAATTCACACTGTGCGGGTTTTCACCAATTACGCATGTCTCCTCAGGATATCTACAAAACGGCATTTAAAACTCATACAGGTCACTTCGAGTACCTCGTTATGCAACTCTGCTTGACAAATGCTACTTGTACTTTTCAAGGTCTGATGAATCATGTCTTTGAGGACGTTGCTCGCAAGTTTGTCTTGGTTTTCTTCGACGATATATTGGTTTATAGTGCTTCTTGGGAGGAACATTTACACTACCTTACCGTCGTTTTCTCCATCCTCCGCCAACAGCAACTCTACCTCAAACCATCTAAGTGTACTTTTGGAGCACCAACCATTGAATATCTGGGGCACTTTATTTCCCACGCCGGAGTCAGCACAGACCCATCAAAAATCACGGCCATCAAAAACTGGCCAATCCCAAGGACACAAAAGCAATTATGGAATTTCCTCGGCCTCGCCAATTATTATCGTCGTTTTATCCACTCTTACAGCATCATCGCTAAGCCATTGTTTTGTTTACTGAAAACATATTGCTTCTCTTAGGATTCTGACGCCGAGCTCGCATTCAACAACTTGAAGACTGCGCTATCTATAACTCTAGTATTAGCTTTACCAGATTTTGACAAAACTTTTGTCGTTGAGACAAACGCATCCAATACGAGTATTGGCGCAGTCCTTATGAAAGAAAACCACCCAATTTGTTACATCAGCCATTCTCTTGACCCACGACATCAAAGCTTCTCGGTATACCAGAAGGAACTAATGGCCATAGTTCACGCAGTTCAGACATGGTATGCCTACCTTGTTCATCGGCCTTTTGTGATCAAAACAGACCAGAAGAGTTTATAGTTTCTGATCAGTCAAAAAGTTACTACACCGTTCCAACATATGTGGCTCTTTAAACTCATGGGATACACCTTCGAGATCCAATATAAAAAAGGTACGGAAAACAATGTGGCTGATGCTCTTTCACGTGTTACGGGCTCACAACTTTTGCGTATCACTCTCTCTTAAGCGCATCAAGACTTTTACAACTCCTTACAAAATTTGTGGCTCACGGACCCACACTTGCAAAAACTTATCTCCGACCTACAAGCAGACCCAGCCTTTCATCCTCAATACACATTCACAAATAACGAATTACGGCACAAAGGCAAGCTAGTAGTCGGCGATGATCCAACAGTTAAGCACCATATATTCAAATGGCTACATGACTAGGCAATTGGCGGTCACTCCGGACAAAACGCGACCTTACAACGTATAAAGTCTTTATTTTACTGGTCGAGAATGAGCCCGGATGTTCAAAAGTATGTTCAGAATTGTGATATTTGCCAACATAACAAGTACGACATGTCGGCAAAACCGGGATTACTTCAACCTCTACCCATTCCAGCAGGCATTTGGGAGTCTATTGGCATGGATTTTATCAAGGGCTTACCACCTTCACTTAGGAAACACTGCATCTTGATCGTCATCGATAGACTTAGCAAAAACGCATATTTTTTGGCTCTTTCCCACCCTTACACCGCCCTTGATGTTGCCCCAACTGTACATGTATATGTCTTCAAACTCCACGGGATGCCACGAGACATCACTAGTGATCGTGACCCAACTTTCTTAAGCGATGTATAGAAGGAATTATTTCATGTTCATGGCGTCGACCTACGTTTCTCCTCCTCTTATCAACCACAGACGGACGGTCAAACTGAAGTTACAAACAGAACGTTAGAGACGTACCTCCGTCGTATGACGGCCGATGCTCCCCACTCTTGGTCTCGTTGTCATCTTTTAGCCGAATGGTGGTATAACACAACATATCATTTAGCAATCCGTAGCACTCCGCAATCCGCAGCACTCCGTATGAGATCGTTTTTGGCCAAGCTCCACCAACTCACCTTCCATACCTACTTGGCGAAAGCTCCTCCGCCGTAGTGGACCGCAGTCTTCACAAGCGAGAACAATTGATCACTCTCCTTAAATTTCATCTACCACGCGCACAAAACTAGGCATGGGCAAAAGTAACTGGTACCAGAAAACCGAACCGAACCGAACAGAAAAACGATTTTGGTTATGGTACGGTTATAGCTACTATACCCAATGGATCCTTCTCTCTTTTACCATCGGTATCGGTTCCTAACCGATACCATTCGGTGTAACCAAATAACCGAAAACATAAGTATTAGTGTATTACACATATATGGTTTCATGCTTTCCTTTGTAGATTGATTGACGATTCTATACATAAAAGCAAAATCTCCAAATCAAAGCTGAAAATCCTAAAACAAAACTCATTGCAGCTCGTTGAGAAAACAATCCCAGCCCCAGGTAACTCCGCTGCATCGCCGCTGCCTTATCCTCACTTAGCTTCGTCGAGAAATCAATCCCAAATAACTTCTTCGCCTCTTCTCAGTTGTATCTCGATATAGATGATAGATTCAGGTTGTTTAGTTTTTGTATTTTCAATTTCGTTTATGATTTTGATTTTGTTTAGTTTTTTGTTTGTTTGATCTCGTTTATGATTTTGATTTCGATTTAGTTTTTTGGTTGTTTGTTTGATTTCATGATGTTTGTTTGTTTGATATCATTTTGTTGCTTTCGTGAAGCTCTCTTGACTTTGTGATAAGTTTGAAACTTATCCTCTCTATCAAAACCCTTGTGAGAATGTAATTTGATTGTTTTTGAATCGGTATTGGTTTTATTTATTTCGGGTATTGGTTAATATTTCAAGTTTTGAAAACTATTTTGGGTATTGTTTACTAAAATAACCGATAAAAACCAAAACCGGTACCGAACCGTATTGTTTATAGTATTTATTGGTTCTTCAAATTTGTAATCGAACCGAACCGAAACCGATTGATACCGAACCGATATCAAACCAAAAAATTTTGGTACCTCTATGGTTACTAAATTTCAGTAACCGACTAACCGATACCGATCGGTACATATCAGAAACCAAAACCAAAATCCGAATGTCCAGCCCTACACAAAACCGGATGAAACAATATGCTGACTCAAAGCGATCTCACAGAGAATTTCAAATTTGGGATTATGTGTTCCTTAAGTTACAGCCCTATCGCTAGCATTCCATGAAGAATCGTGCAACACCACACAAACTTTCTCCCATGTTCTACGGACCCTTCCAAGTGACAGACAGAGTTGGCCACACGACTTACAAGCTTGACCTTCCTTCCGGGTCAGCAATACACAACGTTTTCCATGTCAGTCAACTGAAGCTCTGCCCAAATCCAAGCTCTACCACGACGCCTCTCCCACAATACTTACGTGACACCGGCTAAAACAAAGAACCTGAAGCAATACTCAACAAGAAAATGACAAAATATCAAAACAAGGTTGCTACGAAAGTGTTGGTCAAATGGAAGGGAGAACCACCGGACAAGGCTACATGGGAGTATTACCAAGACTTCATCAACAAGTATCCTAACTTCAATCTCTGAGGACAAGGATGCTCTCGACGAGGGAGTATTGTTACAATATCATTATCTGATACTCGAACACCACGATCTCATCAAATCTATTTTAGTTATATTGTTTGGTTTTTCTACTTATCTTTTAGTTTTTCTATTTATTTAATAATTTGATAAGTTCAAGTGGTTTGCTTATAAACCGACTTGGCTTCACTATAAATACAGCCCTTTGGCTCTTTCTATTATCATCAATAAACATACAATATTTTCTTCAATCCCTTCTTCTAATCATTCAACGTTTTCCACAGACTAATAGTTTTAGAGGTGATTTTCTAACCCTCATATCATCTTCTAATCTATTTCTCTCCTGATTTTTGAGTTCTCTTAATAGAACTCTAGATTGGGGTAAACCTTACTCTGTTTTCTGTTTCAGACAAAACGACGTCGGATGGTTACGATGGAGGCAATATGTGCAGAAGAAGCGGAGAGTGCCACAAAGACATATTGTGTGTATCACCCAGGAGTCTCGGCTTCCTGCAGTCATCGCATCCTTTGGTTGAATTTGTTGTTGTTGCATCAGACGACGGCGAGGTTTACATCGCCGTGGTTGGTGTTGTTATTGATGATGGAAGATTTATAGTGTCTTGTCTGCAATTTGGGAAAATTAGGATTTACTCCTTTCTCAGTCGAGAGGCAGAAAAGGCTTGACATGGACGATTCATTTAACCATGTTGTAAATGGCCTCGAATAGTTGGGCCGAATGATTGTATCTCTTGAGCTTATTTTTTTGATTTACGGAAGAAGCAAATATAAATTTTTTTTGGGAAAAATTCAATGCGGGTTGCAGGGCCCGCGGGTTTAGACGGAGCGGGTGCGGGTTTACTGAATAAAACCCGATCTTTATGCGGAGCAGGTTTGGATTAACAAATATCTTCAATGTCCGCGGATTGGCGGGTCGCGGATCGGTCCGCTAGACAGGACTAGTTACATAATGCATATTGACAATTAAGATGTTATATTCTGAGTTATATATATAACATCAAATATTTGGGGAACCTTATGAACTACAATATATATAGATATATATATATATATCCACTTACTAATATTTGGGGAATAGATCTTAAAAATAAATTAAATTTTAAAAACTAACAAAAAAAAATCAATAAGGGCAAAAATGTCTAAATACTTTATTTATTCTTAGTACTAAAATACATATTTAAAAATAAAATTTTCACCAAATCTAATTTCAGTTTTAATCAGATTACACTTAATTAATTTTACTATTAAAAATACATATTTGAAAATAAATCTTCACAAAATCTAATTTTAATTTTATTCAAAAAAATTAAATAAATCAATTAGTATAACAAAATTTTAATTTAAAAAGTAGTAAATATACAAATTAATAATAACTAATTTATAAATTCTAAAATAAATAAAATTATAAACAAAAGTTTCAATTTTTTACTACAATATTACTACTTAAATTTAATTTAAAAATCATATAATACATATGTAATACTATTAATTGGGAATTACACATTATAAACTAAAAAACTGTAAACAATTATATACAATATTATTAATCTTAAAAAAAAAACAAGAAAAAATCATCAAGAGTAAAAATGTGTTAGTAATAAAATCAAATAGTTGAAATTAATATCCTCTTACTAATATTTGAAGAATACTATTATAGAAAACACTTAATTTGTTGAATGACAAATAATAATCTAACTTAAAATTATTATTTAAATATTAAATTTATTGCAATATTATAACCAAAATTTTTGAATAAAACTTAAATATATAAAAAATTAATCCGCACTATACCGCAGAAATATAATCTAATATATATATAACCATAGGAACTACAATTTCAAGCTTTTAACAGTTATCTCAACATATATATATATATATATATATTCATATTCCGCGCAATTTAAGCTAATAGTTATAGACGTTATTTTAATGATTAACCTTTATAAAACTTTCGCGACTTATTAGGAATATTGGACCGGTTAGAATTTTGGTAAGCCGAGAATTTGGTTCAATAAATATAGACTATTAAATAAAACCAATGTAACAAACTTCACCAGAAATAAAATGTTGACTGAATGAAACTAATAGATTAAGGAATTTGATTTTGGTTCAGTTTTAATTATTTGGTTTACGTTTATTTTCACTTAGACCTTCTTGACTCTTTTCTCTCCTTCACTTCTGTCACTCTTTCTTGCCACTGTAGATAAGAAAATGAAATAAAATACTTTAATCATATGGGATGTTCTTGAATCTGAATTTTGCTTCGGTGTTTTAGTTTCGATAGGATTTATATATAGAATTGCTTTGACGTAAGAGTTCACTTTTGTTTTATATCACATGTTTATCAATAAAATTTAAAATAACAAAATAGCATCTAATAATACTAACAATAAATTTACAATTTAATATTTGTTTTAGCAAATATGCAGTTTTCAATAAGGATATAGCAAGATTTCCACAACAAAATAAAATTTAGTTTTGAAAACAAAACAAAATATAGGGTATTTTCGAAACTTTAATATCAATAGGGTATTTTACAAAAAAAAATTATATTTTCTCACATATTTTCAAATATTATTTCTTTTTAATTCCTATTTTAGTGAGGTTTATTTTTTTGAATTTATTTTATCCTTTTTGTTTCCTAAAACTTTGACCAATTGATTAACATATTCTTATTTGAATAGGAGATTTTTTTACCATGCAAATTTCGATAAGACTTCTTTCGTATAATCGATCTACAAACTTTTCATTTTTCAAGAAAGGAACGATGCACAAAATCTTGAATAATATATTCCTGTTTTGAAAATAAATAAAATTGAAGTTAGATCATTTTTTTTATACTTATTTCTTTTTTTTACACGTGACAAAATCTCTAATCAATAAATTTGACACGTGTCGCGATCATGTTAATGACTAACGTCAACAATCTTTATATAATAAGATATTAAGTATATTTATTTTGGTTCATATAAAAAATAATTTTCTTAATAATATACATTGTGTGAGAGGCAATGCAAATTTTGACGTTTGTTTTAAGTTGGAATAGGACAGATCGGACGACTTGGAAAGCATTTCCTGGACAGATCAGACGACTAACTTTAGCTACACGGCACTTAGATTTTCTACTTGCCCTCACTAAACTCCAATTTTACTTTGCTCATTGAGAATGATTTTTGTTCTTCGTTTCTAAAATTTCTAAACATGATTGCCCATTTGGCGTCAAGAATGAGTTTAGTAGTCGCAATCTTGCTTTTTATGCTCTATCAAGTCAAGTCCACTGAAAGGACTCTAAGATTTTTAGTGGGGAAGACTTTTCATCAAAAAGACTTCAAATCATCAAGTCAACGGAGCTTCATGTGTTTGTTTTTATATAATGTAGTGACCTGCAACACTAATTTAGCGTCACTACTCGATTACTTTTGTTTTTCACAAATATTGAAAGCTTTTTATCTAATCAGAAAATGAGCTTCCTTCTTCGTTCCATCTGTTTCCTTTTTCTCGTTTCGAGTTTTCTAAACACGTTTGTTTCTTCTACACATCATTTGTGTCATTCCGACCAAAGGGATGCTCTTCTTGAGTTCAAGAATGATTTTTCCATTTATTCAGATGACTCCTCTTCTCTAAAGACAAAATCATGGGTGAATACAAGTGATTGTTGTTCTTGGGATGGTATTACGTGTGATGCTAAATCGGGCAAAGTGATCGGGCTAGACCTTAGTTCCAGCTTCCTTCATGGCCAGCTCGAATCCAACAGTAGTCTTTTTAGACTGCGTCATCTTCGTGATCTAAACCTTGCTGACAACGATTTCAACAATTCGACAATCCCCCATGAGTTTTCAAACATGCGGTCTCTAAGATCGCTACATCTTTCCGACTGCAACCTGTTTGGAGAATTTCCAAGCAGTGTTCTTCTGATACCCAGCCTACAGTCCATTAGCTTGGGTTTAAATCTAAATCTAAGAGGCAATCTTCCTGTTTTTCGTGAAAATAACACTTTGGTAGAGCTGACCATTCACAACACAAGCCTTTTCAGGTCTCATACCTGACTCCATTAGCAGCCTCAAACATTTAACTTCTTTGACCCTTTCCTATTCTGATTTCTCAGGGAAGATTCCGTTTTCACTTGGGAACCTTTCACATCTCTCTTATCTTGATCTTTCTTCAAATAATTTTGTTGGTGAAATCCCATCATCAATTGGCAGTCTAAAACAATTGACCGATTTTGATGTTGCGAGTAACAAGCTCAATGGAAACTTGCCAGCTTCAGTACTTAATTTTACCCAACTACGTTCACTTTCTCTTCGTTCCAATCAGTTCACAGGTTCCCTTCCACCAATCATTAGCCAAATCTCCAAATTAGAGTCTTTTATTGCTGATGATAATTTTTTTACGGGAGCCATTCTTTCATCCCTACTCAAGATTCCCTCATTGACCAAAATCCGTTTGACTTATAACCAATTCAGCGACTTTACATTGATTGGGAATATCTCTCTGTTACCTAATTTACAGTATTTTTATATTCAGAATAAAAATTACAACAAATTCGGTCTAGTTGACTTAAATGTCTTCTTGCCTCTCAAGCAGCTACATATATTATATCTCTCGGGCATCCTTCTTTCAACAGCAAACATCACTTCTGATTCGGATTTTCCATCACATTTGGAGGTGTTGGGCTTGCTAGGCTGCAACATCACTGAGTTCCCTGAGTTCATAAGAAACGGAAGAACGTTAGAGATGATAGACCTTTCCAACAACAAAATCAAAGGTCAAGTACCAGACTGGTTGTGGAGACTGCCAGAGTTGTTTTCTGTGAATCTCTCTAACAACTCTCTCAGCGGTTTCAATGGATCCTTAAAAGCTTCTCTCGAGAGTCAACTCAATAGTTTAGATCTAAGCTCAAATGCTTTCCAAGGACCACTCTTCATCCCGTCCAAGTAGCTACATTATTTGTTTGGTTCTAAGAATAACTTCACCGGAGAGATACCTCAATCAATATGTGGACTAAGCTATCTACAGATCTTAGATCTGTCAAACAACAACTTCCATGGCTCAATTCCTTGGTGTTTAGAGACTCTGATGAGTTCTCTTTTACATCTAAATCTCCATAACAATAGCCTCAGCGGAAATCTTCCTGAAATATTTATGAACGCCAAAAACTTATGGTCACTTGACGTCAGTCACAACCGAATGGAGGGAAAACTGCCTGTTTCTCTTACTGGTTGCTCGGCTCTAGAAGTTCTAAACATGGGAAGCAACAAAATCAAAGACATGTTTCCCATCCAGTTGAATTCTTTGCAGAATCTTCGAGTTCTTGTCCTCCGCTCTAACAAGTTTCATGGAACGTTACATAACGCTGATGGGGTTTGGGTTGGATTTCCTCAGTTGAAAATCATTGATGTATCACATAATGAATTACTTGGTACCTTGCCATCTGATTACTTCCTGAACTGGACTGTGATGTCCTCCAATAGAGATAATAATATGGAACCAGAGTACATTCAGAGTCCTCTAAACCGCTGTTCAGTTTTCTATTACACTTCACTTGTCTTGATGAGTAAAGGAGTATCAATGGAGATGGAACGTATCCTTACAATCTACACAGCTGTCGATTTTTCAGGAAATCAACTCCATGGACAAATTCCTGATTCCATTGGTTTGCTAAAGGAACTTCGTATTCTCAATCTTTCAAGTAATGCTTTCACCGGCCACATCCCATCTTCTTTAGCAAATCTGACGAATCTCGAGTCACTAGACCTATCCCAAAACAAGATTACTGGTGAGATTCCTCCTAAGCTTGGAACCCTCTCTTCTCTCGAGTGGATAAACGTTTCACATAACCACCTTGAAGATTCCATACCACAAGGGACACAATTTCAACGACAAAATTGTTCCTCCTATGAGGGAAACCCCAGACTTAATGGTCCTTCCCTCAAGGATGTATGCGGAGATATCAAAGCGCCAAAACCACCACAACCCGAATCGCTGGAGATAAAAGAAGAAGAAGAGGAAGAATCAGTGAGTTGGGTAGCAGCAGGTTTAGGCTTTGCACCTAGAGTTGTATTTGGACTAACGATGGGATACATAGTGACTTCATAAAAGAATCAGTGGTTCATGAAGACTTTTGACCGGATCATGCAACTAAGCACCAGAACTCGTTAAGTCACTCATCGATCACACTCCCATCCTTAACGCATTGTTGTTCTGTTTAATAAAGTTGGTGTGTATAGTAATATCATAAATAAATTTTGTTGTATTTCATGAAGAAAGAGCAAGCATGTGATGCATCAAGTTTTATGTATTATATGTACAATAAAGTATCATGTTTTGAACTATCAGTAAACCAGAGATACAAAAAAAAAAAAAAAAGATTAGTTCATAGGTTTTAATATTATTGTTGAGTGAATGCTTGTTACATCCTTGATTAGTTCAGTAACAAAACATCAACATTAATTAACTTGCATACGTCTTTTGATATGCAGGTAACTGACAAAAAAGCCCACACGCAAAGTATTCTCCGAGTATTTTTATCACATTTCATCATGTACACATGCACACAGCTTCTCACTTTTATTTCAAAGGCTTAGTATCCTGATTTAGAGGAGAAGAACCTACTGATTCCTCTCGAGGATTTCTCCGGGGTAGTGTTGCTACATGAACCTGACCTTGAGAGCCTTGAACCCACTCGTGATACTTCAGCTGCTTAGTTCCCCAACATAAATATGGTTTCTTGACACTCCGCTAGCTTCTCTGCTGCTGACGATAACTCTCATTGTACATATTACATGTTAGTTTACTTTTTTTGTTTCCTCTCTTCTCTTCTACTCTAAGCTTCAAAGTCCTACGGATTCAGGAATCAATGCGTGCAAAATCTATATATGTGTAGTCTATACTTGTGTTTGTGTCTTTGTGATTAGGACATATGAGCAATGAGCTTCGATTCAGATTCACTTGGATCAAGAATCTAGAGCTACAAATTGAAATGCAGAGAATAAGTCAAGTCTTTCCAGCTGAAATATTAGAAGCAAAACATGATTGGCATTGAACAAGAGTCTGTAAAGCATTGCGAAAACATTACCTGTTTCGTCTTGATATCAGCTTCTTCGTCATCCTCAGCAACCAAAGAAGCATTTCCGTTTCTGGGAAAGGTGAAAATATATACATGTAAAAATTAAGTGAACATCCACGGTACTTAACACTAATTTTTTTTTTTTTTTAAACCATGATTCTGTGCTGCCCATGGCGGCGTGGATACGAACCTAGTTCTTATTTTAAAAATGAAGAGATATTTATTCAATTTTCTTGTGATAAAATTATCCTACATCTTTTGCGAAATTCATTTTAAGAAAAGAAAATTACTTTTGTGTTTTATCTTTAAGCTTTTTTAGAATACGAAGTAAAGGCTTTTAAAACATTTAACAATGAAAATAAGTAAACGCACATAACCGTAAACTAGACTATGTCTCGTGCTACCGCACGGACTGATGTTTCTTTTAAGATTCGATATTATAAATTTTTATTTATAAATTATAAATTAATTAGATAAGTGCTTAATATATATATATATATATATATAATTTATCAACAAAAATATGTACTCAATTTAGTTTAATATTTTAGATTAGTTATATCAAAGTTAAATATATTTTAGTTGATATTAAATAAAACTTTAAAGTTGATAAATATTTTTATTAAGATATTTTGTTGTTTTTATCCATTAGAAATGACAATAATACTCTTAAATCAATTAATTTTGTTCTTTAAATGATTTATTCCAATGATATTATTATATAATTTTTAAAAACTTTAAGGCTAGATTCTAATTTCTGTAATATTATTAAGAGGATAATTGTTTAAAACAATTAAATATATAAACATTAAATAATTTTATTTAAATAATTTATTAAATTATAATGTTATTTAAGTAAACCTTTTAGTTTAATATATGTATATAAATTTTATTTTTATAAAATATGATAATATACTTTAGATGAAATGATTTTTAGTATGTAAATTAAAAATAGCTTTTATTTTTCTTATTTTTTGAAATTATAATTTTGTTAATAATAGTTAACATATTTATTTCTTTCTAGATTACAATTTTTGTTTTAATTAACTAATTTATTTTAAAATTTTGAAAAGAAGTTGAAAAATAGATTTTATGAAGATTTTGTTTTTAAATATATATATTTTTAATTAAAATAATAATTGTTAAGACATTTTTATCTTTAATGATTTTTTGTTCTTAAGATCAATGGTATTGTATGTAAATTTTAACAAATTAAATGTTATTTTCAAATGAGTACTCCCCAAATATTAGTAAGAGGATCCTAATACTAAGGGTCTGATTGGTTGTGGCTGTAGATTTAGGATTTTTGTTGTAGGATTATGTATGTATATTTTTTTACTGTAGTTTTAGGATTATGACTGTAGAATTCTGGCTGTAGGTTTTTGGGTTGTAGCTTTAAGTTTATCTGCTGGAGCTGTAGGTTTATCGGCTGGAACCGTAGGTTTATCTGCTGGAGCTGTTGAATTAAATGAAAAATGATTGGTAAACACGACTATGATTTTTAAAATATCAAAACATTTGGTGAATATTAGTGTCTATTATATATTAATATTTTGTCTATACATTAATAAGTAAAAAATAAATTTATTAAAATTTTATTTAACTAAAATAAATAATAAATTAAAATACTAAAAAAACAAACACGACAATCATGTATATATATATGATTTATCAATTTGTTTTAAGTAAAATATCTTTAAAAAATAATAAAAAAATTTTTTTTATCAAATACACGACATGTATCAATGAAAAATCAAAGAAAATTTTTCAAATCCCAAAATTTATGGTTTTAGACTTTTATTCCAAAAAATGAAAAAAACCATAAAAATGGCTATAGGTTTTTAAAAGTAGTTTTGGTTTTGGAAAATATTTATAAAGCATAATTGCTTTCAATTTAGGTCTTTAGACCAAAATATAGCTTTAGAAAAGTTTAAAAAACTCTAACCAATCACCTCCTAAATCTTCCTAAAATTTTTATAAGAAGATTTGGTCATAAATAATGTATTAATTTTATTGATTAGTTATTGATTTATAGATTTAAATATTAATATTAATTTTATTGGTCGGTTAGTTAAGATTCTTTTTTTTTCTCTCTACAACACCATTTGGTAAGGTGTATGAAGAGCTGAGTATATGCACAGTTGATTGATACTAATAAATAACTATTATTGTAAGTGACGTTTTTTGACAAATTTTTTGTGGGTTTGATTGTAAGCATGATCTGATAACAAATAATGGTTCCGGGTAACATTGCATAATCATAAAATGACATAAGATGTAAAATAAAAGATTCAGAAGATAAAAAATTACAGGATGATATTACTTAAAAATTATGTTATTGGATACATTTTATGGAATGGTGGAATATATTTTTCATTACCAAATTTTTTAATGAATTTAAATATATCTTAAGTAATATTTAATAAAAATATATATATATGAGTATTAAAAATATATTTAAATTGTAAAAAATTTGATAGTTTTAAATATTGTTAAAAATTGGCATATTTTAATTGTAAATAATAATTTTTTTGCTTTTCAATTGTAAATTTTTTTGCTTGAATAAAATGAAAAAAAAATGTTTAACCACTTATAATAAAATCAGCAAATATATTTCCATTTACACTTAAACCACTATAAATTAATGATGTCAGAACTCAGATACTTTATTAATTTATAGATGCAATTAATTTATCAATAAATTAATATTTTATTAATTTAAAGAGAGAATTTTTAAAAACTCCTTATATAATAGATTTCAACATAAGATTTTAGAAACATACAATTTAAGAAAATCTAAATAACGTAATAGTAATGTTTTATATATTATCAATTTTGCAATTTTGTTTTGGAATGATAATAAAATATATTAGACACTATAAAAAATGTTTAAAAAAATTTTTAATGTATTTTTTTGTGAAAATAACATGCATCAACTTGAGATAATGATTACTGATATAGTACATTTAGAACCGATAATGCTTATAAAAATAATTATATTGTCTAAAATTATATAATCTTTTAAGCATTTTAAACATAACATCAAAAATGTGTAATACATTAGAAAAAATTAAAGAAAACTAAATATATTAGTTGGTGGAGTTGATACATTAAAATAGTTTGCATGTGACCATGTCGTAATCTATATTTGGTTTAACTAGCTATATTTTTCCATTCTTAAAAATTTTAGCTATATTTGGGATTAATTTATGATATTATTGAGATCATATATTTACATAAAAATTTTGAAAATATTTATTATATTATTTTTTATAGTATTAAAAATAATATTTTAAGTAGTTTTTGTTGTGTTTTTTTTTTTTTCTCTTTTTCTCTTTTTTTTTGGTTTTTTTTTTTTTTTTTTTTTTTTTTTTTTTTTTTTTTTTTTTTTTTTTTTTTTTTTTTTTTTTTTTTTTTTTNCACCTGCTCTCTTTAGACAAAATACTTCTGTACTTTCCAGATTTCTTTACTTCGGGAGGTTGTAACTCAAACCTCGCCGCCGGGAAAAAAAATCAATGGAAGGAGGAGGAGGACCAAATCAAACGATTCTCAGTGAAATAGAACGTATGCCAGAAGCTCCACGTCAACGTATCTCTCATCACCGTCGAGCTCGCTCCGAAACTTTCTTCTCCGGCGAATCAATCGACGATCTCCTCTTATTCGATCCTTCCGATATCGATTTCTCTTCCCTAGACTTCCTCAACGCTCCACCACCACAACCAGGAACACAACCACAAGCTTCTCCTATGTCCGTTGATTCACCTTCTGAAGAAACCTCATCCAACGGTGTTCCACCTAATCCTCTTCCTCCAAAACCCGATGGTGCTCAATTCGGCCGCCATGTTCGTAGCTTCTCGGTTGATGATTCCGATTTCTTCGATGATTTAGGGGTTACTGAAGATCAATTTACTGGGAAATCTCTAGCTACTAGTTCAGGAGAGAAGAAGAAGGGGAATCATCATAACAGGAGTAGTTCTATGGATGGAGAGACGAGTTCGGCGTCGTTTAATATCGAATCGCTTTTAGCTTCTGTGAGTGTTAAAGATGGTGGGAAGAAGAATATGGGTATGGGTGGTGATAGACTTGCTGAGCTTGCTTTGCTTGATCCTAAAAGAGCTAAAAGGTTAAATTAGGGTATTTCATTTTTTTTTTTCGCTTTCTCAAATCTTGTATCTTTTTGGAATTTGGTGAGATTGAGATTAGTGTTTTGTGGTGATATGTTTTGATAGGATTTTAGCGAATAGACAATCTGCGGCGAGGTCGAAAGAGAGGAAGATTAGGTATACTGGTGAGTTGGAGAGGAAGGTTCAGACACTTCAGAATGAAGCAACAACATTGTCTGCTCAAGTCACTATGTTGCAGGTAATGTTTTATATGACTTGGTCATTTTGTTTTAAGGTATTGTGTTTATGCAGTTGATGTGAATTGTGAAAGGTTAGTGAAGATTTCCACACCGTATCTTTAAGGCTTTTTGTTTATGCAGCTGATCCTAAGTTTTGAGTTACAGTTGATGATGATGGCTTGTGCTTGTACTTCGCTTGATTGGTTCCTGTAGCTTATAACTTGTAATTGATGCCTAGTGTGTTTAAGATTTCTTCTTGGTATTTAGAGAGTTACACCACCTTCTTGCTCTTAGATTTTAAGAAAGAGTAACAGACGACATATATCAATAAGCGACTCCAGTAGGCTATATTAGTAACCAACCGGTTGAGGGGCGAGTACTACATCCGTTTGTAGGAACAGCAGTATTAAAAAGATTTGTTATTGTCATGTTAATTTAACCAACATGTGAGATATGTCAACAGTATAATGAACACTTGTAAGAAAGCAAGTTTTGTTTGCACTTCAGTGATAGAAGCAACGGAGGAGTGAGTAAGATAAAATGATTCTTGTCCCAAGACCATTTATAGTGCTTTGCATATTTCTGCATCTTTACTCTCTGCCCTTTGTATATTGTGCAGAGAGGAACGTCAGAATTGAACACTGAAAATAAACACCTCAAAATGCGGCTGCAAGCTTTAGAGCAACAAGCTGAACTTAGGGATGGTAAGCCTTCATTGGGGTCGTTCTGAATATATAAACCAAGTTTTTGGTATGAAAGATTTTAAGTCCCCATTAAGACATATATTGTTCGGTGTAACTTGCAGCTTTGAATGAAGCGCTGCGGGATGAACTGAACCGACTTAAGATGGCCGCTGGAGAAATTCCTCAGGGGAACGGAAATTCATACAACCGTGCTCAATTCTCATCTCAGCAATCGACAATGAATCAGTATGGGAACAACAAGAACCAGCAGATGAGCACAAATGGGCAGCCGTCGTGCCCAAGCTTCATGGATTTCACCAAGAGAGGCTAACTTTGATTTACCCTCGAAATGTTGGCCGAAATTATAGTTTATATTCATTTTGGGCTGCAATATTGGATGTATGTAAGTATGTATGTATGCATGTAATATGGCTTGTGTTAGCTTGATTTTACGTCTATGCTGATATGTTCATGGCGATGTTGGTCTATCTTTAAAGAGTAGTAACTACTGTAATACTCTTCAGAAATCGTTATAGTAATCACTTCTGCAAGGCATTTAGCATCAATCATCTAAAACACAGCTAAATCGGCAGTGTTAGGTACATGGGATTTTGGTAATGCTAAAATCCAGTAAAAGACTGCAAATGGCTTGGGGAAGAAGACGAATGATAATCATGCTCCAGTAAACGTTCTCTATCACAAACATTTTTACTAACTTGAGAAATAAATTACGGATTACAACCTTCGATTAGCAACACCTGATGCTTTTCTGAACATTGTTTGAAACCATAACATGTAAATAAGAGAAACTGACAAAATTTTATGCTGATCGAAACCGAATTCAGGATTACAGTGGAGAGAAATTTAAACAAGATGAGGCACAACAATGCCAACATATGAGAAATTGCACCATCACTTGTGAGCTGGACAGATGCAGTTGTTGGTTCCTACCTCCGATGCAAGGCATGGAGGCTGAGTTCCGTCCTCATACCAGACCGATCTGTGTTTGACAAGGTCTTTCAGGAAATTATCGAGCTTCTCAATTGTAACACTTGGCATAACCACCACATGAGCTATATCCCCTTGGCAAGCGAGCTGCCACCTTCTAACAAATTCTTCATCTTTAGGCCTTTCAAAGACCACGGTGCTGCTAAGTTCGTTGAGCATGGCGCTGATTCCAGCTTCGCAGAGTCGGTCTTTGAGGTAATGTGCGTTTCTCAGGCATTTCTGAACTTCTTTCTGGAATCCTTTGTACCCTTTCCTGTTAAGAGTATACCAGAGGAACAAAGGGGCATGCCCGTTCCGGCTTCCCATGATTGTTGCATCCCTCGAGGCAAGGTACTCAACATTACTGGAGAGGACTTTGATGTGTTCCATTCTTGTTATCTGAACACCACAAGGCATTGGACACCCGACAAATTTGTGGCCCGACACACTCACACTTCCTATCGGTTTATTGAATGTGACTTTCGGTGCCTGCGAAATGAAGAAAAAAGCCAGCTCAGAGCACAATAAAGGTTATCAAAATGGTTTGATTAAAGACTGTACACTTACACGTTTGACAAAAGGCATCATAAGTCCAAACAGAGCTCCATCACAGTGAATATAGAACCTGTCATGCGAGAAACCACACTCTTCAAGAGTTTTTATTACAAGGTCAAGATCATCAACAGCTCCTTTAACCGTTGTTCCTGCAGAAAACAAGATCTAACCATCAGCAAAAATCCCAACCTCTCCCAATACAACAAACCAAGTAATAATAGAGATACACCAACCTATGTTAACATTAAGAATAGCCGGTTTATCTTTGTTTGCCAACAGTTTTTTTCTGAAATCATCACAATCAATCTCCCCAGAGATAAGCGTATCAACCTTCTCGCACTCCATTCGATACATACGAGCTGCTTTAAACACAGAGTAATGCGATTCACGCGACGCATACAAAATCCCATCAGGAAACATCTCTCTCCTGCAAGATTTAAAACAAATCCACAATGAGTATCAAATCAAAACACCGCAAAAACCGGGGAATAGGAAACAAATCAAAGATCAATTCCGCAAAACTCACCCAACTAAAATGCCATGAAGGTTTCCTTCAGTACCACAATTAGTAATGTAACCCCAATAATCATCTCTCTCAATCTCCCAAAGACGAGCAAACCAATCCAACACACCAACTTCAAAAGGCCTTGAGTGTACACCATAGTTACTTTCAATAAACGGATCTCCAAGATTATTAATCGAAAAATGCTGTAACTGACCAAGCGCACCATAGTCGAAATCCAAATTATAAGGATAACCTACACCACATTTCCAATTCCACACACATTCAAAAAAAAAAAAAAAAAAAAAAATTCAGATCAAGACTATGATGATGTTTGATTCAATGTTTTACCTAAATGATATTTGGTTCGTTCAACCAAAGTTTTACGATAACGAGCGAGTACACTAGCCATATAAGCTTCTTTATCTCCGGTGAATTCATCGTTCACCTCCGGTTCTGTAACAGCAAGTGACGTCGTGTGGATATTCCTACCGAGAACCATTTCTCTATCTCCTCCGTTCGTTTTTTTCAGATTCTCCTCGATGATGTCATCAGCTCCGATTCCGTTTGTCACCGGAGAAGGTAACGGTTCGGTGACTACAGCGGTTGGATCGAAATCGTCAGATAAGATGTCGAGTTTTTCGTTTAGGTTCATCATTCCAAGGATCTGATCAGATTCCAAAGCTCCAACCATCGTTTTAAAGAGAGGAGAATCTGTAGAATCTGTAGATCTGAGAGAGAAGAAGTGATTGGAGGAGAAGCGGTGAAAATGGTGGGACAGAGAGAGAGAGACGCTGCTTCGTCGATTTTGTTTATATATATATAAGGGCCAAGATTTGAGTTTTTGCCCTTTCGCCGTCACTTGCGCGTGCGTTCGTGAGATTTTGATATTTTTCTTATAATAATATTTTTTTGTAAAGGTTGCCAACTTGCTATTGAGATTTTTCTTTTATTTTAATAGATTAATGCAACCAAACCCACCAACTTAATTTTTTTTTTTACGCGTTAGCATCACACCTTAAAAAAAGGCACCAAAATACCCTAATTCCAAATTAATTCGCAATATAACCCCTCTTTCATATCCACGTTATGTTTTTGACGGAGTGCGCAACGCAGCGTTTTGTGAGTGTTAACAATGTCGAAACTCCGTGTTGTTTTGAAAGGGGATGATAATGTTCCTCTATTCGTGTGTATCTCTCTTCCGTCTTCTACTCTGCTTCTTCTTCTCTCACTCACAATCTCTCGAGCTAATAACATTGAAGCAGACATAAGCATTGAGAAGAGAAAAAAAAAACTAAGAATGAGAGAGAGAGAAAACCATGTCTGTGAGAAAAAAAAACTAAGAACGGATCTGGTCATTCACATCGCCTCATCAACGGCGGCGAATATCAGATTCGATGAGTCAAACCCAATCTGGATGGTCTCTGACGGTCTCCAGGAGGTAGAAGAATCTCTGTTTCCCAGATCTTAGGTCAATCTCGTCACATGCCTTCACCGTTGACTATGAGTCCCTTGTTTTGATAATTGTTTTGGTGATGGGTGAAGGTATGGGAAAAGGTATCAGAACGTGGAGATGAAGCTTCGATTCTCTATTTTAAAGGAGAATCTGGATTTAATCAGATCCAAATTGATTAAAACCTAAATTATAACTCTTTAATTTAAGGAGATGAACCCAATGTTAAACCACAAGGCAGCTCCATCAATTTGTTCTCTCGGTTCATAAATTCCGACCCGATTAACGAAACAGAATGTGGACATGAATCTGATTTGTTATTCTATGGCTTCTCCACTAATTTCTCAAGCCTTCTTGATTCAAGCTCCTTCCATAGCTTTCGACCTAGCTCCCATCTTTACTACTCGGGTCAAAAGTTTATGAATCAAATCTCAAACTTGAGAGCAGACCACAGTGATGTCAACGGACCTTGCTCGCTTCAATGGAGGATTAGGGATTTTCTCGACTTGGGGCTCTTGCTGGCTCTCGAGCTTCTCGAGTTGAGAAAGAGAATCAATAGAGATGGAGCTGCTGGACGAGGATTTGAATATGAGAGGTATCTCTACTGAGACAATTAGCAGACAGAGAAACCCTATTACCCATTATTACACGAACCAATCTCTGCTTCCATAGTGAGGAGAATAGATGAAGCTTATCGTTTTTTTTCCACTTTCGACAATTTGGAATTTTTCATTTCTTTATTTTTTCTTTATTACACTCGTGTGGTTTTTTTTGCAAAAGACCAAACTTTCACAAAACATTGTGGTTTTATTTCATTAAACAGACGTTACACTGTGCCACGTCACCGATATATAGATGAATTATATTGCGGGTTAATTTGTGATTAGGATATTTCAGTGCAATTTTTTGAGCTAGAACGCTGCCGCGCAAAAAAAATAAATTGGCAGATTTCGTTGCATTAATCCCTTATTTTAATTACTACATCGAGAATTGAAACCAAAACAAAATTTGATTTTACAATGTTTAAAAGAAATTTTTAACGACAAAAATAAATTATTTCAAAAATATAATTTTTATCAAAAAAAAAAGTTCAAAATCGAAAAAAAAAACACTTTTTGTTTATACTATTTGAGAATCTATTTTAAGTAAACAAATAAAAAGTTGTTAAGAATTTAAAATACATATTGCTCACCAAAAAAAAAGCAAAATATATGTAACGGATATAAAAAATAAGTAAATTGTTTTGCATTGCACGGTTCACTCAAAGTGTTGTTTGATAAATAAAGGGAAAACGATATATTCTCCCACGAACAGTGTCGATATCACAATAAATCTCCACCAAATTATGATCTCGTTCTAAATATACCCGAAAACATGCTTCTAAACCTTAATCTACACAAATCGATACTTCTCATCTCTTTCTCCATAAATTTGGGTTTAATCGGTTTACGAGCTAAATCCGATAGAAAACCAGTCGAATTCAAACCTTAACCAAATTTATAACTCGAGAAAGACCCTAAACCGACCCGAGACGATAAGTAATTTCTTTTTCTTCAAAATATCTAAATTCATCTAAGAACCCTAAAAACTTCTTCTTCTTCTTGAAATCAATCCCATCTCTCAAGTATGTTTATAACAACGAGTTCCTAACTCCAATCCCAGGAGGATAACCAGCATCACTCTTGTCCAAATCCAAACTCTGCACCGCGTACAGAAACCCGAAAGCTCTAACAATAGCACCCGCCTTACCAGACGCCGCTGATATCCCATGACAAGTCGATCTCAACCTCGCCGGAAAAATCTCAGCAGAAATAACAAACGTTGTCGCATTAGGTCCAAAATCTCAATAAGAACAACAAACGTCGTGTTTTTGGAAGAGGTTGCTGCTGTAGTAGGCGATGTCAAGGAGGAACCATGTGGTAGTTGTGCCGAGAAGGTGGAGGCCGTGACGGCGAGCGAATTCGGAGGAGAATAACCCGAAGGAGGTAATAGGGTTTGATGAAGATGATGGATTTGAGTGTGCTTCTTCTTCTTCTGCAATTAGATCCACTTGAGGCACCTGTTGTACAAAACTTTTTTTTTTCTATTTACATTAATATCGACATTATGGTTTTAGTTTTGGTAATACCATCAAATTATAAAACTATATGTTAAAACAATTTCACAACTACATTGTTTCATGACTGAACTAAAACCGGTTTAGGATTCGATTTCTTTGATTTGAGTTTTTTTTAGATCTAGGTTTCTTCGTTTAAGGATGATGATCGATTTGGGATTTTTGTTTTTGAAGTATTATAACCGATTTCGGGTTTTAGGAGTTTGGTTTTCGAGTTTAAAGCCGGTTTATCATCAGAGTCATTTGGTTAAGTAAACCATAAAACAATCAAAACCGACGCCGTGTAAAACTAGACGAGAAGTATGATTTCCGTGGGAAATAGATGAGAAGTATCTATTTGTGGGGATTAAAGTTTAGAAATATGTTTTTGGGGACATTTAGAATGGGATCATAGTTTGGTGGAGGTTTATCGTGATATCGATACTGTTTGCGGAGAAATAGATTGTTTTTCCATGAATAAAACAAGAATTTTAGCTTGTTTAAGGAAACAAAAAATATATATTTTTATGGAGAGAAATGTTTCATTTAGTAGGGAATAAGATATGGTTTATAACCTAAACTATTATTAGATTCTGCTTGTGATTAGACAACACATAGTTTTGTGCGAATGACTAAATTTATATTATAATTATAATTATTATTTAGACAATAGATCTACCTAAAGACACCCAACCCAAGTTGGATATATTTTCTCGACATCGGAAATCGTTTACTTATTTAAATAACCAAAAAAAACTTACTCCCTCTATTTTATATTATAAGAAGTTTTACCCTTTTTTTTTGGTTTCATAATAGTTGATATTTTCACTTACAAGATAAAAATTGACACTTTTTGTCATTTTTACCTTTAGTCAAAAGCTCAATTCAATATAGGTATTTAATGTGTTTCTTAAATTCAAGATAGAATATAGAGTTAATATGGATATTTTATGTGCTTCCTAAATTATTGTGCAAAACTCTTAAACTTCTTATAATTTGAAATAGAGAGAATGTCTTTTTTCTCTTTGTTTTTCAACAAAATATTATTATTAAGTCTCAACCGGATTTTTCGAATAAGTTTTTAACGAGAAGTACGCAACACATTCTTTTATCGGTTGATGACTTATTCATCAACTTCTCAAAAATTCACTTTTTGTCTATTATTCCAGTTTTGCTCTCACAACTTTCAGTAAATATCAAGTTTGTTTAAATTATCATATTCATTAAAAAATAATATTATTATTAAAGAGACTTAAGTCGATGGTGAATATACAAGTGCTAACAGGTCGAAGCCCAACCGGAAAAGGACAGCGAAGCGTCCAAACAGAGTATCCGAACCGACCTAAGACACGTGTCTTCTCGCCTCCTCTCCACACTATACGTGGGGCCATGTGTAGTGTGGCTACAGTAAGAGAATCCAAATAAACTTATTCTAGCTCCATAGAGCTTACTAAAATAGATTGTAAATTGAATAGCTCATGAAATGCTTTATTATACAAAGAAACTAAAAGAGGAAAAATTAAATAAAGAACACCATGTTCAGTAAATCTTTGATTCATATATCATAAAAAGATTAAGGAGAGTTCCTCCAAATGGCAACTCTCTAGATTTCAATAAAAGTTTTTCTAAGATAAATATTTATATAGAATGATTTGTTTGCAACCTTAAAATATATGGGCTAATTGATATTATATTGGGTTTGTTGGCACTACAATGAGCTTGTGTTTTATGTGTTCTAATACTCTCTTCACAAACTTGGTGTGGGGTGAAAACAACACAACAAGTTTGAACCTCAAATGAAGATATGACTTTGACATGAGCATGCGTTGTTGAAGCAAGATCATTGTGATGTAGACGGATGGCTCTATCACCACCGAAAACAAAAATTAGTGTGAGATATATTCATGCCTATATTTGGAGAGTAGCGCATGACTCACTCATAGGTACTTCTTATACTTAGAGAGCTTAGTTAACCCGAGGTATTTGTTACCTTTCTGTCTCACTAAGAGTTTAAGTTTTCTTTACTTACTTAACTCCCCTAATTTGTCTCACGACGAATCAGAATTGTCACCCACAACTACTTTAATCCTACTTGATATCTGCTTCTCATCCATTAGCCAATCACAATTTGCATCTCATAATTTTTTTTTTTTTTTTTGGCATTTCCACAAACACCTTATGTGCGCTCAATGGATCCTTGTATTTACCATAGAAATCAACAGAAACTTCTAGGTCATAAACACGTCCTTATCAAAAACCAAGACCAACTTATTTTAGACCTTCCAAGAGCTCATTAACAGACACCGTTCCATGAAGATAGAATGAGCAAATTGCTCCTTATCTGATCGGTTTCATTATAAACAACTTATTTCATTCCAACTTCTCAATTCCAGACCTAGAAATCTAAACCAATCATCATCATCACTCTTGTTCTGTCTTAGAGCAAAAGACATATACATTACTGTTTGTTATGATTGTGGTTCAGACCAGAGCCACGCTTGCAGCAGATGACACCATTTTCTTCCTTCCAGAAGAGCTCAACAACTAGAGTCTATGCACTTCAAGTGTTCGACAAAATTACAACAAGTCTTCTCCGAGATTATGTGGAAAATGAAGTTGTCAAGATAAAGATGATCTCACGAAAATTTTAATGGCTAGGCGTTGATAGAGATCCCCAGATAGCCTAAGCTCTAAAACTGATAGCATCATATTTTACCTATTTTTTCGCACGCATTGAGCTTAGTTTTATATGTTCTTACATGCATTTAGGATAGTTTTAATGCATTTGTGTGTGTTTATGTATTTGTAGGTACTTGGGACAAAACCATCATATATATAAGGTGTTCTGAGAGCTTGTTGAAGCCTAAGGGAAAGATGGACCCGTCACTTGGATCAAGTGTGTTCGCAGAAGGATTTCGTAAAGACCGGCAAGCCGAGCGTCGACCCCACCATCGACCATAGGGGGTCGAAGTGCTCCTAAGCCAAGTCCCGACGCAAGCATCGTCCACGCAAGTTTCGACTGTGAGTGGTCGACGCCCATCCTGAGCCCAAGCATCGACCAAGAGCATCGACCATGGGTGGTCGACGCTGTCCATCCGAGCAGAAAAAGAACTTTCGATCTTGATTGATTCAAGTTATGGAAATTTGGTGGTGCGAGTTATTGTTTTCTAGAAGCTTCTGAGGCACGACCTAGACCCTCTAAGACCCCTAACTCTATATAAACACATGTAATATCATTAGAAACAAATTCTAACTTTTTGTCTCATTTTCTCATATCAATAAAAGAGTTCTTCTTCTAAGTTTACTTCTTTCTTATGCTTTTGTTTATTCTTATGCTTTGATTTATTTTACTGTTTTTACCTTTTAGTTTATTGTTTATTGCTTTATGATTATAATCTTTTTCTCTATCGTCACCCTCGGAGAAATAAGAAATTGTATCATTTAGACCACTAGGGTGGTAGTCGATGATGGGATCAAAGATTTAAGATTTAATATATCTGATTATTCTTAATCGATCTAGCTACTCTGATATGCAATCTTAATGTTAAGCTATGTCTTATGGGATGTGCTTAAGGTTATAACCAAATCAGTAGATGTGGTTATACGAATAGAAGCCCTTAGCACCACGAGAGTGGGTTAAAACTTCAGACTTGCATATTAGTGAGTATTAGCTATGATCGAGTTTGTTGTTTGATGGAGAAGCTCAAAGCTGGTCTAGTTATGGCCAAACCTAGATTAAATCTCAGGAATACATCATCATGAGAGTGG
Organism: Boechera retrofracta; assembly: GCA_015832515.1. Classification (NCBI taxonomy): domain Eukaryota; kingdom Viridiplantae; phylum Streptophyta; class Magnoliopsida; order Brassicales; family Brassicaceae; genus Boechera; species Boechera retrofracta. The sequence goes on from JACCIV010034894.1 coordinate 231,560, forward strand.
GATTGTATTCTAGTAATAGATCTATCATTCACTCTACGTCTTAGACACGCTCTAACTTAGTTAATAGCTATGTTTATCGGTTGGTAGTGTTACAGCCGTTAATCGATGTGTCTCTCACACATAAGAATAATCGATGATGGGATTGCGTTTTATGCGTGAAGGCCACCACGAGAGTGGGTCTCACATAGTGACTAGTTCCACGAGAGTGGCCTAACCTAACTTTGAATATCCCTAGATTGACAACATAAACTTAATTGAAAAAAACATGAATCCTATAATTAAGAATCCTTGTAAATCGACTATCACCCAATTCTCTGTAAGTATTTATTTAAGTTATTTTCCTTTTGTTATTATTTTACGCACTTTTATTTATGCTATTTATTTTATGCAATTTAATTTATGCAATTTACTTTCCATTATTTATTTTATGCAATTTAATTTAAGTAATTTAATTTATGTTATTTAATTTATGCAATTTATTTCAAGTTATTTATTTTATTTTGTTTTATGTTTTATTTATTTTATTGTATATATTTAGGACATAACCCCCTCTAATATTATTCTGCCTAGATTATATTTGTATTTGCATTCTCTGTGTGTTATTTTATTCTCTCTGTTGATCGATCTCATACTAGTACAATTGCATGACTGTGCACTTGCGGTCTTATGGGTTAAACTCTCGAGACTATTCTATAGGTAGCGCTCGGTTGAAACCTGAGAAGGAAGATGACAGTTAACTACTTAATCTTCCCCATGATCAGATACCATAAGTGAATCCACTGTTTAATTGATATATCATAATAGTACTAAGAAGCAGAATTGCCCCAGATGGCAACTCTCTAGGTTCCAATAAAAGTTATCATAAGATAGATATTTATATAGATGTATTTGTTTGAAACCCTGAAACATGTGGGCTAATTGACATTATATTGGGTTTGTTGGTACTACAAAGGGCTTGTGATTTATGTGCTCTAATAGCTACATCCCATGACTCAGGTTCCCAGGCAGCCGTGATCAGCCGCCTGGCAGTGGCGCGGTAGACTTCAGCCTCAGAGCATGAGCGCGGCAATGTGCTGGACGAAAGACTTTCGGCGAAGGAGCAAAATAAGCAGAGCAGCGCGAAACCTTCGCCAAATCTCCTTACGAGACCACCTCCAAACGAAGCCAAAAACTGAAAGAGCTCTCGTAGTCAGAGACAGACAACCAAATCAACGCATATCAAGAGAAAGCAAGGAGGACAGCGTTGAGATCGGAAGCAGGTGATGGAACCGGGCGCCACGGATCTCCAACGGGAGGAACGACGACCGATTGTTCCAAAATCCAAACCACCGGACGCGAAGAGAAGGAGGAGAGAGAGAGAGAAAGAGAAATGAAAAAGAAAAGAAGAGAAAAAAAAAAAAGAGATGGAGAGAAACTCCGGTGGCCGAAGATCGCCTTCTCGTCTCTCGAAACTATCTTTTTATTTTAACCAATCATCATTGTTTCCTTTTCTTTTTACGTTACTTAAAATGGCGAATGATTTGTTTGTTTGGTGGTTTTAAAAATGAATAATGTTCTTTCTTTTACCGTTGGAGACAAATGATATGGAACACTTTACTATTAAAATAACAACAAGCTTAGGAATCCATGAATGAAAAACAGAGCGGATCTAGGATTTATTTTTATTGAGGGTATACATATTAAAATATATACACTACAAAAAAATAAGTGGATTTTCGACCGACGTTTTAGTCGGAATTTCGTCTAAATCAAATTCGTCATAAACCACTGGTCAGAAATCCGTTTTAGTCGGAAAGTGGTCGGAGAAATTTCCGACGACCTGAGTGGTCGGAATCGATGGTCGAAATTTTAGTCGGAAGGTTTTGTCGAAATTGGTCGGAAATGAAATCGGAATATCATCGGAATTTTTCGACCAATTTTCGATTAACTAAAAAAAACCAGAAAAACTAATAATATAATTTTATGATTAGAAACCTAATAATATTTTTTTTAAAACTTGAAATTAAAAGATTCAACATTGAGTTTGAAACTAATAAATTGTTGAAAGGAATATTGAGTTTTCAAAATTTGAAATTAAAAACATTAAACTAATAAAAGGTTAAAAGGAAGATTGAGTTTTTCCGGCGACTCTTTGGAAAAGGAAAATTGAGTTTTTTTTTTGTGATTCGATTTGTTGTTTTGTGATTTGTGAGGTTTAGAGACGTGCCTAACAAATTTATATATGGAAACATTAAAATATTATTTTTATAATTAGTACTATTTCACAAAAATTTAGTGGAGTCATGTGCCCCACTAATATGTTCTAAGCCAGTAATGAAACTACACTGTTTACGCATTGTGAAAATAACAAAACATACACTTATGTAGACAGGCCAAGAAGTCAAAGACTCAAGAGGCAGCATGATGAGACCATGATGTTAATATCCATGCATTTCAAATTCAGTGGAATCGTCATAAGAGATCATGGTCGACAAACGCATAAAATAGTCGAATACTCCAACCTGAAAATAAAAATACGTCAAATTTTATATCTAGAAATCATTTCGATCTAAGTATTAAGAAAGTAACATGTTGGTATAATTTTGTTATCAAGATTAATCGAACAAAATCTAAAATAAATCTAATAAACCCGATAAATCGATGAAAAACAAATATTTAAAATAATATTAGATAAGGGATCAATGCAGATTTTTATGGATAACGTCAACACAAGTTTCTATTATTGATCTTGTCGTCTCTATATTTGTGAGTAATTTTATCCAGGCATGTCTTGGACATATAGTTAAGAAACATGCCTATGGGACTATAGGACTTCTAAATTTTGGAGCCCATAAAAAAAAGTTTGTAATGCTTAGAAAAGTTTTGGGTCTCTAAGTTGTGAGATGTTGTGGTTAGAAAATTATTAGTGCCTATTTTATAAAGACGATAAATTAAAAAATATATATTTTTAACAATGGTGAAAAGTGAAAACAGATCAAAGAAAAAAAAATTTAGAAACCCCACAATTAATCAAATAATGGAAAAATCAAAGGTCAAACGTAAACTAATATCTTAATCAAAAGACCACGATTTTTGGTTTCATATTAGATCTCAAATAAAGCAGGACTGGCGATGATTTTATCAAGTAGGAAATTTAGTAATCGACTCCTAATCTTTCGTAAAACCATGGCTTTTTATGATTAAAAACGCAAGAATGAACTAGAGACACGAAATCAAGACGAAAACGAGAAACCTCGAAACTATAAGCGATAAATTTCTTATAAGCGAACAAAGCTCAAAGATTGATTGATAGTTTTTTTATTTTTGTTATTTAAGATTCGTGTTTTCAGTATACTCTAACAAATCAATTACTTTTTGCGTAAACATACACATCAAATTTAATATGAAACTATAGATTTTTTAGTGAAAATTTAAGACCAAAACATAAAAATGCCGAAGGCTACAATGTCGTTTGTGAAGCCCAATATCTCCAAAGTTCAAACAACTGATCCCCGATGGTATGATGTCTCGTGTGCACTACTTCAATCAAATTACTCTTAATTCATATGGATCATAAAAGAGCCAAAAGCTTTGTCATCTTCTTTATTTTTTTAGTTGTTTTGAATGTGCCTAATTGTCTCTATTATATATTTAATTTGTTTTTCACTGTTATTTTCATCTTGCTACTTTTGGCTACAAAATTATTTAAAATATATAAATGATACACTACAAACCACAATTTCGTGCTTATCACATATCTTACAATATTATATCATTATTTCGTGTGTGTCATCGATTTTTTTTTTTAACGATTTATTAAAAACCTAAAACGGTTTAAATATCAAAACCACTTGAAACAATTTTTACATAACAAAACTTCTGGGAAAGAACCCTAACATTACGAGCTAAGTTATCTACTTTCATATTGGAAATTCGGAAGATTACTAACAGAGCGAAAACATTAAAAACTTCTTTGAGTTTTTCCACTTCCTCCAAGTGCATCTTGAAAACATATCAGTCTGTTGGAGAACTCACCATTGACTCTAACTATGCACAATCGGTGAGAAAACTTTTTGATTTTATTACATTATTAATTTTGTGCATATCACGGAAATCAATTATAGCATTTGTTTTTTTTATATATGGAATTTAATTTTGATAGGTAAAATTTTCAAATTTTGATAGAATATAAGTGAAAGACATTGAACTAAAGGATAAGATTGTTGTATTAATGTATTCAAATCAATAAAAGTAAAAAAAAAATCGTGTAATTGAGATAAGAAATCTTTGGTTACACCATTTCCAACCTTAAAATGTTTATTTCCTTTCCTCTCCGGAGGTATATGTCTTGAAAATAAAGGGGATGTCATATAAAACTAACCTAATCACTATTCACTAAACAAAACATAAAGCAAAAAAACGAGGAAATAGTTTCAGAATTTCACGAAGACAAGAATCTGATTTTGAAGTTTCTCAGTATAATATGGTACCGTTAGCACTCATTTTTCTCTCTTTTTCAACAGTGATTATGTTTTGGTTATTGGGTTTGGGGGTTGATACTCGTTTCTATGTGACGTTGAAACGTATGTCTTGTGTTCTTTTGTTTTAGGCCATTGTTTGTCATAGTTGTGGTGACCGCGGTGTCGAAGAAGCAATCTTATATTGTGACTCTTGTAAGATTGTGGTGGCGCACCGGTGAGTTTGTTTATTGGTTTTCCTGTGATTGATATGCCTACATCAGAGAAACGAAGTTTGTTTGGCTTATATATGTTATTTGCTTAGAGTTCCTTCTTCTGTTTTTTGACGTTCTCTTGGTGTTGTGGTTTGCTCTTATGCTTATTACCTCTTTCTCCTGTTCTTCAGCTATTGTGTGGGCGTAACGCAGACTCCTTTTACGGAATACATAACTTGGATATGTGAGGACTGTGATGGGAGTGACAGTGTGTCTAATAGCATAGAAGTTGATCAGACTACTAAGCTTACACATATTTTGAAGAAGAGTGACAAAAAAAAAGAAGAAGTTGATCTTTGACAAAAAAAAAATGTGCTATTTTGTTTCAGGCGCCTGTTTGTCAAACTTGTGGCGACATAGGTTTTGAAGAAGCACTAGTTTATTGTGACTCTTGCAAGATTGAGGCTATACACCGGTGAGTTTGGTTCATGATTTTACCTGTGGTTGATTCAGCTATATATTGCGTGGGCATAACGCCGACACCTTTTACGGAATACATAACTTGGATAGTGAGGACTGTGATGGGAGTGACAGTGTGTCTGATAACATAGAAGTTGATCAGACTGCAAAGCGTTTAAGTGTTTTAGCTGTTGAGGATCATGTTGAACCTGTTTAAGTGTTTTCTTGATGAGTTAAAGAAACATTGAAGGAATCTAAGAGACATGTGGTTATTTTGTGGGCTATACTTGGTGTAGCTGCCAATAATTTTTTTTTTCTTTTTTTGCAAAAATAAAAACAGATTTTAAAATTTGTGTAATAGTGAAAAGAGAAAAGTAGAGGCAATTCTATACTAACAGTGGTGTAAGATTATGGGTTTTTTTTTTGACCTCGGAAGATTATGGTTAAATACCAATATCAAACAAGTACAACCTAGCAAAATTCTATCTAGTCCATTTTTCTATTCGCACTCGCCTCAGACATTGTACACAAATTTCAACGTTTGACGTCGTTGTCGTTGCAATCTTTTTGCATTCTAGAAGACTCTCTTGTTTTTTACTCAACTTTAGTCATGTTCCCCATTTCCAAACAAAGCAAATCTTGATCCCGACGAAAAAATTCTCATTCTTTTATTTGATGTAAATGGAAAAAAAAATTTAGTTATAAGATTTTTGTATATAAATGGATAAAAGTAAAATATTTCTTAAAAAGGTAATAAATCTTTAATTACAACGTGTCCGATCCTAAATTGTGATTTTTTTTTTCAGCCAAAAAGTTTCTAAACCTTCAATTCCTTTCTGTAGTGGCTCATTTTGTTAACTAGTTCTAATATACCCTTAAATATTTTACTTTTATCCATTTATATACAAAAATCTTATAACTAAATTTTTTTTTCCATTTACATCAAATAAAAGTATGAGAATTTTTTCGTCGGGATCAAGATTTGCTTTGTTTGGAAATGGGGAACATGACTAAAGTTGAGTAAAAAACAAGAGAGTCTTCTAGAATGCAAAAAGATTGCAACGACAACGACGTCAAACGTTGAAATTTGTGTACAATGTCTGAGGCGAGTGCGAATAGAAAAATGGACTAGATAGAATTTTGCTAGGTTGTACTTGTTTGATATTGGGATAATTTCACTTCATTATAATTGTACTTGTTTGATATTGGGACTAGATAGAATTTTGCTGGGTTGTGTACCCGTTATCTCAAAACTTCATTTTTTCAACCTCGTCTAACCCTGCAACTTTAATTCTCGTAACTAAAAATCATATTTTTTATTTTTTTCCCAAACATGTGGTTTTAACAAACAGCATTGATCACCGTGAATATTAGTCTTAAAATCTGACTGTGCTAGATGTTCGTAAAATGGATGTCGGATTCAGACTTTAAGCATTAAAATAGATAAAAAATAGTTTGTGTATTTATATGGATGCGCAAAAAATTAGTATATTTTAATAATAATCGGAAACTATACTTGGTGAATTTTCCCTTTGATATTCTATCATGGCTTCCTGAAAATATATGTCCCTTCAAAATAATTTGTATTGGTTTCAACTCTTAATCTATCATTTATTCTGAATTATGTTTCTGAAGAAAATAATCTGTTTTAGTTAATTTGTTTCAAGTACTTTTGCTTCGTAACAATGCTTAATCTATAACATTGTAGATTATAGATCAAGTACTTTTTTCTCATTTTTCTATCAATGTTAGAATATAAATCATCTATTTATCTTCCATATATGGAAACGAGGACAAGGTTTTTTACGTATTGTGTCAGCTGTAACGACATTTTTTTGGCTGATTCAACTTCGATTATCAATAGCAGTAACAAAATCATATTTAGAACTAAAATCATAATCGCGTAAAATTAGAATTGCGTATGCTTTAATCAATTTTGAGGGCTTTCTGATGCGTGCATGGACATGAACAAGCTTGTAGCTGAGGATAGCACGGAGCATGGAGAAGAAGATGAGCTTGTAGCTGAGGATATCATGACTATACTACCTGGCCCCATGACGAAATCAAAGGCGTATCACTTTCGGTTTATAAATCAATTCAATTAAAGCACATAATTAAATTTTTTTTTTTTTTTGGTGGGCGCACATAACTAGATCAAATCTTAAAATTTAGAAACACACTTTCAGAAAAGGACTCACTTTTGATTGCTCTAAATGACATGCCTGTTATAATTATTCTGTTTCGAGCCATGAATTTTAGAAATCGTCAAGTGAAAAGAAGATGGAATCAAAAATCAGACAAATTTTGTTTGTTCTTGTTCTTCGCAAAAAAAATCTAATTTAGTCAAAAAGTTTTTAAAAAATAATAATTTGCTTGTAAACAATAATTGGCTATTTTCAAAATTAACAATAATTGTAAATTAAACATTGGACTTGTCGGAAAAGAAAAGAAAAAACAATGAACAAACATTCACTATATCAAACTATAAAATAATATAATTAAAATGATAAATATAACTAATAATGAAAAGTAATTATTTACTGAAATTCTCAAATTTAATAAAAAAGAAAGAAATTAATTTAAAGGACAAGATTTTTGTATTCAAATGAATTTTCTTGTAATTGAGATAACAAATCTTTGGTTTACACTTACACCATTTTACAACCCTAAAAATGTTTATTTCCTTTCCTCTTTATAGGTTTTATGTCAGAATATAAAACTAACTGAATCACTCACTAATAAACATAAAAGTTTCAAAAATGAGGACATGCATGTTGGAAGAGCGATTTGTGGCCGGAGAGTGCCTTAAGACTAAGAGCTCCGAAGTTAATCACTGAGATTTGAGTTTCTTACATTCTGTTTTAATTTATAAATCACTTTTAAAAAAATATCTGAAGCAGACTTAATTGTACATTCGCAGATTTAAAAAGAACAGTTAGATAATTTCAACTTTAAGTGGGCTTATTTTTTCAACCCTAATAAAAATCCCCAAACCCTAGTCCTGGATTGCTCCGAATCGTCTTTTTTTGGACTCTTGTTGTTGCTAAGGACCATCTGAAGAGTCTGTATTTTGAAAATTCTTAGGAAAGATGGTAACTTTATAACTCATTCTTCTCTCAATTTCGACAGAGATTATGTTTTGGTGTTTGTGTTTGAGTGTTGATACTCGTTTCATTTTGATGCTTGTGACATTGCTTTTAAGCTATTGCTTTTAAATCTTGATTCACGACAGGAAATGTTTTTGATCTTTGATTAAAAAAAAAATGATCTTTTTTTTTTTTTTTGCTTTTGTTTCAGGCGCATGTTTGTCAAACTTGTGGCGACATTGGTTTTGAAGAAGCACTAGTTTATTGTGACTCTTGCGAGATTGAGGCTATTATACACCGGTGAGTTTGGTTCATGATTTTACCTGTGGTTGATTGAGTTGTGTTGTTTTGAATATGCCTATACCGGAGAAAACGGATTTTGTTTTGCTCATTTGTGTTATTTGCTTGGAGTTTCTTATTATGTTTTAAAAGTTATCGGTGTTGTGCTTATTATCTATTTCCAGAGCCGGCTCAAACAATTTATAGGTCCTGAGCAAATTTTAAAATTAAGCCCCTAATATATCAAAAACAAAAAAATTATGTTTTTTGACAAAAATATTATTTTTATCAAAACCAAAAACAAGCAAAGCATAAGCAAAACAAAATATTAATTCGCATTATGTATAAAAATATAAAAAACAGCAACAAATAACCAAATCCTTCATTGGATTCTTCTTCTTCCAAACTTTTTTTGCAATCTTTTGTTTACCGACCTTCACACCGTAACATCTATTTTTTTGAATCTGACAAAAATAGGCTATTTCCCTTGTTCTTCAGCTATTGCATGGGCATAACGCCGACTCCTTTTACGGAAAACATAACTTGGATATGTGAGGACTGTGATGGGAGTGATAGTGATTCTGATAGCATAGAAATTGATCAAACTGCTAAGCTTAAACATATCCTGAAGAAGAAGAAAAAGAAAAGGAGCAGTAATCACACCGTGCCAGTTTTATCTCAGGACCATGGACTCCAGGATGCTACTAGTGTTGAACTTGTGGAGGTGTCTTCTTCACCAATTAAAAAAATAGTAGAGTTTAAGGGTCTGTTCGTTTGTATAACTAGATACTGTATCTAGATACATATACAAAATGTTGTTCGTTTAGTTTAAATTATAAGCAGTATCTAGATGCTGCATTTAGATGCATTTACAAAGTGTATCTAAAAAATCTAGAAATTTCAGATACTTTTGAAAGAGGTGTCTAGATACATCTAAGTGCATCCAAAAATAAAAAAATCTAAAATACCCCTGATTTTTTTTCTCTTTCACAAGAAGTCTAAAGTACACTTAAAAAAATCGTAAAATTTTTGAAAAACAGTAAAATTTCTGAAAACCGTAAAATTTTCTGAAAACCGTAAAATTTCCGAAAAAACGTAAAATTTCCAGAAAACCATAACATATTTGAGAAAACGTAAAATTTTTGGAAAACCGTAAAATTTCTGGAAAACTGTAAAATTTCTGGAAAACAGTAAAATTTCTGGAAAACCGTAAAATTTCTGAAAAATAGTAAAATTTCCAGAAACCCGTAAAATTTTTGGAAAACAGTAAAATTTCTAAAAAACCGTAAAATTTCCAAAAAACAGTAAAATTTCGGGAAACCGTAAAATTTCCGAAAACCCGTAAAATTTTCAAAAACCGTAAAATTTTTGGAAAACCGTAAAATTTCCGAAAAAACGTAAAATTTCCGAAAATCCGTAAAATTTCCAAAAACCGTAAAATTTTTAGAAAACCGTAAAATTTCCAGAAACCCGTAAAATTTCTGAAAAACAATAAAATTTCTGAAAAACCGTAAAATTTCCAAAAACCGTATAAATTTTGGCAAACCCGTAAATTTTTTGAAAACAGTAATGTCCTTTTAGGTTCAACTTTGTTTTTAAATCCTAACATAAATATATATCCTTTTTGGTCATTTGATTTTAAGTGCATCCAACTGTTAATTCAAATTACATAAACAAACGTAACTGCATCTAAATGCAATATTTAGATGCAGAAATGAAAAACAGAAACGAATGACATCTGAATGCAGTATCTAGATGCAATATCTAGATACACAAACGAACAGGACCTAAAAACAAGAAAGCTAAGAGAGTGGAAAGCCTCATGAATTGACTGGTTTAGATGGAAATGGATCATTGTCTCGGAGGCCGAAAATTCATCTTAAAACATATTGCTTACTGAAAATAGACAGTTAGCTGTTGGGAATAGTTCTTGCAAAGAGGCTGAATCAAATATGCCTCGAGGTTGACATTTAGGCATTACAGAGCCCAACCAATCAAAATACCGATATGGAGGTAAAGAAAACATGCTCTTTATAAAGATTTTGGAATTTGTTGGATTTTTGAATTTTAGGATTTGTTATAAATTTATATATAATTTAAAAAAAAATTAGAAAAAAATTACATATTATTCCAATGTGACTTATGTTATCCAATTTGTATTGCTTTCAACTCTTAATCTATCATTTATATTCTGAATTATGTTTCTGAAGAAATATTCTGTTTTAGTTAATTTGTTTCAAGTATTTTTTGCATCGTAACAATGCTTAATCTATAAAAAGTATTTGTTTTTTTTCTCATTTTTCTATCAATGTTAGAAGATAAATCATCTACTTACCTTCCATACATAGAAACGAGGACAAGATTTGTTACGTATTTTGTCAGCTGTAACAACATTTTTTAGCTGATTTAACTTCGATTATCAATAGCTGTAATCAAATCCTGCAAACACAAAATAAGATCAAATTTAGAACTAATATCGTAATCGTGTAAAATAAGAACTGCATATGCTCTAATCGATTTTGAGGGATTCCGGTTTATGAATCAATTCAATTAAAGCACATAACTAGATCAAATCTTAAAATTCAAAAGCTCAATTTCAGAAAAAGGACTCACCTTTGATTTCTTTAAATCACATGCCTGTTTGCAATGATTTATACTGAAGATTTCTAATTAAGATGAAAGTTACATACGTGTTGTAATTATTCTGTTTCGAGTCATGAATTTTAGAAATCGTCAAGTGAAAGAAGATGGAATCGAAAATCAAACAAAATTTTTTTTTTTCTGTGTTCTTCACAAAAAAAATTATAATTTAGTCAAAAAAGTTTTTTAAAAATAAATAATTTGCTTATAAAGTATAAACTTTCGAATGGGCTATTTTCAAAATTAAACAATAATTGTGAATTAAACATTGGGCTTGTCGGAAAAGAAAAAAAAAATGATGAACAAACATTCACTATATAAAACTATAAAATAATATAATTAAAATGACAAATATAAATCATAATGAAAAGTAATCTTCTACAATGAAATTATCAAATTTTAATAAAATATAAGTGAAAGAAATTAATTTTAAGGAAATATTATTGTATTCAAATGAATAAAATCAAAATTTCGTGTAATTGATATAACAAAACTTTGGTTTACACTTACACCATTTTACAACCCTAAAAGTTTCTATAGGTTTTATGTCGCAAGTACATTAAATCGGTTTTGTTATTTTAACTTAGGTAAATATGCTTTGTTATTTTATACTGAAGTATACGTAAATTAAATATGCTTTTAATTGAGAAATTCATAAACATGCGTAAATTAATTTTTTTTTGTTAATTTATTACTGAAGCAGACATATGTTAAGTCTGTTTTGTTATTTAGAAATTATGAAGAAGACGTAAATTAATTCTGCTTCACTTTTAAAATTTAACTATTTTCATTTTAAATTGTATAATTATTACTATAATTTTTTATATATTTTTATTTTATTTCGATTTAGACAAATGCATGAAGCATACTAATTTTGTAAAACTGTGATTTTTACAAAATTAAATTTTCTACATTTTACTTTAATTCATAAATGGTTTAAAAAAAATATCTGAAACAGATTTAATTGTACATCTGTAGACTTAAAAAAGTTATAGACATAATTGTATATCGAATATTGAAGCAGATTTAAAAGTGGATTTTCGCAACTTAAGGAGAAGGACAGTTACATAATTTCAACTTTTTAAAATATATTTTTTTCAATTAATTCAATTTTGGGTTCCTTTTGCTTTGTAGCGTTGATTTGAGGTTAAAAACTGTAATTCCAACGTTTCCTCTCTATAGAGGTTTTATGTCAGAATATAAAACTAAAGGTTTCCGAAGGTAATCACTGAGATTTGAGTTTCAGGCGACTACTTAAAACCCTAATCAAAATCTCCAAACCCTAGTCCTGGATTGCTCCGAATCGTCTTCCTTTTGGACTCTCGTTGCTAAGGATCATCTGAGAGTCTGATTTTGAAAATTCTCAGTAAAGATGGTAACTTTGTCACTCATTCTTCTCTCAATTTCGACAGAGATTATGTTTTGGTGTTTGGGTTTGAGGGATGATACTCGTTTCTCTGTGACAATTAATGTATTGTTTGGGAATTTTGATGGTTGTGACATTGCTTTTAAATCTTGATTCAAGACAGAAAATTTTTGATCTTTGATTAAAAAAATGCTCTTTTGTTTCAGGCGCCTGTTTGTCAAACTTGTGGCGACATTGGTTTTGAAGAAGCACTAGTTTATTGCGACTCTTGCAAGATTGAGGCTATACACCGGTGAGTTTGGTTCATGATTTTACCTGTGGTTGATTGATTTGTGTTGTTTTGAATATGCCTATACCGGAGAAAACGGATTTTGTTTTGCTCATTTGTGTTATTTGCTTAGAGTTCCTTATTCTGTTTTAAAAGTTCGGTGTTGTGCTTATTACCTATTTCTCATGTTCTTTAGCTATTGCGTGGGCATAACGCCGATTCCTTTTACGGAATACATAACATGGATATGTGAGGACTGTGATGGGAGTGACAGTATTTCTGATAGCATAGAAGTTGATCAGACTGCTGAGCTTACACATATCTTGAAGAAGAGTGACAAAAAAAAGAAGAAGAAGAAGAAGAAAAAGAGCAGCAATCACAGCCAGCCGGTTTTAGCTAAGGACCATGGGCTCCAGGATGCTACCAATGTTGAACCTGTGGAGGTGCCTTCTTCACCAATTAAAGAAACAGTGGAGTCTAACTCTGGTACCAGCAAAAGGAGTGACAGTAGCTCTAATCGGAAAGAAGTTGATCAGACTGATAAGCTTCTAAATATATCTAAGAAGAAGGAGAAGAAGAAGAAGAAGAAGAACAACAACAACACAATGAGCAGCAATCCCACCCCGCTGATTTTAGCTGTTAAGGACCATGGTGTCCAGGATGCCACCAATGTTGAACCTGTGAAGGTGTCTTCTTCATTAATTAAAGAAACAACGAAGGAGTCTATGAAACGAGAAAGCTCAGATAGTGGAAAGCCTCATGAATTGAATGGTTTAGTTAGAAATGGAGCATCTGCCTCACAGGCTGAAAAGTCATCTAGTGTGCCAGATCATAGCTCTTGTACCAGCAAAAGGAATGACAGTGGCCCTGATCGCAAAGAAGTTGATCAGACTACTAATCTTGGACATATCTTGGAGAAGAATGAGAAAAAGAAGAAGAAGAAGAACAAGAACAAGGAGAAGAAGAACAAAAAGAGCAGCAATCATTCCCTGCGAGTTTTAGCTGTGGAGAACAATGAGCTCCACGATGCTACCAATGTTGAACCTGTGGAGGTTTCTTCTTTACCAATTAAAGAAACAATGGAGTCTAAGAGACAAGAAAGCTCAGGTAGCAGAAAACCTCATGAATTGACTGGTTTAGATGGAAATGGATCATCTGTCTCGGAGGCTGAAAATTCATCTAGTGTGCTAGATCATAATTCTTGTACGACCAAGAAAAGAAAATTAAGTTCTAGAAACATACCGTTTTCTGAAAATAGACAGTTAGCTGATGGGAATAGTTCTTGGAAAGAGGCTGAATCAAATATGCCTCAAACTTTTGAGAGGTTGACATCTAGGCATTATAGAGCGCAACCAATCAGAATGCCAATATGGAGGTAAAGAAAAAATGCACTTTAGTTGTATCGCTTTGCATCTCAACATGGATTGATGACATCATCACTTGAATTCTGATCTGTTTTGTCAATTTCTAGGGGATTGATGTCTGTTAAAGGAAGAAACAGCTGTAGCATTGATGGGATTGTTGCTCATTTATCAAGCTTAGCTTGCCCTAAAGTCCATGAAACTGCAAGTTCATTACGCGGCCGCCTCTCTGCTGAAATGCTTTCCAGGTTGGAAATATGGCCAAATACCTTTCTGAAGAATGGAGGACCTAAGGATGAAAGTATTGCTCTTTTTTTCTTCCCTTTCAGTGAAAGGTATACATGAAACAATGATATCTTTTCTTTTTTTTTTTCTCCTTATGCATATATTATAAAAGTGTGACCATTTACTTTTTGGTTTCCAGTAATGATGAAAAGATTTTCTATTCCCTTATTGGTGAAATGAGGAAGCGTGATTTGGCTATGAGATGCGTGGTTGATGATGCAGAACTTCTACTTTTCACCTCTTATATGTTACCAAAGGATTCTTGGTGTAAGTCGTAGAGAACTTTTTATCTATGACATAACTCTATTTTCTACTACAGTTTGTTCTTTTCATTATTCGCAAGAATCTGTAAATCTAAGAAGGGTGATTATTGTTTGCAGATTTTAACTCAAAGCACTACCTGTGGGGTGTCTTCAAGCCCAGACATACTCCTCAACATTAGTCACTAGACTCACTACCTTTAACAGTCTCTGAATTTGAAAAAAGATAAGTAGGACATGCAGAGGATTCTCCTGCAACGTTTTTGAGAGTATATGTTAGTTCTGTTTCGTGTTTAACTCACAGCTAGTTTTGGTTGTCCAATTGTTGATAGTTAGCCAGACTCTGTATAGAATCTACCTGAGTTGGCATCCTTGATAGCATATATTTGTCTTTTTTTGGTGGATTTGTACGATCGATCAAATGAGTGATAACTTTGACATCGTCCTGATTGTCGAATTTGATATTGATCCAATACCTTCCTGGACAGTAGCTAGTCTGAGAAAAGATGTGTTCAACTAATGGACAATCATAGAGAGTAGACAGAAAATAATATTGGTAGAGGAAGTTGAATATCACATTTAGATTTGAATGAACCTGATATAAGCTGTGGTAGGCGCAGTGCCTTTAATAGTCTTACACAAGTCTTATATCAGAATCCACCGTAGAGTCCTACACAAGTCTTATATAGACACAGTGCTGCAGAGAAATCGATCCCACAATGGTGAACATAGCCACATAGGTGTAATGCACATGACTCAGTAAAGCTTCAGTTACCTATTCTAAAGGAAAGTAATGTAGTCCTCCTAGTCACACGATTGTATAGTTCCCTAGTCTTTAGCCACTTTCCCTGTAAAGTAGGATATACACTTCTACGCTTTCTATTTAAGTTGTAACTTGATCATTCAGTAAACTAAGAGAAAAACATCCTCTTCACAATATTAACAATAGGGAAGGAGAGAGAGAGATGATAGTATTTCTAAATGAAAAAAAGTTCAAATCCAATTTATACGTTTTTGGCAAAATAAATCTCAAACTTATTCATTTGTCAGTAATCTCCAATTTATTTTTGTTTAGAATTTTTATTTGGCTTAAAAATAGTTTGATGATTTTTTTTTTCTTTCCAAAATTCGATTTTTTCCCAATTATAAAATGAAATGGTTCACTGGTTAGCGAAAACTTTTTCTTCAGAAAAGGTTAGAAGAAAATAGATTTGAAATACACACAAATATTTCAAAATCATTTTTTTATATTCTATGAAAATTAATTTCATCGATTCAATTTTACCATGACAGTTACAATGTTTAGGTCCAATTACAATTCAGTTTTCGCCACATAAACCTTTTAAACATAAATTAACATGATCAAGTAAAACGTTTTATAGTGTATTAAGATGTAATATTCATGCCATATCATATAACTGTTCATGCTGATTTTCATTCTTTATCATCTCCAACACTTACCATCCTTAAAGCTTAACAACTACATGCATCCATTATGCCAATACATGCTTAATTCATGCAAAATGCGTAGATAATGAGTATAGTTGAGGCCAATAAGTCAACGCAGTGAAATTCGTGTAAATACAGAGCCAACTACCGAAGACAATGTTGCATGTGTTGTTTAAAATAAAAAAAGATATGTCAAAAATGATTGAACCAAACATATTTTATCAAAGTTTTTTTTTATGTACCGAGAAATTCATGAAAAATAAAAATATTGAAGTAAGATATATATCATTGCTTGACAATACTACATATTTTTCACGGAATCACTACCACCACTAAATCGAGGAAATTCTAACGTGATTATAATTTTCTTTTACCTTATTATGGTATTTTCTACTGGATTTCTCTATAAAGGATTTTAATAATACAACAAAGATATAAAGTTAGAGACAACAATAATACTGATCTCCAAAAGTGAGTGTTACAAAAGTTAGAAAAAAAAAGAGAACGTGCCTGTGGTAAATGTTGTGAGTAAAATATAATTTGTGTGGAGCTTATCGCCACTGTACACATACGAATATACGATAACTTATATTCTTGCGTCTATATAAATAAACGACATCGTTTATTGTAACTCATTCTTACACAATAATTATAACCCAAAAAAAACTAATAAATGTCAGGAATAAGATATTTTATTAATTTATTGATAACTTAATAATTATTAATTTATATTTTTAAAAGCAAATATTTAAAAATAAATTTTTTTCATTACAATCAATATTTGCGTAGAACAAATTACAAGTAAAAAAGAAATTATCATATTTTGAAGACAACACTAAAAAAATTTCGATGCAGTAAAAAATATTAATAATAAACTCTTACAATAATTAATGTAAATTTAAGAAAAAAACAAACGATATAAAAGTTATATTTCACTAATTTTTTACTTATAATATATATATATATATATATTGATAAGTTTATATAATTATTAATTTATGATATTGATGGGATCATATATTTATATAAGGTTTTCAATTATTTTTTTGTCGGCAACATATAACTTAAAAGAGATTGGAAATCCAATTCGGAGGAATACAGTTTACATAGCTAGCATCATGGGCATATAACCAAGTCCTACGTATTAGATTGTCTGCCTTGGTGTTTAGAGTGCAGAAAATAAAAGAAATAAAAAAACATGAAATGCTCTTTGCTATTTTTCAACTCTTCTAATTGTGAACAAAAGCGGACCAATCTTCCAAAGATGCCACCATCTTCACTAGTTTGGTACTATCGGTGTAGTGTAGAAACCGACTGTTATTTTATGTTGTAGTAACATACAGTGCGTAGCCCATATGAGAGACTCCAATTCTCAATGCACTGGGGACAAACTTTTGCGGATGCTCCTTGAGCTCATGGCTATTCTGTCGTCTTTCTCTTGGAAAGAGTATCATCTCATCCCTGAAAAAGCATCAGTTTCTTTCCAAGAACCATCCATATAACAATTAAAGTCTGGTATCCCTAAGTTATCTTCTGAAACTGGGCTAACATCATTCTCCTGAGATTTATCTTCTATTTGAACCGAAACTCATGATGACGTTTTGCTCGTTGCCAATTTTAGAGTGTCCCTGGGATCAAAATTCAGGTTTGAGAATACCTTATTGGTGCGAGCCTTCCATATATACCATATGATCTATGGGTACTGTTACTTCTCATTATCTTTTGGTATACGCCAAAAGAGGTAAACCAAATTTTCAAAGACCGAATTTGTTGAAAAAAATCTTGGTGGTGTGGGAATGTTGGATAGTGCCCATGTCTGACGGACGGTGGACACTCGAATAAAGCATGATTGACTGTTTCTAAATCTGATTCACATTGAGCGCACTGAAGATCTCTTTTTATATGTCTAGATCGTAGATTAGACATCACCGAGATACAATCAAAAATATTATTATCTTATTATTTTATCTAATTATGTTAAATAGTACACTGTTCAACTCAAAACTGAAAAAAAAAATTATTAATTTATAATAATTATTAATTTATAGAGGTTTTAGTACATACCTTATATATCTTTACTTTCTTTATATTCTCTACTTTTCTTTTATTTCCAAAGACATCACGTCCTTTTGTTATTTCTATTTTTTCGTTTTAGAATCAGAAATATAACCAATATTGTACATGGTGAACACCCACTTCACTTTTTTTGTTAGAATATTTAACTGTTTGTGTTACGTTTATTTTTGTTACAACCATATCCATATTAGAACTGAAAATTGTTTTCCAACCACCCAACAAATGGATGATTGAAACGAAAACGATTCTGCGAAAGTAAAACGTATGGAAATAAAATTTTAATTTTTTTGTAGAAAAAGATATATCTATGAAACATGAATATATATATATATATAATGAAACACTAAAACCATTTTTAATATATATATATATGAAACAATAAAAATCGAATATATAAATATTATATAGTTTAATTAAAATAAAATATTATAACAATTAAAGTCAAAGAGTTAGACCACAAATTTAATTTGTATTTTCATCAAATTACATCCAACTATGGTTCGTCAAGAGAAAGATCGTCAAAGTCAAATCTCCAGAGAAGTATGTATCCTCTAATTAACTATTTAGTAATTTTTTAAATTTAAAAATAAAAAATAACATTTTATCGCATTTTCAAATTAGAATCACACTTTTGTCGTGTTTCTACTTTCTAAATTGAAAATTATGTTTTCACCGTGTTTTTGAAATGTTTTCAAAGTGAAAAACGGATATTAAACAAAGAATCATATAACCTAGAATTTATTTTATTTTATTTTTGTTAAATATTGGAAGATATTTTTCTCTTTTTTTGTTTGGACACCAGAAGATATTTTTCTCTAAATTTCTTTTATACTGATATTTTTTCTCAAATGGGATCTTGTTCTTTTATTGGTTACGTCGTTGGTGGTCCATAAGCCTCAGCAAAAGCTACACTCATGTTACTTTTATTGGATAAGTCGTTGGTGGTCCATAATTCTGTTTTACATAAATTGTTGAAAAATAAATAAAAATATCTTGGTATATATTACTAACAAGAGTGTAGTGACGTATTTAGAATTAAAAAAAAAAACCCGATTCAATGTAGGCGGAGATTGGCTAAATTAGTTGCAGAGCTGCAAGTGATAGACTTAAGAGATGATGTTAAAGGTTCTCTTGGGAAACAAAATTGGCAGGTTCTAGGTCTTAGACCGCAGGTTCATGTTCATATTTACCTTTTCAGTTTTCACTTTCTTTGTTTCTTTTTTTCTACTTTTTACATCTCGTGGCGGAACAAAAAAAAACTGAAATTTTTATAAAATATAAATTGAAGATATCCAATTTCTGTAGCCAACTCTGAGTCTCTGAGGACATGTATTTTACTGTTACTGTTTTCATATATGAACATATTAAATTAATATTTTAAAAGTAATCCGAAAACTAAATTAAAAAAAAACCATTAATAACTTCAAATCCTTGGATAATTTTTCATTTTTTTCTTTTTACAAATCTTTAAAATTTTGAGACATGCTCTTTCTTAATTTTTGCTTGAATTTTGTTACCCAGAAAATATAGACACAAATAAACATTAATATTTATCATAATATCATAAATATTACATTATATTAAACAACATTTAAAATATATATTTGAGTTCAACATTTAAGATATGCTTTTTCTTAATACACGAACATTTTAAAAAATCATAATCTACATAAACCTTTTTTTTGGAAATTTAAATCAATGTTTAATTTAATTTAATTAGTGTGTATAATTAAATCAACAAAATCTTCATAAAATTTATCTTTAACTAATTTTATGAAAATGTAAAATAAATTATTAATTAAAACAAAAATTATAATTTAGAATGAAGTAAAAACAAATCTATTTTTAACTACTTTTCAAAAAATTTAAAATAAATTAATTAATTAAAACAAAAATTATAATATAGAAAGAAATAAAAAAAAAAACTTTGTCTACATAAAATCTCTTATTTTTGGAAAATTAAATCAACATTTAATATAATTTAATTAATGTGTTTAATTAAATCAACAAAAAATTTATAAAATCTATCTTTAACTATTTTTCAAAAAAAAATTAATTAATTAAAACGAAAATTATAATCTAAAAAGAAGTTAAAAAAAAAAATCTCTCTACATAAATTCTTCCTTTAAATTTTCCAAAAAAAATCACAATCTACATAAAATCTCTTATTTTTGGAAAATTAAATCAATATTTAATTTAATTTAGTTATTGTATTTAATTAAATAAACAAAATCTTTATAAAATCTATTTTTAACTACTTTTCAAAAAAATTAAAATTAATTAATTAATTAAAACGAAAATTATCACATAATAACTAATGACTAAAATATCCTTAATGAGAAATTAAAATTTGTTCTTTGAAGTAGTGGCAATGTGATGTAAATATTTACCTTGATAAGGTTGATTTTATAAATGTACTTCCCAAATAATATATAGAAGATTCGCTTTCTATATGTTATTTTTGATTTGATTTGATTAAGAAAATTTAGATATCCATAATTCTATACAGTAAACCAAATACTTAAAATTGTATATACTAATATTCTATTTTAGCTTTTATTTGAATTATTTTTAAACTTAATATTTATATTACATTTATATAGAAAAATACTAAATATTTGATATATTTTAATCATAAAAGTATTAAATTTTACAAATTTAAAAAAAAAAAGTTCTATATGAACATTGCAATTTTTTTGTTGAGTTTTGACATTTTCTAATTAGTAAATATTTTTTTCATTATTTTAAAATTTTTATGAAAAAATTGGATATTCGACAAAATATTTGGATTTTGACAAATATCCAAGCATTTGGTATATGATTAGACACAAAACGAATATGGATTGAAAAGTTGTTGATCAGGACATATTGAAGCTGATCTCAAATACCATAAAACTTAGATATCCGCTATACACTACACCTAATAATATATTCTACAAAAGGGAAAATACTAATTCAAATCCAGTAATATAACCTATTAAAAGATATATATATATATATATATTCTCGTATAAAGAGTAAAAAATTATCGTAAAACGGAATAACAAATTATGATATCATAATTGAAAGACCACATAAAATCTCACTACCGTAGTATATAATTATTTAGGATTTAAAAGACGCATCCATATAAGATATTTTCACCTCATACAATATAATACACATAATTTAGAAAACTACAGCAAAATATGACAAATTATTACTTCCTTCCGATTTAATCTCACTGTGGATGATAGTGGTTCACGGCGATATCTTGTGGTTCTTAACAACTTGAAGGAACAAAGAGTGAGATAGAAGCAAGAGACAAGAATAAATTCAAGCTTTGAAAATGTTTTCAAACAAAAAACGACCGACATGAACCACTTTAAAGAAAGGTGAGTTCATGGTGTGTCTAGGCCATCTTCGGCCAACCAAAAACTCAATTATATAATATTGAGTTATTGACTTATGTTAGAAAAGAGTGAAACAAATGAGCCCATAGAAAGCAGATATTATCCTGTAAAAAAGCAGATATTTTAATGATTGTCTTGTTTTGTTCTGAAATAAATATAAGGTTATTGAGTTGCGTTGAGCACGAGAGAATGTTAAGACAAGATTTGATGAGGATGTAAGCTTGTATCTACTTTATTTGTAATATCTCGACCTGACTCCTCGCTCATAAACGAGATTTATTGCACCATAAGATCTCATCTTTACCCTCTCTCGAGTGCTCAACCCAACTTGTCGATGGTTGAATTGTATTATCACCCCTTAGTTTCAATTTTTTTTTCCAACTATAGGCATCGCAAAATGATCAAGTGCAGGCTCGGTTGTGTTTATCTCTCTAAATTTTTGTCTTTATATTTTCTAGTTCTAAATATTTTTTTTTGTAACAACATACATTACGTGAGCTTGGATTCAGATAGTGACAACATTTGTACAAACTAATAAACTATTACGTAAACCTAAACATTATCTTTTTAAAATTTAATTTTGTTTCATATTAATCAAAAATAATAGTAATAATAATGTATGTTCTTTGGTCATACAAACAGACAATAAGTTAAATTAACATAAAAGGTTGGAAAAGAAAACGTAAAATAAAATCACCACCACGAAAACAGCTATTAACATAAAACTACAATAAGAGACTAACCGAGTAACCTCGCGATTGATAGAAAACAAATCCATTTATATAAGCTTGGATTATTTGGGTTATATCATGGTCATGAAACTACAAATAGAATAATATATATGTACTAACTAACGTTCTATCATTATTTCGGTCGATGAATTTAATTTTTTTTTCCGGTAAATAATCTTATATGAGAACTGTCATTAAAAAAACTCTCAAATTAGTACAGGTCCGGCACATAATTTTAAAAAATAATAATTTGAGAGTGTCTTTTTTTACCCAATATGAGACTATTTGATCTGACAACTTATAGTCTTCCGCATGTATCCATGATGCAAGTGTTCTACTTCGTTTGATAATACGCTATTTTATAAGATCACAATATTTTGCTCTGGTCAATTTGTGCAAAATATCTGACTTATAATGTCATGAGTCATGACACTAAAAATATTGGAAAGCGTTAAACTTATTAATCTAGTTTTTTCAATAACCAGGCCGTCAAAAAAAAAAAGAAGATCCTAAATAAGTTTTGTCTTTAATAGCGACATTTCCAAAAAGGCAGAAGGATATCACTATCCTAATTTTTTCTAATTTTCGTATTGTCTTCTT
Organism: Boechera retrofracta; assembly: GCA_015832515.1. NCBI lineage: Eukaryota > Viridiplantae > Streptophyta > Magnoliopsida > Brassicales > Brassicaceae > Boechera > Boechera retrofracta. The sequence goes on from JACCIV010034894.1 coordinate 254,463, forward strand.
GCCTATTAACCCCATCGTTTGTTTATGTAATTCTATTTTCTAATTTCTATATAATTTTATGTGTTAGATCCAAAATTTACAACTGAACTAAAACTGTAACAAAAATTTAAAAATAGAATAAGATTCAAAAATATAATAAAAATACCAAAAATACGATCGGAAAGATGATTTACATAGTCGAGACGGATAATCTCTCGACTATGCATGATAAAAAACAGGATTTGATCATATACATGGGAAAAAGAAAATAGCAAGAAACGTAATATTAGTAATTTATCTAATTTCCACTAAAAAGAAAAGATACTGACAATTTTAATTGCTAAACCAAATGTTGCAGTAATTAAATAATTTATTTTACACGCAACTTAATTTATTTATTAGAGTGAATAACATGGTGAAGAAGAAGTGTTTCGTCTATAAATACATGTGCACTAGGCACAGAAACAAAGAGCGGAAGTTAAAACACAGAGAGAGAGCTGTGAGACCCAAAAAACGAGAGAGAAATGGTGGGCGGTAAGTGGCGGTTCCTGGAAGTAGCAGTCGTAGTAATGGCGTTGCAGTGGTGGTGGGGTTATAATGGTAATATAGCTGAAGGGTTTCCAGAAGAAGATCTTGTGACAAAGCTGCCTGGACAACCCGAAGTGTCATTCAGACAATTCGCTGGTTATGTCGATATCGACGTCAAAGCTGGTCGGAGTCTCTTCTATTACTTCGTTGAAGCCGAGAAGCAACCCCACACTAAACCTTTGACCCTTTGGCTCAATGGAGGTTTGATTTACTGACCTTGTTGCTTGTTTTTACGTACTGTCTAACCCTTTTCTTTGAAATATTGTTTTGTTTAGAGAATATGACAAAGTTGTCATAGTCAAATTTAGTAGTGTCTAATTTTGTTTACGTGGCTTTTGCTTTGTTTATTTTTTTTCTACCAATAAAATGCATTATACAGATGACCACGGATAATCACTATGTGACATCACTAATGCAAATTACAAAACTACAGACCTTTTGATTTGGTTTCATTGATATTATAAAAACTAAAACTAAAGAAATTTTTTTTTGTAATTTAGTTGTAGCTTAGTTCAGTTTGATTTTCGAATTTTTTTTATTTTTTTTATATCAAGTATATATATTTTAGTTATATTTATATTTATTTCGAGTTAGAATTATAAAATATTTACGGCCACCTCTAATAAAACAGAGAAATTATTACAGGACCTGGCTGTTCTTCCATAGGCGGAGGAGCTTTCACAGAGTTGGGTCCATTTTACCCTACTGGAAATGGTCGTGGCCTTCGCAGAAATCCCAAATCTTGGAACATAGGTCTCTTCTCCTTTTTTATAGTATTCTTTTAATACTGAAATTTGTTAATTGTCTTTAACAACGAGAAAGTTTGTGTTGTTAACTTAATCATTGTGATGTAGCCTCAAATCTGTTGTTTGTGGATTCACCGGCTGGAGTAGGATGGTCTTATTCCAACACAACTTCTGATTACACCACTGGCGATGAATCCACCGGTATGATATAATCTTTCAAATGATAGAATCATCTTTCGTTTGTGATTATTAAATCTTAATAAAGTTTTTTAATAGACTTGTTCTTGAATGATGTTTTCAATAATAGCCAAGGATATGCTGGTGTTCATGTTAAGATGGTTAGAAAAATTTCCACAATTCAAGACTCAAAACCTCTTTCTCGCCGGCGAAAGCTACGCAGGACACTATATACCTCAACTAGCTGATGTCATACTCGAATACAACGCACGACGCTCAAGTAGTTACAAGTTCAAGCTCAAAGGCATTGCAGTAAGCATTAAAAAACTATACACAATAGCTTTTTTCAAATCTCTGTTTTGCTGGCTCTGTTTTTGATTGATTCCTTTGTTTTTGATCAGATTGGGAATCCGCTTTTAAAGCTTGACCGGGATGTTCCAGCAATATATGAGTTCTTCTGGTCACATGGGATGATCTCTGATGAACTTGGCCTCACTATCATGAACCAATGCGACTTTGAAGATTACTCATTCTCAGGTTCACACAACATAAGCAAACCCTGCGAAGCCGCAACAAATGAAGCTGGAACCATCATCACTCAATATATCAATTACTACGACGTCCTCCTCGACATCTGTTACCCGTCCCTCGTCGAGCAAGAGCTCAGGCTCAAGAAAATGGTTAGAAAGAAAAAACGAGTTTGCCTCGAGACTTCTACTATTTGTTTTTCATTTAACATTTACATATTATTATGAATAAATGAAAATGGTTTCTGCTAATCGATGCGCCGCCATATATGTTCAACTGCATAATATTGTTGACAAAAAAACGCTTTGAATATGGTTTTTAGGGTACAAAGATGAGTTTTGGGGTGGACGTGTGCATGAGTTATGAAGAGCAATTGTATTTAACTCTTCCTGACGTTCAAAAGGCTCTCCATGCTAACCGAACTCAAGTTCCATATCAATGGTCTATGTGCAGCAGGTATATAACTTGAACCATCTCTAATCTTAATCTATATGTCATAATTTATTCTAACTCTTAAGGTTATGTCTCATCCTCACAGCCTCTTGAACTACAATTACACTGACGGGAACACCAATATACTTCCAATTCTTAAGAGAATCGTGAAGAGCAAAGTCCCTGTTTGGGTCTTCAGGTAAATCAATTCCATTTTTAGACACTTTCTTTATTCTTCTTCCTTTGTAATCTGGAGGTAAACATACAAAGTTCTTTTTCAAATAAAAAAATGCAGTGGGGATGAAGATTCTGTAATTCCACTTCTTGGTTCAAGGACTCTGGTAAAAGAACTTGCAGATGATCTCAACTTCAAGACCACAGTTTCCTATGGAGCTTGGTTCCACAAAGGACAGGTTTGTTCCACAGAAAACCTTTAGTACGCTCTGCCCTTGGTTCGAGCATTTGGTATTTTTCGCTTGGTTCGATTTCTTTGACTTTCGATTTGGGTTTCTGAAAAGTAGGTTTGGTTCCATTTGGTTCCTTTTTTTTTTGGTATAAAAAGTGAAAATTTTTAAAATAAAATAAATATGTAATTTAAACTAAGTTATATATTTTAGGTATGATAAAATGTATTTTTGGTATACATTTTAGTTTACAATGAATTTCACTTTTAATCGACTATGTTCAGTGTATAAAATTTGGTTTTGGTTTAGGCTTCGGCTTCGTTCATGTGATGTAAGAAAACTACTACCGTTCTTTTTAGTTTTAAATGTTTGGTTCGGTTTCAATTGTAAAATTTTTAGTTTCTTCGGTTATGTACTTATGTCTACCCTAATTGTAAACTTACTGACGTTACGTAGGTAGCAGGATGGGTAATAGAGTATGGGAATCTACTGACATTCGCAACGGTGAGAGGAGCGGCTCATATGGTGCCGTACTCGCAGCCTTCACGAGCTTTGCATTTGTTCACCAGCTTTGTACTTGGCCGGAGATTGCCAAACAAATCGCCTCCTGCACTTCATGATTGAAGGAGAAGGCTTCTCTTTTTTTTTTTTCGTTGGTCAAAATTGTGCTTTAAGTCTATAGGCAATGTAGTTGAGGTTTTGTTTTTTTCAGTTTCTCATCATTTTTCTTCTGTTTTTCTCTTTAGAGGTCGGTTTCGTTGTTTTGTTGAAACCAATTATTGAATAACATTATCTTATATAATATGAAGGTTTACCCTCTAACTTTTTGACATTTGGCATTTCTAATACTTGACAATTAACATGATTAATTTCTTCACTTTATTGACCAAACATAAATAAATTAATTAATATTTTTTCTATTTTTTATATTTCAATTTGTTTTTACCTTTTTCCATATTTCTCATACTTATTCAAACCAATATAATGTGGAGAACGAGAAAAATCATATATGACACCAATAGTTTGGGTTTTTTTATATTAACAATATCGAGAACAAAATTAAGCTGTTGCAAATTTTTTAAGTTATCAATTACAAAAAATTAATAGGCATGGGCTTTTGGTTTTATCGGTTTATTCTGGTTGGTTTGTTCGGTTTTTCAGTTTTTTTTCGGTTTTGAAAAATTCTGCCGAATTGAACCGAAATTTTTTTTGGTTCGGTTCGGTTTTCGATCATTTCGGTTTAACCGATTTAACTGATCATAATTTATTTTTCAATTTTTTAAGCCCAAAATCAAAATTTATTTTTCAACCCCAGTAGCCCATTTTGAAATATTCTTCTGGTTTCTTTCTCCGGTTTTTCTTCTTCATTTTTTTATTTCTTCTTACTATTCTTCTTCTCTTTTCTTCTTCTTCTTCGAGAGTTTCATGGTTATAGAGACTGGTTTGGTGGTGCATGAAGAGAGCTTAAAAGAATTGATTTGGCCACCTATGTCACCAAAGTGCACTTATCTTTTCGGTCAAACACCCTGAGAGAACTTCCGAGCTAAGCGTGCTTGAGCTGGGGCAATTTCAGGATAGGTGACCTACCGAGAAGTGATTTCCGGTACCGTGTGAGTGAGGACAAAACACGGGGAAAGATCATGTGGTGCTGTGTAAGGTCGGTAAACAAGTCTTTAAAGCCTCCAGAAATAATGCACCGACCGTCGGTGGCGGTCGGAGCGTTATAGTTGGTATCAGAGCCGAACCCAGACGAGTGTGGATACAAGTGGGTGGTCTCACATCGTTAGAGGGTAACGGTCTAGCTGCGCAACGAAGATGTTGCGGTCTGTTAGTGGGAGTGATTGTAACACCCCAGGTTGGAAATATGGTGGTGTATGAGGAGAACTTAAAACCAAAGTGCACTTATCTTTTTTGGTCAAACACCCTGAGAGAACTCCAGAGTTAAGCGTGCTTGAGCTCGAGCAATTTCAAGAAATCCGGTGGAAAGAGGAGATCCGGTGAGAGGAGATCCGGCGAGAGGAGATACGGTGGAGTAGGTTTGGTTGGAGATTTGAATGGTGAAATGAAGGAGATGAAGCTCATGAGTGAGAACGAAGCCGCCATTAACCCGTTGCGAGGAAGAAGAAGATGAATTTGGAAGAGATTGAATTGTAGATAAAATTCTGAAAATATATTTCAGAAAAATGGGAGAAAATAGATTTAGGGTTCTTACTTATGTTGTCGAGAGAAAAATGTTCGGTTGGGATTTGTGGAAAAAATCAGAAAATGAACCGTGTATTGAAGGGTTATTGTTTGTTAAATTGAATTCGGTTTAATTTGGAAACCGAATACCGAATCGAAATGACCGATATCCAACTAAAATCTCAAAACTCTCTGATCAGTTTAATTGGTTTGAACCGGATGCCCAAGACTAAAATTAACCAATCAGTCATTATGCTAAAAACTAAGCAAAAGAAGATTCAACAACAATTACATATTTTACCCATGAACTCAAGATAAATAAACCAAATCCATTAGAGAAATCTATCTTGGTGTTCAACATATTGTTATGGATTTTAATCTATTTATATGAACATTTGAATCTAAGATATAAATAACTAAATACATATTCCTTTTACTGGAAATATATTGAATTATTAAACCATCAATCCTCTATATATTATTTAGGAAGTACATTTATAAAATAAACATTATTAAGTGTATATATTTACATCACTTTGCCATTACATCAAAGAACAAATTTTGGATGTGTTAATCGGTATTTTATTTCATATTTGTTATTATTCCGATAACTATTTATTATTATTTTTATTATTCCAAAATCTATTTCTTATTATTCCAAAAAATCGGAAAGGTATTATCCGGAATGGAATTCAGTTTGTACCTTCCACACTATTCCGATTTGAATTGATATTTATTGTTTCTTTAAATATAAACTATAAAATACTATCCACTCTTTCCGTAATTCTATTCTTTTTCCAAAATACCTCAACAATATAATAATATTTATAAAGCTATAAACCTAACATAACTTCAAAATCGGGATTGATTTTAGTCATTAATTATTTTCTTATATTAATTATAAATTATATTAATATTAATTATGTTTTTTGATTTTACAAAAAAATTAGATTTGTTAATATTCTAAAAAATCAGATTTGTTAATAATCGGATATTGTGTTGAACAAAAAAGTCAGATTTGTTAATATTCCAAAAAAAAAATTGTTTATATTTCAAAAAGATTTGTTAATATTCCAAAAAAAATCAAATTTGTTAATATTTCAAAAAAGATTTGTTATTATTCCAAAAAATTCGTATTTGTTAATTGGATTTGTAGATAATCGGATATTCTGGTTGACAAAAAATCGGATTTGTTAATATTTTAAAAAAATTGGAATGGAATATTCTAAATTTATATCCACCACCTAATATGAAATCCTAAATCGTATATTTGTATTTGGATGTTCACCTTTTTGCATCAACCCGAATTTATATATATTTTAATGTTTTTAAATTTAGTTTTATTGTTTTAAACATTATTTGCACCTTTATAACCGTGCATATTATTAAACATAACTTATTAAGTTGTGTTGTTTTTTTTTCCAGCGAATATGCAAAAGTGTGGAAAAAATCGATGTCTTAAACAAGGTGGTTTGTTTAATTTGTTTATATGTTTTGATTTTTCTATTTAGTGATTTATGGATATTTCTTGGGTTATTGTTTTTTCTTTTTTGTTTTTGTGGTTGTATAGATGATTTTAAGACTATCAAGCAAGGATTCAATTTTCTCTTTAAAAATATCGATTCATCGTATATATATTTCTAATGTTTTAAAATTTGGTTTTATTCTATTAAACATTATTTTCACTTTAATAAGTGTCAATTTTGCAAGAGGTACCTCGAATAAAATCCACGTATTTTTTAAATCATAAAAATTTTAGATATATAAAATTTAATTGAATTATTTATTTATATCGTTTATTCTTTGGTTTTTAAAAAAAAATTGCAACAAATATCCACTTATAATTATTTGGGGAGTACATTTATAAAAAAATTATAACGATCTTGCTTTTCATGTAACCATGATATAAAGAGGGGAAACAAAATTTGGGTTAATTATTTTAAGAAAATATCAATCCGTGCCATTGCACGGAACAAATTCTAGTTGTTTTTTAAATCATAAAACATCAGTTTAAATTATTGAATTTCAGTCTAAAGAAAAATAATTTCAAAAATGTCACTAACGCTTCGATTAAAGTTGTTTATTTTTTATATGTAAATTAAATTAATTTTTATTTTTGTTAAATTCTCTTATGTTATTCGCCTTTTATCTATTAGTATATATGCACTTTATGGTTATTTTTTATATAAATGGAATATTATTAACCGAGATTTTAATCAACAATTAGAATATATAGGTATATGTCGTTATATTAGTTTTGATTTATATATCTCTTTTTTAAGATGTTTACTTAATATCAATTTTTTTGGGAACAGAACACTCTTAAGTATACTTAGATCAACCTTCTTTGACATCATCATACCATATTCGACGTTTTTGGATATCCTACGCAAATTAAAAAGACAAACATGAATTTTCCATATATTATAAAAAATCACAAGTAATAGTAGTATTAGATAAATAAAATTAATACTTATAACATTTTGTTAAGTAACAGGCCAAGAGTATTGTTAAAAAAAATTATAATGAATATTGCTTTTATAAAAAAGTTAATATTTTTTTATATGTAAATGGCCTAAAATGTTTAACCTTAAATATTCCTAAATTTATATGCCGTAATCCATGGCTTCACCATGCACCTATCATCCATCACTACTATTCAATTTTTCTCCATAATTAAGATCCAATATAATCAACCATGCACAAGAGAAAGTAATGGCGATATTAAAGAATATATATCTTTTGTTAATTGATTTTTACCTTATCACTAAGAAATGAAATTCTTACAAACTGGGTATACTATAGATTCTGTTTAAATAAATTAAATATATTTTGTTTATATTCTTATATTTAAATTTAAAATCCAATGGAATATGCATAGATGGTGTTTTGTATTATACAGCTAGGGTCGATTGGTAAAAAAGGGTTTCCATGATAGTGTGCTTTGATGTTAGGTCTGAGAAGTTTAGCTTTATCAACATAGATAAATGTATGTTTGACTTCTTCTTGTACTTTGATTAACTACAAAGGTAAATTAGGTGCACTTCAGTTTACATTTTGTTTCCAAGACGTCTTGACTTCTGGGTTCTAAAAGTTGCTGAGAAATTTATATGGTCCAAAGATTATTGTGGGAATCATTGCCTTCTTTGTCGAACAGCATCTACCGAGTTAGTTATTGTGGGAATGACTGGTGGAGGTGAAGTTGTAATGTCACCGTACTGTAGACCGATTTTACATTTATTACTTCAACCTTGGGAGCAAGCCACTACAAGAAAATGCTCAGTTTGCCACGGCCGAAAACGTGGTGAAACGGTCGCAATCGACGTTTACGACAAATTTACGACCGTTTTGAGGTGGTCAAAACCAGTCATCGTTATTGTTTATGTGATATAAAAGTGGTCACAAATGTTGCAACGACTTTTAGATGAAAGTTTCTGCAACGACTTTCTAAGGATACTTGCTGCGACGACTTTTAGATGAAATTATCTGCGACGACAGATTATTAGCAATGACTTTTAGATGTTCTTGTTAGCAGCATTGAAATTAAAATAATTTGAAATTTTAATTGAAATTAATAGAAATTTAAATTAATTAAAAATTAAAATTAATTGAAATTGAAATTTAATTAGAAATTAAAATTTAATTAAATCCGAAAAATACTAAAAGGGTTCACAATATATAGAAACATAAACGTAAATATTTTAGATGCAACTACAAAGTCCCGTAACTACTGAGTAGGATTGTTCTGCGATATCATCGTCTTCAGGAGCGCAACGTCTTCTTGGAGGATTAAAATAAAAGCATTTCTCTGAGTAAGCTCTTCCCGCATGCTTTGAACTTCTTCGACTAGTACTAGAACGCGATCGTCTACATAAGTCGAGGATCGTCTACTAGAACGCGATCGTCTACATAAAAATTACCATAGGATCGTAATAATTCTACTAATAAAAAAACGATTGCAAAAAAATCAGAACTATTACTTTAGTAATCAAACAAATTCGATACTTAATCAAAAAAAAAGCAAAAAAAAATGGATTTCCGATACTTAATCAAACAAATCTGATGACCAAAAAAAAAAAAAAATCAAACAAATCTAAACGATTGTAAAAAAAAAAATCGATTGCAAAAATCAAAAACTTACAATTCCAATATTTATTTCCAATTCCAATTACAAATCAAATTCCAATTTTATTTCTAATTTAATACAATATACATTTACAAATCCAATTCCAATTCTAATTTTCATACAATAATCATCCATTTGCAATCTAACGTACCCATCCAAAACGAAATCCAAGTTCAACCAGATTGCAAATCGAAATCCTAGTTCTAACTAACTAACCCATCCAAAATCGAAATCCAAACAACCAAGGTGCATAACGAAATCCATGTTCACAAAGGTCAAAGCCATCTTACATTGTCGAAGGGATTTAACGGCGGCGAGGCTAGGCTTCAAAGGTGGCTGTGAGATCCGGCTGAAATGGCGACGAGGAAAGGCTTCAACGGTGGCAGCGATATCCGGCTCGAACGACGGCGAGGTCCGGCGTGAACAAAGGCTACGACAAGTTGGAACAGGCGGCGAGGTCAGCTTGAACTGTGGAGAGACGAGTCAACTTCTCATCTGAGAGTTTATGTCGAGCGGCGGATAAAATGAGAGAATTTGGGGGAAAACGGTCTTTTAATTTCCCAAGTATTTGCAATCAATCATTACATGGGTAAAATTATTTCCCATTTTACAATTGATTTTATAAAGTTATGCTCGAAAAATGTCCACGTTAACAACATTAACCGAGACGTTAATCTCTTCGAAATAAAACCCAAAAAAATAGAAAAATTCCAAAAATCCCCAAATCTACTAACCTAAAATCCCTAATCTGCTCTCACATCTAGCCGCAGAGATTTCCGGAGAAGACTCCGGCGATAGTCCATGAAGAACACCGAGTCTCGCGAAGCCATGAAGAACACGAAGAAGCCTTGCCCAGCTATGTCCTATAGGGGATTGCTCCATGGTTATGCTCTATGGTTATGCACTCGATATGGGATTGCTCCATACGCTTTTTGCATTTGAGTTCTCACTAGTGATTTGGATTCTGAGTAAGGTTGTGGTTCTATTTTAGAAGTCAGTAAGGTATATATGAGACAACAAAAGACGCTGCGAAAGGTTCAATTAAAGCTCCTCTTGAAGCCTGACTTTTCCAAAGATGGATTCAAGAGAGACTTCAACTAGATTGTGAATCTAACTCTTTTTTTCATTTTGTATTTGTCCCTTTCTCTCACCTGCCATCTCCATCGTTTTTTAATAACTAAGCCAATAAAAAACAAACCAGAAAAATCCATCTTTTATCTGAAGTTTGATTTTGCCTCTTTATTAACCAATAAATCTGGAAGAAGAAAAAAACAAAGAATTGGAAGACTGTATTTTTTAGCTCTGTTACACTGACAAAACTTCTATAGCTAAATCAAATTCATCACAACACGTATAAATCCCTACTTTTGCAGGCTTTGACAGTGTACAATCCTGAAAAAAAAAATTGCAGGTATTCGATAATGCTTCTCTTGTATGAGATCATGTTCTTGAAGCTTCTTCTTCTTCCATAACTGCAGCCAGATTATGCAGAATGAAGTAGATCTCTTCTTTGCGAGCATGAGCATGGGACCCGTCTTAGACAGTGAAAGCTTCAACTTTGTTCTTGATTTCAACCCAACTAACATCTTTTTCTTTATTCAGCCTTCTCTTCTTCATAATCTCTCTCAGCTTCTCTACTGATTCCCACTTCCCATGATCTGCGTAAATGCCCGACAGCAATATGTATGGTGCAGACAGAGTCCAGTTTGATCAGCTCTTCAGCCGCTTTCTTTCCCAGTTCTACGTATCCATGGATTCTGGATATTCCTAGTATTGCGTTCCAGATTTGCTTGTCAGGTTCGAAAGGATATCTTCGTGTTCTTCATGGCTTGTCGCCGGAGTCTTCGCCGGAAATCTCTGCGGCGAGATGTGAGAGCAGATTGGGGATTTTAGGTTAGTAGATTGGAGATTTTTGAAGTTTTGGAGATTTTTCTATTTTTTCGGATTTTATTTCGAAGAGATTAACGTCTTTTGTTAATGTGGATTTTTTTCGAACATAAATTTGTAAAGTCAACTGTAAAATGAGGAATTAATTTGCGCATGTGATAGTTGGGGACTTAATGTGTTGATTGCAAATAATTGGGGAATTAAATGATTGTTTTTCAGAGAACTTGGTGTGGTGAGAGGCAGAATAAGTTTTTATTAAACGATTGCAAAATCAATTGTCCTGGGAAAGTCGTCGCTAAGGTGAAAACCCTAATTTATCTCACAAAGTGGTTGCAAAAATGGTCGCTATTTTAAGTTGTCTAAAAGTGGTCGCTATTTTCCAACCATTTTTCGATGCTCCTGAAGTTCTCGCAAAACATAGGATCGGTTAGACAATTTAGCGACGCATTTGCGAGAAACACTAAAAGTCATCGGAAAGTGGACGCAAAGTTTACTGTTCAGCGACCACTTTACGAAGATTTTTGTTTTCCTCGCTATTCCGTCTAAATTTTCTCGCAACATTGCGACGACTTCGGTTTCTTCTCTTAAGAGTTTCACAAGAGTTCAGATACAAGGTCTTGAAGTATTTAAGCGTACGAAGAGTTTACACCTCTCTAGACTATGCTGGGAATTTTTTTGAAACTTATGTAAGTGTTCAACTCTTGTTTTAAAGCTTTGTCTAGTTAGGATAAAAGAACAAAAAAAAGTCTCAAATCACTTGCGAGACAAGAAGTTAACCACATGTTTTGGTATGTTCATGAATTTTTTTTTTGTGGGTAATTTATCTTGACTTTTCTTTAGTATATGGAGAATACATGTTAACAAAATGAAACAATAATTGTGAGAATTATGAATTTTACCTCTTCAATTCTTACATATTTTTGTATTCAACCATCAAAATCAGATATATTAAGAGCCTATTTTTCTTGGCTTTTACTCTTTCTTTAATTTTTTTTTTCTAGGTTAGCTTAAGAGAAACAACAAGCAAACAAAACCTTAGGATGGGAGCTAAGTCATTAGAAACTTAGCAGCAACCTACTGTTCTCAATCGTCCCTACAAATAAACCACCTCAATGTCCATCTTCCTCAAACCAAACCCACCTCAAGAAATCACTCAGCCTCATACATCAAACACAAGCAATGGCCTCCACGGACACAGTTTACCGTCCCACACCAACACCAGACCATGACACTACTGTTGTAGTAGTAGTGTTTGTCTCTTTGGGTTGTGTCATGTTCCTGGCATTTCTAGCGTTTGTTATCTGGTTCTTGATCAAGAAGAGATCCAAGAAGCACTGTGAGAAATCTGAGGCGGTTCATGTTGATGAGCACTTTAAGATGAAGGAAGCTATAGTCGAGGGACCTCATGGACAAAAGTCTGTGGTGTTATCAGTTGAGGATGATGTTCAGATCGAAGACGCGATCAAGAGAGATGAGAAAGATCTCAAGAAACACGGTGGAGTTGGATCATCTGTCGTTTCCCGTTCGTAAATGAGCCTTCTTCATTCATAATGTTACCAATCTATATTTATATCTAATTGTGTTTGTGTGTATCATTTGTTTGGTGCAATAAAAAGCATCCGAAATATTATATCTATATTCTTTGGACAATAAAGGTTATTCAAACTTGGGTTGGTGATGTTTTTTGTTCTAGGAGCAAGCGTACAAGTTTGTTAATTTAAGAGAATAAAAACCAAACTTTATCTCTGGCGAAACCACCTTAAAATTCATTATGTAATTTTGTCCTTTAAAGGAAAATAACCTTTTAAAAACTCTTCAGAGTAAAAAAAATAGACTAATATATATATATATATATATATATATATATATATATTTAAATATTAGGAATCCTACAAGGGGTGGGCATTTTAACCGAACAGAACCGAACCAAACCAAACTAACCGAACTTAAACCGACCCAAACCAAACCAGAGCCTACATCCAAACCATTCGGTTAGATTTTTTCTCAATCCAAACGGTTCGGTTCGGTTCGATTTGGTTTGGTGTAACCCAATCTGTTTTTATTAATTCATTAATGATATGGTATATTACTAAATGTAATCCCATGATACAACATTTTGATTATTTTTTCCTTTTCTAATTTAGTTAATTAATATAAAATAAATTAATTAAGTTTAATTCTCTTTAAGTCTCTAATCCTACCAACCACGTTCCAGTTTCCACCACCACAAAAAACAAAACAAAAACCTTAAGTTTGTCTAATTTTTATATATTTAATTTTGTTAGAGTTTAATCCTCCTTTTCAAAACGAGAATGATATTCACACATCTAATTAAACGATTAGTGGAAGAATATAAAACTATCTTTTAAAGAGGTAATGATCTTTTTTCTTATATATGAGTTTTATAGTGTTGTTACTGTTTTAGTTTATGTCTAATTTATATGCAAATTATTAACTTGTTACCGGCTTTTCTTGATGACACCAATGGACGATATTGCAATCTCACGTTGTTGATTTTTTATATTATCTATCTTCTAAATTCTGATTATGTTTGGCTTAAATTGTTGGTCCTTCTTTTATTTTATTTTGTGGTTAATCTTTTAGCTATTTACAACTTATAAAATCAAAATAAAATCAAACCATACTGAACCAAACCGAACATAAACCGATCCGAACTAAAACCAAACCGAACTACATTTGGTTGACTTCAGTTAGAGTTTTTCTATAACCAAAATAACCGAACCCAACCGAAATCAAACCAAACCCGAAACTAAACCGAAATGCCCACCCCTAAATAATAAATCGTACTTGATATTTGTCATCTGGCATTTTGGACGATACAACTGGCATTTTCGTGTACCCAATCACTAAAACTAAAATTCCATTAAAATATTAAGGAGACTGAAATCATATCAACAACAATAGAACATCAACATCACAAATTTAAATCCACAACTCAAGAGCTTAAAAGTTTCATAAAAAATTATTAAAAAAATTGCAAATATAATACCTAGAAACTGAAATTCAAAGTTAAAACGAAAAAAATATAAACAATGAAAAAGAAAAAAAAATACTCTCAAGTTTAGACTTAAATGGGATAAATTAAAAATCTTAAACAAAACCCACAGAATCTCAAATCAGTTAGCACCCCATGTTTCACCCCACGGTTTGTGTTTTTGTTTGTCTAACAAACACCTGCCAACCATCAAATTACTATTATACCCTCATCGCTCTTTGACTATTTAGTTCACACTTGCACTGTAGTCATCACTTCAAAAAAACTCCAACCAAAGTAAGTTTAATCTTCTCTCCTTTACCATCTAAAAATGCATACACACAAGTCTCTTCTCTTCCACACTACCCAATGGGCCGCACTAATGCCACCTCCATCTACCTTTCTTGCCTCTCGCTTCCACCGGCCAGCCAAGATCTCGGCGGTGGCAGCCCCAGTGAGGCCGGCTCTAAAACACCAGAACAAAATCCACTCTATGCCACCGGAGAAAATGGAGATTTTCAAATCTTTAGATGGATGGGCCACTGATCAAATCTTGCCTCTTCTCAAACCCGTTGACCAATGTTGGCAACCCGCTTCTTTCTTACCCGACCCGGCCTTACCCTTCTCCGAGTTCATCGACCAGGTACGTACGTTATATACATCATATAGCTTGTTATTCTCTAATTAATGAAGAAGTAAAGTTACATAGTTTATACTTTATTCACAGTTCACCTAAACCAACTAAATCAAGAAATGTATAAACCGGAATAATACATATATGCACATTAAACCAACCTTAACCAAGACTAACCAATAAATGAAAAAAAATGTTAATTTATGATGGTAGGTGCGTGAGCTGAGGGAAAGAACAGCGTCATTGCCCGACGAGTACTTCGTGGTGTTGGTTGGAGATATGATAACAGAGGACGCGTTGCCGACTTACCAGACAATGATCAACACGCTTGACGGTGTAAGGGACGAGACTGGTGCGAGTGAGAGTGCGTGGGCAAGGTGGACACGCGCGTGGACGGCTGAAGAGAACCGTCATGGTGATTTGTTGCGGACTTACTTGTACTTATCCGGTCGAGTTGATATGCTTATGCTCGAACGCACCGTCCAGTATCTCATTGGCTCGGGCATGGTCAGTTCTTTTTCTATATCTATATGTTGAAAAAAATAATCCTTACTATTCGGAGTTTGATTAATCAATTGTAGTTCTCTGATTTTTCTTAGAGGTGTAACCATGCTTATGTTTTGATTTTGGTTGTATCGAAACTGTTTCAGTTTAGTTTTGATTTGGTTTGGTTTAATTTTTATTTATATATATATATATATATATAGAAACCGTAACAAAACGAAAACTACATATTACCATTTGGTTTGTTTCGATTTGGTATGATACAATTTTAATTTGGTTTTTGGTTTAAATTCAGTTGGGACTTAATAGATTTTTTTTTTTTAACTTAAAAAGATATATTATAATAATATACTTTTGTGATATGATTACTAACAAAATTTAATATATTGTTATATTTTTGGTCAGTTTAGTTCGCTTACACTAAAGTTAGCTTTGGGTTTATCTGTTTTTAAATATATATATATAATAGAACCAATTGATCATAAACATATTTTCGCTCGAAACATTTTTCGTTTAGTTTAAGTTATGTTAGGTTTGGCTGGTTCGGATTAGGTTTATACCATCCATAACTTTTCATATTGGCAATTTTAGGATCCAGGAACAGAGAACAACCCATACTTAGGTTTCGTGTACACGTCGTTCCAAGAGCGAGCCACATTCGTGTCTCACGGCAACACCGCACGGCTAGCCAAAACTGCCGGAGATCCAGTCCTCGCTCGAATCTGTGGCACCATTGCAGCCGACGAGAAACGCCATGAAAACGCTTACGTACGAATCGTTGAGAAGCTCCTAGAGATCGACCCTAACGGTGCAGTCTCCGCCGTGGCCGACATGATGCGGAAGAAGATTACAATGCCGGCTCATCTAATGACGGACGGTCGAGACCCGATGCTCTTCGAACATTTCTCCGCTGTGGCTCAACGGCTAGAAGTTTACACGGCGGATGATTATGCGGACATCTTGGAGTTTTTGGTTGGACGGTGGAGATTAGAGAAGCTAGAGGGATTGACGGGTGAGGGTCAACGTGCACAGGAGTTCGTGTGTGGGTTGGCGCAGAGGATCAGACGGCTTCAAGAGCGAGCAGACGAGAGAGCCAAGAAGCTTAAGAAGACCCATGGGGTTTGCTTTAGTTGGATCTTCGACAAGCAGATTAGTGTGTAAAATCTTGAAAATATATATAAAACTTTTCCTTTTTCTGTTTCTATTTTCTTTTGTTCTACTTTGTCGGACAAATTTCAGTTAAGTTTCTACTTCTGTAACGTGTGTTTGACTTACTATTTGTGTAATTTTAATGGTTCGAAATAAATGTTCAATTCGGACAGACTGATTTGATCCAACCGAACCAAATCGAAATAATTGATTAAAATATTAGATCATGTCTTAATATAGTTTAAACAGATTCATTTATTTTTCTATATTTAGAAAATTGAATCCGAATTCCAATCCAACCGGGGAAAAAAGAAAAAACTCGATCTATGATATAAGTTTTTAAGAAATTAGAGATATGTTGGACTAAAATCCAAAACCGTACCAACTAACAAATCCAAACTGAAACTAACTGAGATCTAGATTGAACATCTATTTTGATATGTAGATTTTGTAATTAATTGGGAATTGTTTTCTCCTATCCTTTAAGTGGTATTATTAAGGTTTCCAACAGATGAATTAATACAAGAATATATGACTATCATTGACCCAACTAATATTATGATCCCACAAAGGAAAAGATATAATCCAAGAATAATAAATTACAAATCCGACTATACTGAAATCATAAAGAGAGAAACAGAGAACCCTAATAATTTTTTTGCTTCATGCCCAAGTGTGCTAGTGCTCTTCTATTCGTTCGTCAGACTAAATTGGCTCGATGGCAACAACAGTGTCAAAACTCTTAACTCATCAATATTTCTCAAGACGTACAATATAATGTCGATCATCATTCTCTTCGATTCTAACTCCTATTAGGAAAAATTAAAGTTCTTGTTTGTTCAGAGGTTCGTCTTCCTCGAAGAATTTGTGAGGTGAGAACGAGAATGAAATCTTTATGGGACCAAACTCATGTTTGAGTATCTCTGTCTTGACGTTGATCGTCAAGTCTTTCGTGTCTTGTTCTTGCTCGAGACGGTGATCAATTTTGAAACCAAGTAGAGGGACTGGATTGTTCATCGTACGTTAAGTTTACATTAATGAAGATCGTTTGGTTTCTTTTTTCATAACTAAAAATTGTCCCGTGCTACCGCACGAATTAATAAATCTAAACAAATCTGATTTTTTTAATAATAATAAAAATTAATAATAGGATATCCGATTTTTTTTTTGCAAATCAATATCTGATTATTCAAATAAAATTAAATCAGATTTTAACAAATCCAATTTTTTGAGATATTAACAAATCTTTTTTGAAATATTATCAAATCCTATAAAAATATATGATTATTAATAAATCCGATTTTTTTTGAAATATTAACAAATCCTTTTTGAAATATTAACAAATCCTATAAAAATATCTGATTATTAATAAATTCGATTTTTTTGGAATATTAAAACAATATTTTTTGGAATATTAACAAATCCGATTTTTTTGGTAAACACAATAATCGATTATTAACAAATCCGATATTTTGGAAGTAATCAAAAATCCTTTTTAGAATATTAACAAATCTGTTTTTTTGTTAACCATAAATTAAATGATTTCGTTAAATGATCACATAATAACTAATGACTAAAATATCCTTAATGAAAATTTAAAATTTGTTCTTTGAAATAATGGCAATATGATGTAAATATTAATACTTTTTAATGTTTATTTATAAATGTACTCCCCAAATAATATATAGGGGATGCTGTCTTCGAATATCAGATATTCCTTTTCTCAGACTTGCCTTTTTCTTTTATAAATAAAAATTTATTTGCTTTAAACTTTTACTTACTAAAAACAAAAAATTTAAAAGTATTTTTTTATTATGATGCTATAATAATTAATAACTAATAAGTAGCCCCTCCTAGAATTTAATATGAACCAATTTAGGCAATAACAAAAGGCCCAATAAGGACTTGCTTTTTGTTTATATTAGTTATAGTTATTTTAACTTTAAAGAGGTGTCCTTCTTTACATTGTGCTGACGTTTTGGGTTTACCACTTTACCTAATCCTGGGCAACTTAGCCCCATCGAAAGTTTTGAACCAGTAAACAGCCGAGAGAAACCAAATGGAAATTATAAAATACGCGAATTGACGTAAACTCTAGAACCGAAATAACCAAAACCAAAACAGTACCGAACTGAAATATTTCGGATACCCAAAAATACTCGAAATACAATTTGATATACAAAATTTTTAGTTATTGTAAGACCGAATAACCAAAATTACATGAGATACCAAAAAGTATCCGGAAAAATATTCAAACATACCTGAAATACTTAATCATACCCAAAACAAATACCCAAAAATATCTAAATTTTTTTTTTTTGTCACAATCTAAAAGTACTCTAAATACCCAAAATATCCGATTGAATCCTTAACTCTTGAACCGAAAGTACCGGATGCGAACCGGAACCGAACATTTTGGACATTTATATGAATTCTAAATTTTATAATCAGAACTGAATGAAACCGAACCGGAACTTTATGTGAATTTATTTGTTTGAATCCATGGATCTTTTTTATTCTGGTCAGAATCTGGTCGAATCTTATGTGAATTTATTATATATGGTAATACGAATCAGATTAATTAGCTGGATTTTGTTGTGAATAAAGAAATTCAATGTGGATGATTGAGTGTGTATTATTTAAGAAAGTGGGATATCCAAAATATCTTCTATAGAAAAAAAATGAGTGTTGACATGATTCTTTATCGGACATCATCTCAATGATGGGAAGTGCAAGAAACTTGTTAATATAAGATTTTGAGGATCTACAGTTCAAACGATTTTGGGTTAATAGGTAACACGGAAGATCAACAAGTAGACAACAAAAAGACTTTCAATCAAAAGAATAGGACAACGTTGAAACCATAAACTGTTGAAAGCATATCATGAAGCACGAGAATATCTACTTAAAATCGTTCAACGTGTTAAAGATAGATTTGGAATATGAACGATACAAGAACGATAAAAATACATCTCCAGGACATATTGAGAAAGGTCGAAAGGACAACTAGTTGATACATTTTATGGACGTGTTATTGTCTCTCACCTCTCACTTGTCACCTCTCATCTCTCTATGCTTTTTTCACTGGTGGCAAAGAGGACATAAACTACTATCGGTGATGAAGATGACAACTGCCAGAGCCATGTAAGTTCATTAAATCTATCCTCCTTTTTTCTTTATTTTACAGATTTTTTCTCATATATTTTTTGGCGTCTTTTTCTAGTTTTTTTCGTTTTCTTTTATGATATTGTGTAGTTTAATTTCCTATAATTATGAATTCTCAATAACAAAGTGATAATTCATCAAATCAAAGTGTAGACACTCCATTATGAAGTTGTGTGACTAAAATAGAGAGTAATATGAAGATTTTGGAGGTTCAGGTGTAATATTTGTAATACAATCGAAGAAGTTCTTATTTAGACGAAGAACACATTTGCTTAGAATAAAAAATGTTAACATTGCTGTTTGTAAGAAAGCTACTAAAAATAAATATTTGAAATGCAAAGGTTAGAATAAGATTAAAAATAAAATAAAAAAGTGAGTCTCGACTCAAAAAAGGTTTTTTACCTAGTGAATTTCTAACATAAACAGATTATTTACTAACGCATTTGGTTATTACTAATACAGTTGATGGTTATGTTTCTCCTTGTTATAATAAGCTCAGATCGACCTTACTACAACAAGGAAAAAACCATGTTGAGAGCTTATTAGTAAAATTAACATGGAAGTGAAAAGGGGTGATGATGGCTCATTCTCTATACTCGGGACTCTTTTTGGGTACAATAAATACATCAATATCTCATTAGGAAAGGGTATTTCTGGTCTATAAAACAATCAACAAACCTTGGTTCTTGGAACTGGAAAAAGATTTTGAAATATCGCTTGCTAGTAAAAGATTTTCACCAAGTTGAAGTACATGCGGGGGAGGACACTTATTTTTGGTACGATTCCTGATCCAAATATGGGTTCTTAAAACATATGTTGGACCGTATGGAAGCATTGATATAGGCATACCGGATGATGCTACAATGGCTTGGGTATTCACTCATCATAGGCCTCGTCGACATCGGACACAAGTTCTCAACAATAGAGGAGGAATTACTATTTGTCCAGCGACGTAGAGATCCAACATTAAACATAAATTGCGTTCAAACTCGGAAAAATTCAAAGATACTTTCAGCACAAAACGTACGTAGGTTCAGATTAGGCAGCATCATCCTTTCAAATACTGGTCTGCTTGTATATGGTTCATCTACGATACTCCGAAATATGCTTTCTTAACTTGGGTGGCCATTCAAAATAGGTTATCAACTTCGGATCGGATGGGATGAAATACACGGGCCAACAACTACAATGTATCTTATGCAACGAATCATAAGAAAGCTGTGATCATCTTTTTTTTTTCTTTTTTTTTTATAACTCAAATAATCTGGTCGAAACCGACTAATTCTGGTGCTCGGAGAAACCATGTGAATGCCCCGGTGGCTAAATGGGATAAATGTTATAATTCCGCTTCCGTGGGGAGTCGATCCCTAGCCTAGACCAATAGAACGACTCTCACCAATAGAAAGAAACCACCCCACTACCACCACTTGGTTATATGATCATCTTTTTTTCTCCTGTAGGTACTCATCCAAAACTTGGTGTCAACTCACAAATCTTTTACTAGATGACACCTACTCAATACATTGGCCTGACCTGGTGCAATTCCTTTCACGCTCTCCATCAGTTCACGACCAAGTGAAAATATTTTTGTTCGTTACACCCTCCAAGAGGCCCTCTATCACATATGGCAAGAGCGCAACAACCGTAGCCACGGAAAGGAGCTTAAATCTGCATCCCTCCTTGCTAAGATCATCGACAAAATAGTCCAAAATCGCCTATCATCCATTCGTGAGCTAAGTGATGCAAAATATAGAGATGGACTTACTATCTGGTTCTCAACAAGATTCGTTTTACAAAATGCTTGACCAACTGTTTAATTACCTCTTTCCTACTCTAATATTTGCAAGCATTTATTTGTACAAAACGATATTTTTTTTTTGAATACAATTTAAAATTTATTAAAAAGAAAAGAAAAGGGATAATGATTGAAGTGGTCCTAAAAAAACTTCTACTTATTTTTGTTTGTTACATCTAGAAATGATTATATGTTTCTTAAGGATATGGATTATTATTACCAAGTTAAAGATAAACAATTTATTGGTGATTTAATGAAGGAAGTTATTTGTGAGGTGGATTATCAAAATCTTTTTCAAATAGTCACTGATAATTGTAAACGAGTTGGAAGCTTATTGAGAATATGTTTCCTCACATCTATTGAACATGTTGCTCATACTCTTATTCTTTCTTTGAATAAAATTTGTGCAATAAAGAATGTGAAAGATAATGAGAAAACCTATAAGGAGTGTAGGTGGATATAAAAAATTCATGGGGATATCATCGTAATAATTTTTGTATTAACCTAGCAATTTTTAATAGATTATTTTCTCTTAAATTGTTTTTGGTTGTTGATACTCATTTTCTCCCATCATTGTAATGCTTAAGAAATTGAAACTCATCGAAGGGAGTCTACAAGACATGGATATAAGTAAATAATAGGTCATAAGTGAATAATATGTCATCTCATATTAGGTAATAAATGGAATAATAGTTTTACCTCATTCATCTAATTTTGCTGGTCTACATAGATTTTGTAAAATCAATTTTAAGACATTATTCCCACTAATAATCATTCACAATTTTTCCCTTAACAGAGTTTGTCTTTTCCGTGTCATCAAAAACATAATTTATGGAAAAGGTAAATAGAAACGACTAACATAATAGAAACATTATTCTTCCATTTGGATTTTCGAAACGTAAATGGTTCGAAATTTTTTATTATGAGAAAGGCAAAAATAATGCAGATACAACAACATAGTAAAGACTAGCATAAAATTTTGGCGCATGATTGTATAATTGATTAAGTGTGTTTTTAAAAAGAATTTTGGAGCAGGTGTATTGGGCTTTATATGATAACTATGTGCTGGTCCGCACTATGTGCTGGTCCGCACTATGTGCGGGTTGTTTGCATATTTTGAATTAGCGTTATAGGTATCTAAATATATAGATTTTAACATTTAGATTATTACTTTAAAATATTTTAAATAGATATTAGTTAACTAAATAGTTGATAATAAAGACTGAAATCAAGAAAATATAAAGATAATGTGAACTCCTAATATATATATTAGGTTAATTAAAATATAAACTTAATTACATTTTATTTATATATATATATATATAAATAAAATGTAATTAAGTTTATATTTTAACTTAGCTGCATTAGTTGTAAGTTTTTTTTATTATAAAATAATTAATGATATGTTTAATTGTGAAAAAGTTGTCGAGTGGATGTAAAAATCTAATAGGATAAAACCAAAACTAAGGGGTGATCCTCCGATTGACTATATAAACGATCCTTGAGGATGAAATCTTGAAATTATCCTTCCTGCTTTGGTGGCCCATTGATTAGAGATAGTTTAGATGAGTTAGAAGGCGGCACGAGAGTAGCTCTGACTTTGTTTTTCTCTACGTGTTTAGCTTCCGCTTTGGAAAACTGCCAAGAATAAATGAGTCTACAAATATACTTGACAGACCAAATAACTGAATTTCAAGATAGAGAAACTCAAAAAGTGTTGGAACGCATACCATGCTAGTTGTGAACGTCAACATTTGGACGGACACAATACTTCTTTGCTAATGTGGTTTTAACTTGGCAGAAACCAATACAACACCTAATTTAGGTTTACTATCCATACAAGAGTTTATTCTCTAGAAATTTTAAGATGTTTGATATCCTGAAGTAGAAAGAAAGAGAATAAGTTTGAGAAAAACATGTTTGAGACCTTAAATGCAACATAATGATGGGTGTTATTGGGTAGCTATACCACATAGGAACTCTGCTTCTTCAGATCAACTACAAAAGAGAAATCTAGTTGGTCTTAAATCAGTAACAATTCAAGACAATATGAAAAGTAAAGGTTTAAAACGGTAAGAACCCACAAACAAATCCAACAGTAGGAAGTAGTTGAAAATTCTTCAGGACAACAACCACCTTAATATAGTGTGATGGTATTCAATATCCAAAGCAACCTGAAATGCAACATATTCATATTTTATCTGACATAATACTTACTGGTAGAAGCTAAATAGATGTACATACCTTTTTAATTTGGGATGTTATTAAATATTTATTTGTAGACAATATTTGTAACTCTATTATCTAGTTGGTCTTTTTCTTGCAGGATTTTAAGTCTTTGAGGAGATGTTACTCTTGAAAGACCTACATATAGTTGGCCATGACTAAATACTGCTTTAGGCAAATCCAATACCACTGATCTTAATCTTTGCCCTTAGCTTTTGTTAAATTATTTGTGTAATTATTGTCTATTTTTTTTTTAAAAAAATTTATGCTTTCATATTAATTTTTTTGGCGGCGATTGCAAATGAAACGTTATAATTTGTATTGATGAAACGTTATAATTTGCATACCAAACAATAAATGTGTTATATATCTATATATAGTTTCATCAAAACTTAAATAAGTCATTTTTTGGTATGCAAAAATTTATATTTAATTTTATAATTTCAATATAATAAAACATCTAAAAAGTCTTATATATATGTCTTGGTAGAATTTTTAGTTTCATTTTTTCTCCATCGATAGAAAATAGTTTCATAAAAAATGACCAATAAAATGATTTGGACCATATTTTTCTATATTACATAGTTAAATAGTATTTGATTATTGGGACTCTGTATCAGACCAAAAGAAAAGAGATTATTGGGATTTTTTCAGATATTTTTTCAAAGATAATTTATTAATTTATTTCTACCTATAATTTTTGAAGCATACATTATTTTCTTGGTAAACATTGTTTTATATCTTCTGTACGAAGGTGAAGAGAGCCTTGATTATAAGTAAAGCCTAATAATGAGATATGAATGCTTATTTTGTACTAATATGAGAATGCTTGCTATATATATATATATATGGTAATATAGAAGGTCAATTATTGATGTAATTATTATCTATTATTTAATTTAATTTAATTTTATGCTTTCATATTAAATCTTTTTGTGGAGGTTGCAAATGATACGTTAGAATTTGTATTGATAAAGGTCTGTATTTAAGTTCAACAACTAATGGTTTATGGTAATGATGGTAATAATGATGAGTAAATGGCATATTCATGATAGTGTTTCCTTTTGATACGTTTTTTAATTTATTTGAATGAATAATAGGAATTTGTTGTTGTTACGTTTTCCTTTTGAAATGTTTAAATAATGATTTATTTAAAAGAAGCTGGCCATAGAAGAGAAAATGGTTAACATTCTCAAAAAATGTAAGTCTGTAACTGTTTTTACTAAAATAACTTTTATTTAGTTAAGTGATAACACTCATATTTGTTTACTTTCATGCATTCGTATAGGATAGTTTCATAGGTTTTTACTAGTATTTAGGATTATTTTAGTGCATTTGCATGTGTTTATGTTTTTATAGGTACTTGGAGCAAAACCAATACTTTAAGAGTGTTTTTGAGTCTCATGGAGCCATAGGAACCTTGGAGCTACTTGCTAGGGCCATGAACATCATAGAGAGACATCTCAAGAGCTTCCCGAAGGAAGCATCGACCAAAAGGGGTCGATGCCTGGTCCGAGCAGACCATCGACCAAGACCATCGACTAGGAGGGGTCGACACCCAACCACGAACCCAAACTTGAAGCCGAAGACGAAGACCATCGACGCAAACATCGACCATGAGAGGTTGATGCTGTCCTTGGAGCTAGAACATCGACCTAGAGCATCGACCGTAGCCTGTCGATGCTGACTTGGCCACTCATGAGTGGACGACTTCATTTTCGTCTAGCACTCTCTAGAAACCTAAAGACACGACCTAGACTCCTCCTAAACTCTATATAAACACATGTAATTCACATTAGGGAGATTCCTCTCTATTGGCCTCCTTTGGCCACTTTTGAGAGCCACCACTTATGTTTTTATAAAAGTTCTTTAGTTCTTCTTCTTCTTCTTGTTCTTCTTACTGTTTTATTTTAATTGTTGTCTTTGTTTATTGATTATCATGTCTTTCTACTCATATCCTGTCGTCACCCTCAGAGGTATGAGTGAGTAGATCCTTTAGATCTCTGGGGTAGAGATCGATGATGTGATCTATGTTATAGGATTTCATATGTTTGTTGTTCTTAATCGATCTAGCTACTCTAATATTCATTCTTAATGCTAAGTTATGTCATATGGAATGTGCTTAAGGTTATAACAGAGCCAGTAGGCAAGGTTATACGAATAGAAGCCCTTAGCAACTCGAGAGTGGGTTAAAACTTCAGATCTGAATATTAGAGAGTATTAGCTATGGTCGAGTTTGTTGTTTGATAGAACTAATCATTGATCTAGCTCTTGCTAAGTTAGGTTAAAACTTTAGGAACACTTTACCACGACAGTGGGTTGTGTTTTAGAAACAGATCTATCAATCACTTTGTATTACTAAAAACACAAGGCCGTTTGATTGACAGTCCGACGGAAGTTTATGAATACTTAGTAATCGATGATGGAATTGTGCGCAATGCGTGAAAGTCGCCACGAGAGTGGATCGGACACAGTGACTAGCATACCACGAGAGTGGACTGGTCTATAACAGAAAATCCCTAGATTGACAAACACAAACTAAATTGGTAAAAACATAAATCCTAAATATAGACTCCTTGAAATCATTCTCATTTACTCTAGAGATCAATTGTTAATTTATTATTTAAATTATTTAAATTAAGTTATTTTATATTTATGTTATTTAATTTATGCAATTTATTTTCTGCATTTTAATTTCTGCAATTTACATTTCCGCACTTTATATTTTTGTAATTTATTTTCTGCAACTTAATTTTCACACTTTTATTTTATGCACTTTATTTTCAGCTATTTATTTTATGCAATTTAATTCTGTAATTTATTTATGCAATTTAAATTATGTTATTTAAATTATGCAATTTATTTTATACAATTTAATTTATTTATTTAATTATTGTTTAATTATTTTACGCACTTTAGTTAGTAGAATTAAAACCTCAAAACAATTATAATTCACCTAGATTAAATTCATTCCTGCAATCTTTGTGTGTTATTCTCAGTCTCTGTGGATCGATCCTCATTATACTACAATTGCATTTAACCGTGCACTTGCGGTCACATCGAGTTAAACTCTCGAGGAAACTTGGGTGAAACCTGGTGGTGGGAAGAAGCGTAACATTTTCCCTCTATCAAGTTTTTGGCGCCGTTGCCGGGGAATGTACCAATAGCCATAAAGATTTAGTTTGAATCTGAGACTAGGTTTTTATTTATTACGTTTAATTTTTGTCTTAAAATTTTTTTTTTTAGGACTTAATATTTAAAGAATGCTAGAAATGGGCAAGTTGCTGGAATGGATGGATGAAAAATGGATGCATGGGACAAAGCCCGTCGAGCAAAAGCATCGACTGTACCAAGTCGATGCTTTGCCCATTGACTCTCACCACCAAGCACAAGTTGTCGACGTTCTCCAAAAGACAAGTCAAGAAGCTATGCATCGACCAGCCTTGGTCGATGCTAAGCTTGACAACCAAAACTGTCGATTTGACCATCGGTCGAGCCTGATCGATGCCCATCCAGGAGTGACATCCGAACTTTCAGAAGGGACCGATGAACTCTCAGAAGCCACCATCAATCGCTTGCAATGACCATACCAAGCCGATACACAGCTGGAACTTGTTGAGATGGTTCCTGCGGTTCTGAAACATCTACATGACAACATCCTTGGAGGTCAACTCCTTGTCACGATGAGAGCGGTGATCAAAAGGCCTAAACGAGAAGTCTCGTTCACATTCGTGAGCAAAGACATGTTCTATAATGTGATCCCAACTGATAGACCTCCACCAAAACCGCCGCCAGAACCTCCACCATTCTGTAAGACCGTCGAGTTCACGACGTTAAAAAAAAAAACAATTCTATCTTTTTAATACTTATTGTTCAATTTTCGTTTTTATTTTAAATTTTTCAATTTCGTCATTTTCGTTTTCTTTGTTTGTTTTCCTGTTTTCGGTTTTAATTTTTCAGGATATTTACGCTATTACGAAAAATAAAAATAAAACAAGGACTTGCAACCGTGGGAGCTGCCAACCCATTTAGTGCAATCGTCGAGCTCGACGACATTAAACGAGCGCACTTAAGAGGCATTCTCATGTTATCCTAGTAGAACAAACACTGACACTTCTTCCTTTTTGCATATTTTTAGTCTTGTAATGTCTTACAGATAAGTCAAGGGCCAAAACGAAGAATTTCGAGGAAGAAACGAGGGCCGTCGACGTGACCGTCGACCGAGAGTGGTCGATGCTACCCCAAAACATGACGAGCAGACATGAACGTCAACCAAGAGCCATCGACGATCGACTAAAAACAGAGCATCGTCCGTAGCATCTACCGTACATGGTTGATGCTCTTCGGTTTAAGATCAAAATCAATTTTCTTCGGTTCAATCCGGTTAAGGTAAGTAATTTGACCTGATTTAGTCCTTTATAAACACAAAAAAATCGACCCACCCTTCTTCCTCCTTCCCAAAATCAATTTTTATACTCCATTAAAGCTCTCTCAAAACTCTTTCACTTTCCCTTTGCTCCTACCACTCAATCTTGATTTATTTGTGAAGATAAGTCAATTTCTACTCTAGATTACTCTCTTACCACTCTCTTAATCTCCTCTTCAACCCAAGGTATACTCTCCAAACTCTCAACTTTTCCATAATTATAAAAGCTTGATTTTATGAAGAATTATGGTTGTATTAGTTTAAAAATCATGGGGTTTGCTAGATTATGATAGAGAAGCTGGAATTAGAAGTCAATTTTAGTATAAGTTGAGGAATTTAGGTTGATTGGTAGTTAGGGTTCTTAATTGGAATTAAGAAATTAATTTTGGGGAAAATAAAAATTAATAATTTTAATGATAAATTGAAATTGGTATTGTATTATTGGGCAAATTAGACTAATAATTAAGTAGACAAATATTTAGTTCTAATTTTTCTAATATAAAAATGCCATTTGTTATTAAATTAAAAATAAATGTGTTGTTAATTTAATGGAGGTATTTGATTGTGATTGATTTATTGGATGTGGTATCATGGTATTAATCAATTAAGTTGGTATTCTAAAATTTATTTAAGTTTAGTTTTGCTTAATACCATGGGCCACATAATGGTAATTTGAGTATTGAGTTTGTTAATTTTGCAGAAATAAATGAGGAAATCAAAAGCCCCACCACCTAGCTCACCACCACCACAACGCCGAACAACACGTTCTCAGTCTATGAGAGAGCCTAGAGAAAAGTCTAAAGGAAAAGGGATAGCTAGCAGCTCACGAGCTCACAACGAAGCAATTAACGATGAAGGCTCACCAATACTTGGTTGAAACAAAGAACAAAGGAAGAAGCTGCGTTCCCTGAAGTTCACATAGACTCGTCTTCCGGATTTCGAGCTACTCGAAGAGTTGGGTATCTATGATGATGTGGAGTTGATATTTCATAACATGGGGATCGGTAACTTTTTCAAGATGAGAAATATGGCCTACATGGAGCAGACATGTGATTTCTTGGCCACCGCGAGGGTTGAGTTGGGAGAACACGATGGCGACTCGTTGGGTTCCATAATCTTTTTCCATGGGAATGAAGAGAACAAAACAGAAGCTCGATTGTCTCAGAGACAAGCAAATGCAGTTTGGAACACCACAACGAGTGGTCAGTTTAGATCGGGAGAGTCTAAGGCATCACTGATCCAAAATCCTGTTATTCGCTATGCACAGAAGGTGTTATCACAAACATTTTTCCCTAGAGCTGAAACGGGGAATATGCAGAGGGAGGAGTTAGCTTTACTCACTCAGGGGATCAGAGACTTGATAGTAGCATACAACGATGAAACTTATCCAGAAGGGATCACCGAGGCGCTTTGTCTTGCTGCTGTTTTCGCCCAAAGCTTGGTCAACTATGGGGAGGTGGCGCGGCAGACAAGGATGCCTAACTTCACGGTGAGTATCGGTGGAGTGATTACACCCATTTTGCTACATTGCGAGGTCCCTTGTGGTGACATAGTCGAGCCGATGTTGAGCATAGATGCAGGCTATCTCTCTGATAGCAAATTATTGATGGGTCGCGTTGAAGATAAGTTCATTTACAGGTTCCACGAATCCGCCATCAGAGGATCAGAACAAAAGGTCTTGCTACCAAACCGAGACATCACCACAGTTGACTATCCAGCTAACGTGAGTTTCATGCCTGGTTCAGAGTGGAATTTCAAAGCAGTCGTTCACCCTCCTGTTTACACCACGAGCATCATCGTATGTGGCACACCGATGAGGCAAACGCCATGCCACATGTTCTCCATCAGCCAGCTCGAGCAACCCTCCGATGTCGCTCAACACTTCAGAATCTACTGATTTTTAGTAAGACATTTCTTTATTTTTCTTTTTATTTCATATTTTCGACATTTTTATTTTTTCTTCTATGTATTGTTTACGATGTTTTTCTTTTTGATTTGTCTTCACCAAGACGGTGAAAATTAAGTTTGGGAGAGGCATCGTAAACTTTTTCCTAACATTATATGTCTTCTTTTGTTTTTGACATTTTTATGTATTTTTTTTATGGTTTTATTTTGTTTTAGGACTTAAAAATTGTTGTACTCTTTTTCCCTTAGTCATGGTTCAATAACTCATGGCGATATTTTTAATGAGGCAACAATTTTGAACTTTATCACGATGTTATCTATAATAATATTTTTATGCTTTTTGAGAATTAGCAATTAGCTTCGAGCAGAATATTGGAAAAACCCATGAATGGATCAAGAAACCCCAGAAGGACTATTCCTTCGGAGAGTTAGACGCTTCGGAGTTGATTCCTCAACCTAAATTTACCTAATCACTCTCGATTTGGAGCTTAAGATACATTGGATGTGATACCTGTATGAGACACTGCAAGACACGTCTAAGTAAGTGCAATTTCCCTCTTTCTTCCCTTCAATAACTAGAAAAAAAAGATATAGGTATTAAGGAAGTGAACCAGGTGTTGGAAGCTACCACTTTTAACATTCGCGTCTCATGGAAACTTGTCATAAAGGAAAGAAACGAAAAGGATATAGGTATTAAGGAAGTGAACCGAGTGTTGGAAGCTACCACTTTTAACATAATTATAGGTAAAGGCATATAGAGACCATGAGGGTGTAAGCGAGACTCAGCCTTAAGGCAAACGATGCATTTAGCACAATGGCGTTCAACGACTCTCTTGATATGGGGCCAGTAGAAGTGCTCCTTGAGGGTGATGAAGGTCTTGTCTATCCCGAAGTGTCCCATGAGACCTCCACCATGAGCTTCTCGGACCAAAAGTTCCCTCATCGAACCTTGCGGAATGTAAAGCCGCTTGTCCTGGAAGAAGAACTTGTTTTATAGATAATAGGACCCGGTTCCTCCCTTTAGGCATTGGGCATAAGTCTCTCCAAGGTCTAGATCTTCAGCATACTGATCCTTGATGTGTTCAAAACCGAACAAATTAGCCTCCATTGTTGATATAAGCGCATGGTGCTGTGACAATGCATCCGCGACCACATTATCTTTGCCCTTCTTGCATTTGATGACGTACGGGAACGTCTCCACAAACTCGCATGCCTCTTTTTCAGTGTGGTCTAACCTCGGAGGTGTTTGAGACTCTCGTGATCGGTGTGAATCATAAACTATTTCGCTAGAAGGTAATGCTGCCAGGTTTCTAGCGATCGGACCAATGCGTACAACTCTTTGTTATACGTGGGGTAATTGAGGGTCGGGCCACTGAGCTTCTCACTGAAGTAGGCTATGGGTCTCCCTCCTTGAGTAAAGACAGCTCCAATACCTAGACCTGAGGCATCACACTCAATCTCAAAAGTTTGGTCAAAGTTAGGTAAAACTAAAACCGGTGCATGAGTCAATCGTTCTTTAAGGTTTTTGAACGCGGTTTCTTGTGCTTCTCCCCACTGGAATGGCACGTCTTTCTTTATCACAACCGTCAAAGGAACAGGTATGGTGCTAAAATCAAGCACGAACCAGCGGTAGAAGCTAACAAGGCCGTGAAAGCTTCGAACATGTCTGATGTTCGTTGGGGTCGGCCAATCCTCGATTGCTTTGATCTTTTCCTGGTCCACTTGTAGTCCCTGTGAGCTTACTACAAAGCATAAGAAGACCAACTTGTCATTACAAAAGATGCACTTCGCTAGGTTGGCGTAAAGGCCTTCCTTTCGAAGCATTTGTAACACTAATTCTAAGTGTTTAACATGCTCAACCAAGCTCCTACTATAAATGAGAATAACATCGAAGTATACTACAAAAAATTTACTAATATAGGAACGCAAAACCTGGTTCAAAAGTCGCATGAAGGTATTTCGTGCATTGGTTAGGCCGAAAGGCATAACGAGCCACTCGAAAAGGCCTTATTTCGTCTTGAAGGTGATTTTCCACTCATCGCCTTCTCTTATTCTCACTTGATGATACCCACTTTTCAGATCAACTTTGGAGAAGATAGTTGACCCACTCAACTCATCTAACATATCATCGAGCCTCGGTATCGGATGTCGATATTTTACCGTAATGTTGTTTATCGCTCTACAATCGACACATATCCTCCATGTGCCATCTTTTTTGGGCACTAGCAATACGGGTACAGCACAGGGACTAAGGCTTTCTCTCACGTAGCCCTTAGCCATCAGCTCTTGCACTTGGCGCTCGAGCTCTTGTGCTTCCTTCGGATTCACTCGGTACGCGAGTCGGTTCGATAGGGCAGCTCCGTATACTAAGTCAATCTGATGCTCGACTCCTCTTAGTGGTGGTAATCCTGGTGGTATCTCATCTGGAAAAATGTCCTTGAATCGATCTAGGACCCCTTGAACATCTGCAGGCAATTCAGTGGCGTTTTTAGCAGCGGATAAGGCTTCTTTGTAAACAGGAAGCAACACATCTTGTCTTGAGTGCAGCGCCTTGTTGATATGGCTTGCCTTTACGAACAAGCTACTCTGGACCTTCTTAGCATCTTTAGCCATCTTGGCTTGCATGTCGTGATTTTGCGCTGGTTCTTGCGGAGCTAGCGTCACCTTGCTTTTGTTATGCGTGAACGAATATGGATTGGTCCGTCCGTGGTGTATGGCTTTTTTATCAAACTGCCATGGGCGACCTAACAGAATGTGTCCCGCTTGCATGGAAACCATGTCGCACGTTACTTGGTCTTGGTATCTCACTATACTGAATGATATCTTCACTTGCTCATGGACCTTTAGCTCGAATTTGTCGTTGAACCATCTGAACTTATACGGCTGAGGGTGCTTGTCTCCCTTGAGTCCCAGCTTGTCAATCATGTAAGAGCTGGCGCTCCATCGATGATCAAGCTACAC
The DNA here is from genome assembly GCA_015832515.1 of Boechera retrofracta. Taxonomy (NCBI): domain Eukaryota; kingdom Viridiplantae; phylum Streptophyta; class Magnoliopsida; order Brassicales; family Brassicaceae; genus Boechera; species Boechera retrofracta. Next base: position 287,271 of record JACCIV010034894.1, read on the forward strand.
GTTTTGCCCTCCACAAGACACTTGGTATGAAATATGTTCTCTCTTTGGGCAGTTTCATCGAGTGCGATGGCCATGTTCAGTATCCGTCTCATCATGAGGACATCTCCCTTCTCAAGATACTTAATATCGTCTTCAGAACCATCAACATCTTCCTCGGATTCTTCTTGTGTTTCATAACCTCTGTCCTTCGAGAGAATCATAACCTTGGCGTTGGGACACTCACGGGCCATATGCCCTCTACCTTGACACTTGAAGCATATGATGTCACGGTTGCATGTGGGGTTCTAATTAGACCTACTTATCTCAGCTCTTGGACTCTTAGAACCCTCATAAATCTTTTCCTTGAGTCTAGAATCAACCTCAACAGATTTGGCTCGGTCTTGTTGTTGAAACCGATTGTTGTTCCGTGCAGTCCACGGTGGTGTATTCTTCGGTTTTGTTGTAGCCTTGTGCTTCCCTGGTTGCTCTATCTGAACTGTTAAATGTACTAACTCATCCATCTAGTGATAAAGCTGCAGCTCTACCTTCTGAGCAATACGGTCTTGCAAACCGTCGATAAATTGTGCCATTAGTGACTTTTCAGAGTCGTCTAGCTCGAGATGGTTCTTGAGTGTCTCAAACTCGTCGTAATACTCTTCCACTAACTTACTGCCTTGAGTCAACCTTTTGAATCTCCTCTGGATCTCTCGGTGAAAGTGAGGCGGAACATATTTTCTCTTGAAGGAAAACTTCATTTCGGCCCATGTATCGATTTGGCCGTACCGGTTCCGTCTTCTTTCAGAAACTTCTCTATCCCACCAAGATAATGCATAATCGGTGAGTTGTGCTACTGCTACTACTACCTTCTTTGGCTCACTATACTCATAACACTCAAAAATTTTGTCCATACGCTTCTCCCAATCCAAATAAGCATCGGGATCTACTCGGCCAGCAAACGTGGACACGTGAGTTTAGGATCGATGTGATCTTGTCTAAACTCTCGGTCACGTTGATCTCTTCGTCTCATGTCTGGTGGCTCTCCTTCTTCATCTGAATCCAAATTTTGATGTCTCGGCGTGGATCATTTTTTGGTGGTGGATCGTGTCTCAGTGGTGCTCTTCTCGGAGGTTGCTCGATATGTCCGAGCCGTTCTTCGACTGCACCAAATCTCCGAGCCATATCAGCTCTCATCTTAGCAATGGCTTGCGCCAAAATGTCTTGTACATTACCAACCATAATCCTCGCAGCAAAATCACAAGACAAAAGACTTAGTGTTCGGACTTAGCTCAAAAGACAAACCCTAGCATAATATCAAAAACAGATTTTTATTTTAGCTCAGACTTATATTTTTCTGATTTTACGAAACAAATTTTTAATATGTCCTATAACTTGTCTATGTTCAGAATCAAGAGACAGAATATTTTTATCAGGTTTTATAAATTTATGAAAACTAAAACAAGAAAAACAGGCAATTACGATAAATTGTTTTTTTTTTTTTGAGTTTATGAGATAAGCAAGCAAGCAAAGGTAATCAACGAGCACTGAAACTAAAACAAGAGTAAAGAAAGACACAACCTGGTGATTGTGAGAGTCTTGAGCTCCAATCTTAGTGTCCTTGAATCAACCCTAAATACAAACGAAAACAGACAACTTAACAAGTATCGATATAACTTTTTTTTTTGGATCTATGGAACAACTAACAAGATATGAATACTGAAAGTTAAGAAATAACAAGGATAGATACAACCGGGTGGTTGTGGATGAATCTTCAGCTCTGATACCAAAATGATACAAGCGTCGGAATGGGTGTTGTCTCCGAGTGGACCGTGCGGCGCGACTCTACGGGCAACGGTGGGAACGAGTGGTTTGGCGTGGGCCAATGGATTGATAAGCGACTACACGAGGTGTGAGAAGACTCGTGATATAGCTTGGGCGTTCTACTCTTGCTGGGATTTGCACAAATAAGAAGAAAGAACAAAAGAGCTAAGCGGCGACGACTTAAGCAAAAATAGGGTTTTCGATTATTCAAAGTCTACCTCTCTTGGAGGCTGTAAGAAACCTTATAAAGGCTCGACTTTAGGTTACAAAATATGTCAAAAGCAACCCTAAACGTGGCCTAAACAAAAAGGAAACCCAGAACAAAAAGGAAAAAGGTTCGAAAAAGGAAACTTCAAAGACGACATGACAGAAACTTAAGTGACGTGTTCCAGTGGCTTGTGCAACGTGATAATGGGCCTAAATGAACTTCAAAATACTCCCTTAGAATGCTTGAGTTAAACTAGAGGCATGGTATGGGCTTCTAGACAACTCGGCCCTCAAAGGATGTCTTTGAGTCCACTTTGCACCACTAGGTTGTTGCCTCGTTAAAACCTTTCTTAGTAAAACCACGTGGGAAACCTAAGGGTAGAAAAGAGTACAATCCCTAGTGATGTCTTTATGCCCTGATCATGCTAGTGTGAGGACAAAGAGGGAAGTCACCGTCTTTGTCCGCATGAGGGGCCACTCGGTTGTGTGCGTGTATGAAATATTTTGAGGAGTCTTGTGGCTTATCTCGGCTCCAAGATCACTCGTGGATGTTTCTTGAACGTTGATGGTGAACAGAAATGTCCTTGGCTCGACATTGCCCTCGGGTGTGTCCGCGGGGCCCATGTCAAGAAAGAGGCGCACGACCTTGGTGAGTCCTTTGAGGCTTTTTGTTCGGGCTAGGGTCATTAGCGCTCCTCGGAAAGGTGGGATCTCCACTAGCTTGTCCGGCTCCTTCTGGATGTCCACATCAATCCAGCTTGTTCATGTCCACATATGACTTTTATTTCTGAAGTAGAGTATTTGAGATACTTGATGGGATCTCCCTTATGTACATGTTATGAAGCTTTGTCAATATTTTTCACTAAATTCTCCAACGGATAATCACGTTAAAGTGGATATGTGTTGAGATCCTAGAAGAGAACAACATTTTTGTCAACTGCCATTAACAAATGAAATCTCCATAGAGTAAGCTAACCATTTTTAAGACCATTTAAAACCAAATAAAAGAAAGATATAGAGAGAAAAAAAAGATATAGAGATTACTAGGGGGTTGTTTAGATACTTTTTTGTTATGTTGTAGATTTTCTAGTATGTATGGTAAATGAAGATCGTGCAAAAATTGCTCCACATATAGATGGAAAAATCTCTCGATAAAGAATGAAATATTTTGAAAATTATTTTCTAACAATTTGAGCTGCGCAAAATATCTGAACCCGAAAAACTGAACCGAACCGAACCCAAAACACCCTAACCGAATCCAAACCCGTTATTAAAAAATACCCGAATGGATCAAGAGGTCTAAACCCGAAGATCCGAAAACCTAAAAAACCCAAACCGAATCCGAAAAACCCGAACCAAAACTGAAAACCCCGAATATAATTGGCTAGTTCTGGTTATGATTGGTCCAAAAATATACTAAATCTGAAGCGAATCCGAACCGAATATGTTAAATATCCGAATAGAACTTAAACTTAAGAACCAAAAAATCTAAAACTCAAAAAACCTAAAGCGAACCCGAATGCCCAGACCTACTAACAATGATCACAATAGAGTAGTTGATTATATGCATTTTTCAATATGAAATGTATTTCTTCTGATGATTTAATATGCATGCAAAGGATGTCTAGCAATATAAATTCACACATGACAAAGTGCAAAACTTATTTGGATCATCTTGAATTTGATTCTCTGAATGTTTTAACATTTAATGATGGACGTTCTAGTGACCATGGTGGTAATAATGTAGGGCTGGGCAAAATATCCGAACTCGACCCCGAACCAAAAAATATGTACCCGAACCGAACCCGATTTTTGCAAAATACCCGAATGTATCCTAGATTTATATACCCAAAAAACTTGAACCGAACCGATCCGAACCCAAAACCCGAAGGTACCCGAAAGTATTTGAAATACAAGTATATAGCAAAAAATATTAGTTATACTTATACTTGTAATAATTCAAATACCCAAAACTACAATTATAAAAACTTAAATATATTATATATTTTTGGGTAATTTTGGTAATTTAGATAGATTTGAGTAAAAAGTAACTAATATTTTAAAAAAATTTGGGTATTTCGGATATTTTCGAATAGATTTAGGTATATATGTATTGAGGTCACTTGGATTATGTTTCTCATTTTCCTAATGTGTTATAAAACAGATTGCATCTTTTTCAAATTAGCTTTTGGGTAAATGGGATTTTCACAGTATGTGAAACCTTTAACTTTATAGTTATGATGTATATGACTATATGACTATATGTTTTGGTTCGGTCATTTTGGATGCAAAATACCCGAACCAAACCCGATTGAACCCGAACCCAAATTCGAACCGAACCCGAATCCGATCCCGAACCGAAAATGTCAAATACCCGAATGGGGCATAGAAGCCTAAACCCGAAAAACCAAAAACCCGAAAAATCCGAACCGAACCCGAACGGGGTCCGAACGCCCAGCCTTATAATAGTGTCGTTGTGAAAAAAAAATATTTTGATCAAATCGTTTGTAGGTGAGCAACAATAAAAAATGATTATTATGGATTTTTTGTGAAAATGATTATTATGGATAAATACCATTTTTTTAAAGAATGATGGGTTTAGATATTTTTGTCAAATGGTTGTCTATTTACGATTCTATCGTGGAAAGCTTTTATAAGGAATGTTGCTGGTATGTATAAGGTTGAGAAAACTGTATTGAAGACCATTTTAAGTCTAAATAGGCAAGCTATATTTTTTTCTATCGATATATGAACTTATGCTACAACGCTGAGTTATATATGATCATAAATGCTCCTTTATTGATATGGGTTGGCGATAGCATAAAATGATTATTAGTTTTAATCTTGTTCATTATCATAAAAGAAAGATCATTGCCATATAGTTTTAAAATCTTTGGAGGTATTTATAAACTATTTGCTATAACAATGGATAGTGCAAGCGACAACGACAAATGCTACTAATGTCTTGAAGCGACGTTGAGTAGTATAAACAATGAATGATGAATGATGAATTTATGCATGTACGTTGTCGTCATAACGTACTTAATTTGATTGCCGATGAATGTCTTAGTAGTATAAGTAAGAGCATCATAAGTGTTCGTGATATTGTAAAATATGTAAGATTTTCTAATTCAAGATTGTAATCATTTAAGCGTTGTATAGAGGTTGAGAAGTTAACTAGAGGAAGTATTGTATTGGATTGTTTTACTAGGTGAAATCATTAAGTAGCATTTGACAGGATGGTTAATATGGATAAATCATACGATGTTTGGTTTAAAGAACTTGATTCTAATGAAATAAAAAAAGGGGACCTTCAATGACAATTGATTGAGACAAACCTCGAAATATAGTAAAAAACTGAAAATCTTTCTATGATTCATCATAAGCATTTTCTTTTTCTATAAATATAATATCAAATAGTTGTTACAATGAGATTTACAAAATCCAATTAAGTATGGTATCTATGGTTTATAATAAAGATTTGAGAGATATTGTTTCTGCAATGACGGCTAAGTTTGATAAATATTAAGAAAATATAGAAAAGGTCAATAAGATATTGATAGTGGCTATTGTAATTGATCATTTTTGTAAAATAGTATTTGTAATATTTAGCTTTAAACTTATCTATGGATAAAGTAATCCAAAGTGTGCTGAAATTATAAATTTGCTGACGGATATTTTGCATAGACTATTTAAAGAATATAGTGCTCGATATACCAGTTTAAGTTTACAGTCTTTTTCTGTTCGTGATGGCGATAATGTTACGCAAATATTCACGACTCTAAAGATATGGATGTTGACAGTCGATAACCCTTTCAAATTCATAGTTGTTTAGAAGAGTACCTCAGAAGTTGTAAATTAGTTGGCAAAGTATCTAAAATACGAGTCAGATATAACGGCTGAAAATAGTTTAGAGCTTCCGTATAATGTTCTAAGCTAGTGAATGATAAATAGTTCAAAATACCCAACCATATTTCTAATGACAAGAGAAGTTTTTGCAATACCAATATCTTTGGTTGCATACGAGCCTGTTTTTAGCATTAATGGTCGTATTCTAGATCAATACAGAAGCTAATTGACTCCTTCTATGGTTGAAGCATTGGTTTTGACCCAAAATTAGTTACGTGTTTCACTTGGTGCCAAAAATAAGGGGTTTTTAATAATTTCGAGGAGAAGAAAAAGTATATGGATTCAAAATAATTGGAAGATAAATGAAATTGAGAACTAAAGAGGATTGCTAACCAAAATGTAAAATAAGAATGAAAAGAAAAATGGAAATGGAAATGGAGAGGAAACAAACGGAAGGTGGCCGCAAATTAAGCTTGGGCACGATACTCGTTATCCATCCTATATCCGCTATTCATCTCGTACTCTGTCCCGTAAAACTAAGTACCCGTGTTAAACAAATCAGGTAACAAGCCGGCCGATGTTAGTACATGCAAGTACCAAGACAAGTACAAAACACATTTTTTTTAACTACTTGTCCCGTTATCCGTATACCCGTAATTACCTGCATATTATCGGTAAGTATCTGCAAGTACAACACAAGTAACAAGCCAAAAAATTTGGGTGGATACTTGTTTAACCGGGTACAAGTAACAAGGCAAAAATTTTATTATCCGTTCGGGACGGGTCAAGTACCAAATCGGTCCAAAAAAGCGGATACCTGCCCCGTACCTAGGCCTACCACAAATCATTAAATTTTTCTATTTTAGAGACAAATTCTAAGCCAAACCTAATCCTAATTACCCAATAATTCAAAAACTCCAGAAAAAAAAGAAAAGGGTTATGATTATGAAAGACAACCAACCTTCTCAACCCAAACCCACGGCCAAAACTAAAATCATCAAGAAGACTTGAGCAAAAGAATAAAATCACGTGTAAGTTAGGATAGAAGGGAGAGACCACGACTCATAGGTGAAGAAGAAGGAGATGTGTAAGTAAGGAGACGGAAGAAAAAAGATCATGTGAGCAAGAAAATAAAATCAGACTCAAGTTATTTAATTTTATACCAAAACCCACTTTTAAATTAATATATATTTGTTGTCAAAAAAAAAAAATTAATATATATTTTTTTGGTTTTGTCGTTCGATCAGTATTGTTTTAGTTTTTAAAAAATACTATCGTTTTACATTATTATTATGATCTTAAAAACCAAACTAGAATATATTCCGTTATATAGCACGGACAAATTACAATTATAAAAAATATCCAAAAATTAAAAAATCAGGATATTAGAAAACTGTAATTCTTCCAAAACTTTATGAAAATTATAATATCAATTTTTATAATATCGAATTTTTGTTAGCACCTAACAACATAACTAAATCGGTTTAAATTTTTTCTTAAAATCTTTCAAAAAAACACAGTCTATATCAAATCTCTTATTTTTAGAAAATTAAATCAATATTAATTAGTGTGTTTAACTAAATCAACAAAATCTTCACAAAATCTATTTTTAATTTTTTTCAAAAAAAATAAAATAAATAAATTATTTAAAACGAAAATTTTAAATAACTAATTTAATGTTAAATTAAATAATCATATAATAATTAATTGACTAAATTAACCTTAATGAAAGATTTTAATTAGTTCTTAGATATAATGACAATGTGATATAATTATTAACATTTTGTAAGGTTTATTTATAAGTGTGCTCTCCAAATAATATATAGAAAAATTCTAATTTCAATAAATTTTAAATAAAAATTACTATTGAAACTTAAATATTGATATATTTTTATATCAAAAATTTCCTTTTAACGTGTTAAAAAACGATAGTTTTATGAAACTAAAAAAATACAATTTAAATACTAAAAGTAATAAACAAAGAGAAGAAAAAAAAAATGGAGATTGTGATGAGAAAAAAAAACATTTTCTAGGGCATGTCATTGACTCTGAAGAAAAGAAAAAGTAAGAAAGGGAATGAAATAAATCCGATCGAATACAATTTTGACGTCCGCAAGGACACTATTCTCTCTCTTCTCATCTTCTTCTTCTTCTTCTCTCTCTCTCTCTAAATTACAGCGAAGAACAGGACACAATACTCTGAAGCTAAAAAAGGTATAATTTAATAAACCCCAGAAACAACAATTTGAAGGCGGCACAGAATTGTTTTGCTTCTTTTTGTTTTCTTGCTTTTGGGTTATTATTATCCCCAAACCCAGCAAACCCTAAAAAGACTTAACCAAGTTCCTTCATTTGTAATTGTTTTGTTCATCGAAGTTTTTAAGATAAAAGAGTTGATTTTGGTTTGTAAAGTTTATACCTTTTTTGTCCGATTCTCTATGATTTGAGTCTTATCGGAGACTTATTCTTCAATTCCAGCTCTGGTAAGTTCTGTAGATTTCTTCTCTCACTAGTAATCTCTGTTTTCTCAATTAGGGTTTGATCAAGCTTCGTTTTTTTTTCTTCTTCTGGGTTTCTCTTTAACTTTTGTTTTGTTTTGCTTTTTCTCTGGGACTGTTTCTTGATTTTGGGTTTGTTGTTTTGTTTTAAGGTGTTGAGTTCGAATGGAGTAGATTTGCTTAATTTGGATCTGAAAATTCAGTTGTAAAATCAACAGAGATTTCGGAGACCTTTTGGAGACAGTGTTTGGTGGTCTAGAATGTTCGATACGGAATCTCACCACTCAGATTCAGCTCTTTTCTACATCTGTTTCGTGGAATTTACGACTCTGAAGCTTATCATTGGTCAGAAAGAAGACGTTTCTACTTCATTGTGCGTTGGAGAGATCTTTGCTCGAACACAGAGCTGAGGTTTATAACAGTTTTCTTAACACCGTGTGTGAAATCGTCAGTTTGTTCTTGCTTTCGTTGATTGTGAAGTTGTGATTTTTGGGAGTATGGTACCATCAGAGCCGCCCAATCCTGTTGGCAGTGGCGAAAGTGTTTCGCCTTCTATCTTAGGAGGTCAAGGAGGAGCTCCTCTTCCTTCCCAACCAGCATTTCCTTCCCTTGTTTCTCCGCGTAATCAGTTTGGTAACAACATGAGTATGAGTATGCTTGGGAATGCACCAAACATATCTTCCCTACTCAACAATCAGTCTTTTGTAAATGGTATTCCCGGTTCTGTGATTTCTATGGATACAAGTGGGGCTGAGTCAGACCCGCTGTCCAGTGTCGGGTTTAGTGGTTTGTCGTCTTTTAATGCGCCGAGTATGGTGTCACCGCGCTCATCAGGTCAAGTTCAGGGTCAGCAATTCTCGAATGTTTCATCTAACCAGTTGTTGGCAGAGCAACAACGAAATAAGAAATTGGAGCCACAGAATTTTCAACATGGTCAGCAGCAGTCAATGCAACAGCAGCAGCAACAATTTCCAACAGTGCGAGGAGGCGGATTAGCAGGTGTGGGACCTGTCAAGTTGGAACCTGGTCAGGTTTCGAACGATCAGCAGCATGGTCAAGTACAACAGTCGCAACAGAAAATGTTGAGAAACCTAGGATCAGTAAAGTTGGAACCGCAGCAACTTCAGGCCATGAGAAACTTGGCCCAAGTGAAAATGGAACCTCAACATTCAGAGCAGTCGTTGTTTCTCCAACAACAGCAGAGGCAACAACAGCAACAACAACAACAACAACAACAACAACAACAACAATTTTTTCAAATGCCGGGGCAATCTCCTCAGGCTCAAATGAACATATTTCACCAGCAGAGACTTATGCAACTTCAACAACAGCAACTCCTGAAATCAATGCCTCAACATCAACAGCGTCCTCAATTACCACAGCAATTCCAACAGCAGAGTTTACCTCTGAGGCCACCACTGAAACCAGTGTATGAGCCTGGCATGGGTGCTCAACGACTTACACAGTATATGTACCGACAACAACATAGGCCTGAAGTAAAGCTTCTTATCATAAATTATTATTTTTTCAGCCTAGTGTTTTTCTTCATGATTGACAGTTGTGCCTGCTATTAATGCAGGACAATAACATCGAGTTCTGGAGAAAATTTGTAGCTGAGTACTTTGCTCCTAATGCCAAGAAGAGATGGTGCGTTTCAATGTATGGCAGTGGCCGGCAAACAACTGGCGTTTTCCCTCAGGTTTACTGCTCAATGAACTTGCTCTTGTTTGTAATACATTGTTAAAGCTTGCCTTTTTCGTCTAGTTCCATTGTCTTTGCTAAGCTGATCTCATGCAACTGAGCCAGTTGTTTTGAATAAACTAGGTACTTGTTTCATGTTATATCTCTTTACATGGGTATTTTTTTCACAAACATTGCAGGATGTGTGGCACTGTGAGATATGTAACCGAAAGCCTGGACGTGGTTTTGGTATGTTATTTAGATGATCAGTGCTTGTGCTGAGAATTGTTTTTGGAATATAACATGTTTTCTGTAGTTATTGAACTTTTCTTCCTTGCTCATCCTTTGTCTGCTTTGCCTCTTTCATTGTTTAGAGGCAACCGCCGAAGTCCTCCCGCGGCTTTTTAAGATAAAGTATGAAAGTGGCACTTTGGAAGAACTTTTATATGTCGATATGCCAAGGGAATCTCAGAATTCATCTGGTCAAATTGTGTTGGAGTACGCAAAAGCAACACAAGAGAGTGTATTTGAGCATCTTCGAGTTGTTCGTGATGGCCAACTTCGAATAGTTTTCTCTCCAGATCTTAAGGTTCTTCAAACTACTCTTTTTCTCTCGCAGCAAATTATGATACCATTATTTTCTCTCCAAGCCCTTTATTCTTGTAAGTTCCTTTTCAGATATTCTCTTGGGAATTTTGTGCTCGGCGGCATGAAGAGCTGATTCCACGAAGGCTTTTGATACCGCAGGTAACTTCCAGAAAGATTAACCATCTTTCCTGCATCTTATGGATTTATGTTTTTAACAAACTGATAAACTTAGTCTGTTAAGAGGCCGATGTTGTTTTCGGTACATATGGTGTGACAGGAAGTTATTGCTCTGGCAGATAGTTATTTTGGAGAAACTTATTGCTCTGGCAGATAGTTATTTTGGAGATGCGACCTTTCCTTTTGTCACAAAATTGGATATACTGTCTTGAATATTACTCTATTCTGCTTTTGTTTCGAAATCATCACTTTACCTTTCCTCTTTTTGTGGTTTCCAAATTTCAACAGGAGTAGAATATTACATATAAATCAGTGAAAACGGCTTAGGTAATTAGCTATTTTGTATTCGCATACAGGTTAGTCAGCTTGGATCGGCAGCTCAGAAATATCAACAAGCCGCTCAAAATGCGACAACAGATTCTGCTCTTCCAGAGTTACAAAATAATTGCAACATGTAAACTTTGTCTCTTTTTTTGCTAGAGTGATGTAATAAATCCTGTTATTCGACTTTTGATTGGTGATCTCTGATGTGCTGCCACTGTTCTGCAGGTTTGTTGCATCTGCTAGACAATTGGCAAAGGCCCTGGAAGTACCACTCGTGAATGATTTGGGATACACAAAGAGATATGTTCGGTGTTTGCAGGTATATGAAGAATGTCTCAATATGAATCAAAATCCGTTGCAACTCTGCAGTCTTGCATTAAACTTAAGATACTTGCATTTAATGGAAGTTCAGCTTTGAAAGGGATATACATAATGAGATAATTAAAGCAACCTCTGTAGTAACCCTGTCCCAGTGACCATGATTGCCAATGCATAATATTGATTTTTTGCAATATTGTAGATCTCGGAGGTGGTAAATAGTATGAAGGACTTGATAGATTATAGCAGAGAAACAAGAACAGGACCAATCGGTAAGTTAATGTGACCACCTTTCAAAGTAAATGGTGTTTTTCATCTTATAGCATCTAATTCTTTTTCTTCATGTATTATATTTCTTTTTATTTCACATTTTCCTTACGAATTAAAGTAATTTTGTCTTTGTTCTTATTTGATTTTGACTGATTGATATCGCTAGTCAATTATTTTTCCGTGTTTTTCTATTTGGTACAGAGAGTTTAGCCAAGTTTCCTCGGAGAACAGGCCCTTCATCTGCACTGCCTGGTCCTTCTCCTCAGCAACCCAATGAACAACTAAGGCAGCAGCAGCAGCAGCAGCAACAGCAGCAGCAACAGCAACAGCAAACAGTTGCCCAGAATGCAGCCAGTGATCAGGATACTAGGCAAGTGGCACTAATGCAGGGTAATCCAAGCAATGGTGTAAATTATGCCTTTAATGCAGCTTCTGCATCCACCTCCACCAGCAGCATTGCAGGGCTCATCCACCAGAATTCAATGAAGGCAAGACATCAGAATGCTGCTTACAATCCTCCAAACAGTCCCTATGGAGGAAACTCTGTTCAGATGCCGTCACCTAGTTCCTCGGGTACCATGGTGCCATCATTGCAGCAACAACACAACCTGCCAACATTTCAGTCTCCAACATCCTCATCTAATAACAATAATCCCTCTCAAAACGGGATACCATCTGTTAATCACATGGGTTCCACAAACTCACCAGCAATGCAACAGGCGGGTGAGGTTGATGGAAACGAGTCTAGCTCGGTTCAGAAGATACTGAATGAAATCCTGATGAATAACCAAGCTCATAATAGCTCAGGAGGAAGCATGGTTGGGCATGGGTCTTTCGGGAATGATGGGAAGGCAGCTAATGTAAATAGCTCTGGTGTTCTGCTGATGAATGGCCAAGTGAACAACAGCAACCCAAGTATTGGAGGTGCTGGTGGGTTTGGTGGTGGGATGGGTCAGTCCATGACAGCCAATGGAATGAATAATATAAACGGTAACAATAGTCTCATGAACGGAAGAGTTGGGATGATGGTGCGGGATCCAAACGTGCAACAGGATCTGGGAAACCAGCTCTTAGGAGCAGTGAATGGTTTCAACAATTTTCAGTGTGATTGGAATGCGTGAGATGAAGATGAAGAAGAAGAAGAGACTTTGAACGAGTACTGTTCTGCTTACGCAGCATCACACAACTCAAACTCAAACTCAGGATAAGGATAGGCCATAAGCCGAGATATTGTGCTTAAGAAAAGGAAGAGTCAAATCTTGTACCAACAACTGGTTTCTAGGTCACCTCCACAATCACCATACCATCTCTGGAGTTACTGTTTCTTTTCCTTTTTTTATTTAATCGTGGGGAGTTTTTCGTATGCTTTATAAGTTATAATGTACATCTTCTATGGGTGTATGTATTCCTTAGGGCACCATCGTCAGGGAGGCAATGATCAAGCTCTATCCTTTATTTATATCTCTTCCATGTGTTAACCAAACTTTCCTAAATTCTCTGACAACAACGTTAAATACGTAATGCGTTTTTGAAACGAAAAAGCGCAATGCTTATTTATGATGTCTATGTTTAGTCATGATTGTTAGTTATTAGGGCAATATTGCTTTATGTACGATGTCTATGGTTGGTCAAAATTATCACTCAAATACTTAAAAAAATCCAAAATGTCTCTTAAACACAAAAGATTTTACTCATAAGTTTGTGTAAGATTTCATTCCATACGTTTTGTGAATTCATATACTCACATATGACTACGAGATTCAACATTGATAAAATTAAAAAGAACAAAATGAGATACATGTAGTTTCAGAAAGAGTAGTCTTTCAAATCTGCTCTAGAGTCGTCCATGTCAATCTCAGACATGCATTCTTCAGCAGTAAGAGGAGGGAGTTTACGAGTCTTACGCTTAAGGTTGTGTTTGTGCCAATCACTCTTACAATGCTCTCTATATTGCTTAGCCTCCCCAACAAACGTGTTGCAAGTGCTGCACTTGGTCCCCTTCTTTTCTTCTCCTCCTCCTTGCTTTATGTTACCCATCTCTTGCTTCTGCATTTTCTTGCTAAGTTCAATGACGGGATCTGTCAAATCCTTAGTCTCAGTCTCAGTCTCAGCAGGTAACAACGGCTTGTGGGTCTGCAATGCCATATCATCATGCTCATCGTAATGGTCCATGCTTGTGTCACCTTCTGCATGAACTGATACAGCGAGTATTTCTAGTCTTCCCTGCATGTTCCTCACATGGGAATCACACTCTCGGAAAAGGCCCGGTTCCATCTCGCAGACCTGCACAAGAAATTATCACCACAATCAGAGAGGATTATAGAAAAAAACAAGTTCAAAATGTTTGAAGATATAGATCATTACAGTGGACATCTGTGTTCCAGATTCGTCTTTGGAGACAACACTAGCGTCCCATTCTTTTAGCTTCTCCAGTAGCGAGGGGAAGTTTTGAACAGGAACAGTGAGGCGCAGTCTCATTGGAGAACGCTTTATAGGAAAGTGCTTTTGCAGCTCACGGATGACATCAAGGGCCTGCATAGTTTAATAATCAAAATGAAGCCTCCCATAAACATTTCATAGGTAGGCCACAAGTCATTTTGCTTCTACATTTATCCTATACCACTCACCTGTTTCTTGGAATTGCTATGAGGATCAACCGCGAAATGAATTTCATGCATTAGACGCTGTACCATGTTGATAGTATAAGGCCGTTGGGTTTCAGGGTTGATGGTTTTCTGCATAACAATCGTTGCAATATCCCGAAACTGGCTTGAGAACTGTGATTCTCTCTCTTTTCCAGCAACTTGAAGCTCTCCTTTCTCCAAAATCTGAACATTAAGAGTTGTAAAAGATGGAAATGCAACATATAAGCCAAGTTTTAAGTAGTCAGAACTTTAAAGTCTTAAGGAATAAAACTACCCATAACATACATCAATGCATATTTTTGTATGATCATCTGATCCAAAGGCCTTCATCAAGTCTTTTGATTTGGCAAGAACTCCTTTCGAAACATTTGAATAAACAGTATGTGACTGAAGCACTTCATCTATGTCCTTCTCCCTGCATGAACATTTTCGCTCACATCTCAATACGTTTCTCTATATCAAAACAGGTCAATCAAAGCCAAAATATAGAGAGGTTCCATCAATACCTACACAAAATATCTTCATAAAAGCAAATGAAACAACACGGAAAAAAAAAAAATCTTATCCAGAGGTAACCAACTTGAAGACATCAAAAGACAATCGCAAACCTAAAACGAAAATTTTGTCGCTAATAAGCGTTCCCCTTCAGATTAAGTCAAACACATGACCCATCGTCACACCAAAATTCATCACACTATACCACTTCCATACATTATTTCAAGAGATAAACAGGTAAATTAGGCTTAAAGACCTCCACATCAGAATCAATCACCAAATTCGAAAACATCAACACAAGACCAAACAACAAATCGCCAAATTCAGAAAAAAATCATCAAAAGACCAGACAAGAACAACGAAAACAAAGATTAACGATGCGATTATACTCATTCTGCTTCAAATTAGGTCAAACACATGATCCATTTTAACATCATCGTCACACCAAATTCATCACACTACATAACTTCCGAACTTTTTTTAACAGTGATATACAACCAAAAATAAGACGCGAAATAGCCAACTTCCGCAAAATCAGGAAGCTAGAAAGATAGATTGATGCGATTATAGTGAAGAAAAGCAAAGATTTTGGGTATCTCGAAGCTTACACGCCAGACCGCCATGAAAGGACCTTATTCTTGTAGCAAGCGATCTCGAATCGATTGCCTTGCTTTTTGAGACGAACCACTGCAACATTCGTCAACCTCTTCTGCCCAACGGGCTGCACCAGCGTCTTCGACATTTTTTTTTCTGCTTTCTTCTCTCTCGCTCGGTCGTAGCTTTGTGAATTTGGGTTTCCCTCTCGCCGCCACTAATTGGGATATTTATTTGTTGAAATTGCAAAAGTGATAGGTCTTCACCTTTTTATTTTTAAGTTCGTGGCTAAATGTGAAGAAAATAAAAAGTTATTGGCTAAAGATAAAAATAACTAAAAGTTCTTGGGGGTCAGTGAAAACCGAACCAGACCGGATAGCTCTGATCAGACCGGGTTTTCGAATTTACAATATTTTAATTAAAAAAAAGGATGGACACACTTATATTGCAATGCACACTTAACATTACAAAACAATACTTAGAAACCGTTATATCATTTTATCTCGCAACAAAAATATAAAAATAAAAGAAATATATATATTGGATCATTCAGATCTATACATAAATAGTAAAATAATAAAATATTAAATTGAACTTAAATGATAAAATGTTAAATTGAACTTTCTCTCCAAAAATACAATATAAACACTATTTTTGGATTCGTCAAATATGTTGATCACATATTAATTATCATAAATAAAAAAATAGTAAAAAGGTTGATGGAAAGTTTGTTTAATCCATATACTAGAATTAATTTTTTTTTTTTACAGCAATAAAAAATGGTTTTCTCTATTAGAATCTAAAAGTATAAATAGTTTGAAAAGGAAAAACAGTCACTTTGAATTTTGATTAAAATTTTGACTTAGAAATCTCAATTTATTAAAATATATTGTGACTTTAAGTTTTGTGAACTGGATTTTGACATCAAACCAAGTCACGAGTTTTGGGGGTTTTAAACGGTTTTAACAGTTTGACTCAAATCTGAATTTTTATTCAACCCGAACTCGGTTAGATAGGCGATTTCTTGATTAGACCGATCGGTTCATCAGATCGACCGGTTGGGTCTGAGTTTTAAAACATTGAGATTTGAAGATGACGTTTAGGTTTTTGTCTAATGATACAATTTAACTGAGCCAATATCAGAACCAAAAAGACAAAACGACTAAAAGACTAAACAGGAAATCAATTCATTTTTCTTTTATGCATTTAACAAAAAAAAGAATGTGAAAAGTCATATAGTTTAAAAAGAAAACAATAACTTTATGGGGATGCATGTATTAACCGTTGGATCAACCCATGATCATAAGAAAATGTTTCTTTTTGGATCCAATTGGTGACCACTTTTTTTTTAAAGAATGGAAAGGAAGTAACAAATTTTTCAAATTTTGATATGTAGATCCTACACTATTCCTATTCATTCTTTTTTTTTTAGGAATCTATGAAAAAAATTGTTCCTCTCCAAATTTAACGAAGAACAAATAGAAAAATAAATTAAATATTTATTAAAACATTTATTAAAAAATAAATTCATGCAAAAAAAAACGACATGATAAACATATGTTCAAGTTGATACCACAGATGATATCACATGTCACCATCTCTCCCAAGATTTTGAAAATACTTCAGAAGGGTCTAAAGCTATGAAGACTAATTTTACGGCTTTACTTGGGATGAGTTCTTCTAAATTAGGAGAATCAATGGCTAGAACATTGATGATCTACTTAGTTGATAGTGGTGATAACATTATTAATTAGCCAGTTTCTTATTTTGATCTTTCCTAGGTTTTATGTTTGGTTTTTTTTTAAGGAGGAAAAACATCTATCTTTTAATTGAGTTCTATCTTTTTGCATGTGAAGAAAATCTAACAAATTATTATACTAACAAATTGACAAAATTTATCGCAGGAACTTCGTATTCTAGAGTTACGTTTTCGTGGAATTCACAATTTGGCCGATGAAGAGATAGCGGAATTGAAGTTATTGGAAGAGAAAAAGTTTATGCAGAATTACATGGACATGAACCAAGAGTGGGGAAATGGTTGGAGTATCATACAAGGACAAATCTACAATAATGAAATTTCATGCCACACTCTTATACGCATGAGTTCAAAAGCATTCACGAAGTTATGTAAATTTCTTCATAAAAAAATACGGATTACAAGAGTCGAAGAACATCAAGATCGATGAAAGTGTCGCAATTTTCTTGATTCTTTGTGCCTAAAATGACTATAGTTGGTTACTTTCAAGTATTTGTAGTAATTACTTAATTTTTATTTACTAAATTTATTAAATAATTTTATTTTAAAAATAGAATTGTTATTAGATATTTTTTAATTTATTAAAAAATAGATATTATTAAAAATATTTATTCAACTTTTTGGTTACCATTTACTGTGAAAGTTTGTTTTATTACTCGTATACAACATATTCCTCTTCATTCCTTATATGGTCATTTTACTTTCCTCTTTGTTCCTTTTCATTCTTTTTTTCTCTTTTTTCTACTATTTTTAATGGTCACCAATTGGATCTAATTCACAAGGTTGAATATATTTGATGAATTACAATGAAAATTGACAAATGCATCAATCTGATTGGCTCAAATTTTTATTAAAATATAAAAGAAAATAACTAAAATCTGATTGGTTGTTATGATTTTATGTATTTTTTTTTATATTTATCTTTTAAACTCAATTATTTGATGATAAAAAGTCAAAATTTTTATATTTTATTTTTATACCAAAATTCATCATTTTCCAAACTCTATAAATAAAGACTTGTTTCATTTAATTTCGACACAGAAAAAAAATCTCAACTTTTTATGAGATGGATTCCAATAATAATATTTCAAACACCCAAAATTCTTCTAATCACCCTTTTAACTACCCAAATCTCAATAATTACCAATTTCAAAATAATTATTCCAATCAATCGTAAAATATACCAAATTATAGTTTTCCACCAAATTTGTTCATACCGTCACCTTTTCCAAACTATCCTCCATATTATGGATCGATGATGTCATATTCATCTCAACCACCCTCTAATTCGTTTACTCCAACAGATAATGAAGTTCTTTCAAATGATGGAGCAAATAAATTTTCCGAATTTTCTACACAAATGGCTCTTGGTAATATGAGCGGTGCCAATGAAGCTAATCTTAATGCAAAAGGTCCAACTCTTCCTCGTCAGAAACATTCTAAATGGACCACCTAAAGAAATTTGGTGTTATTGAGTGGGTGGATTAGATATGGAACAGACAGTGTTCTTGGAAGAAACAAAAAATGTGAAGCATTTTGGGGTAAAATTGCTGACTATTGTAATGAACATTGCTCATTTCAACATCCACGCGATAGAGATTCGTGCAGAAATCATTACAAATACATGAACAAAATACTGAGCAAGTGGATTGGTGCATATGATAACGCTAAGCGTATGCAATAAAGCAGGTGGTCTGAGAATGATGTGTTGGTAAAAGCGCACGAATTATATTTAAGTGGTAAAAATGCTCATTTCAATTTAATGTCAGAATAGCATGTTGTTCGTGATCAACCACGTTATGGTAGTCAGGTAGGAGGAAATATAGGCTCTGGAAGCAGTGGATCTAAGAGATCCCGTGAAAGTGATGGAAGTGGCTCCAGCTTTGTAGGATCCATTGCTCGTCCAATGAAAAGGGATGCAAGTAAAAAAAAAGGTAAAAAGAAAAGTAAGGGCGAATCCATGGAAGTAGTCAACGAAGAATGGAATGAATTCAAACAATTGAAAGAGAGAGTTGGAAGGATTGGAGAAAATAGCCGTGAGACAAGAGGAGGTTAACCAATTGATGAAAGAAAATAATCAAGCTAAGAAGATGAAGATGTTTATGAAGTTAAGTGAAAAGGACCATCTTCATGACCGAAACAAAGCGTTGCTGGATAAGTTGAGCCACGATCTATTTAGAAACTAATAATTGTGTTTTGTTGTTTTCTCCTTTAATAATGTTTCTTGTTTTGTGCTTTAATTATGTATGTTGTTATCTACTTTAATCATGTTTGTTGTTTTCTTCTTTAATAATGTTGTTGTTTTGTTCTTTAATAATGTATGTCATTATCTACTTTAATCATGTTTGTTGTTTTTTGTTTCAATGATTTCTGCTTTGTTTGGAAAACATCGACTCAATTTTTTTTAAATGGAGACTCATTCTTCATTTCATGTACCTCAACCACAAATCTCATATTACAAAAAACTATCAATGGATCCATCTAAATTTCTTTTTGATATCGAAGCTTACAAAAAGCAGTCTGAAACTGAAGAGAAATATATCATCAACCGGTTTAGGGAGCGTCGAAACAAATAAAAAAAGATTATGTACCTCGTAGCAAAAGAAAATACTTCAAGAGAGATCATGTAGCAGCAAACCAGAAATTGATTGGTGACTACTTTGCCAGTCAACCTACATATGACGATTCAATGTTTCGTAGACGATTCTGAATGCGAAAACATGTTTTTTTCGGATTGTTGGGGACCTATCAAGCTTCGACAACTACTTTACACAACGAGTTGACACATCCAATAAAGAAGATATATCTCCATTAGCAAAATGTACCACAACCATGCGATTGTTAGCATATAGTGTGGCGGCCGACATGGTCGATGAATACATCAAAATAGTAGGTACTACAGCCTTGGAATGCTTGCGTAGATTCTGTAAAGGAATTATACAATTATATGAGAAAGTATATCTAGGAGCTCCAAATGAAGATGATTTGCAAAGAATTATGCATGTCAGTTAAATGCGGGGATTCCCAGAGATGATAAGGAGTATTGATTGCATGCACTGGGAATAAAAAAATTGTCCTATAGCGTGAAAAAGTCAATTTACTTGGGGAGATAAGGGGACTACTACTGTTATTCTTGAACCAGTCGCATCTCATGATCTATGGATCTGGCATGCATTTTTTGGATGTCTAGATACATTGAACGATATAAATGTTCTATACCATTCACCATTTTTCGATGATGTTGACAATGGAAATACTCTAAGAGTGAATTTCTTCGTGAACCAGCATCCGTATGATATGGCATACTATCTAGCGGATGATATTTATCCTTTTTATCCAACTTTCATCAAATCAATTAGGCTTCCTCAGAGAGAACCAGACAAGTTATTTGCAAAACATCAGGAAGGATGTCGGAAGGACATCGAACGTGCATTTATAGTGTTGCAAGCTCGATTTAAAATCATTTGTGAACCAACTCGCATGTGGGACATAATTGATTTGGCTATCATCATGAGATCATGTATCATATTGCATAATATGATTGTTGAGGATGAACGAGATACATATACTCAACATTGGACAGATTATGATCAATCTGAGGCAAGTGGGTCTAGTACACCGCAGCCATTCTCGACTAAGGTGCTATATGCATTTGCAAATCATGTACGTGCTAGATCCGAATTGCGTGATTCAAATATACATCACGAATTGCAAGCAGATCTAATCAAACACATATGAGCAAAATTTCGGAATGTTTCGTGATTAATTTTTTTTTTAAGTTGTAATGTAAGAGTTTTATGGTTTGTGAGTGTAATATTGTACTAATTAAGTTATATATATTTTAATAAAAGTTAAGTATGTTTTACTAAAAGTTAAGTATGTTTTAATAAAATTATATGATTTAATAAAAATGTGGGATAGGGTGCTGAATTTTATTAAACAAAACTATTGTAGAGTATAAAAGTAAAATGAGTGTTGAATGATTATGTGGAAGAGAGAGAAAATGATGTGGATAAAAAAGTAGGGTGTTGAATGTTGAAACCATTGTAGATAAATAGTCCCAAAACCAAAGTCAAGCTGACAGATTGAAAAACACCTTGGTGACATTGACAATTCCATTTGCATCTCAAGTTTCTCTTCAGGATTTGTGGATTTGGGGTAAAAAGCTGCCATCTTTAAGCCACCAGAGTTTCTCAAGATGAATCTTGCGACTTCAATCTCTTCTTTGCTTTTTTCATATTGCAACTATTCAAAAGTTTCAAGACTTGACAAAAGGCATCCTAGTATTGGTTCATTCCAGCACGGTCGCCGGATATTCAGTTTCACCACTTGGACTTGAGACTCAAAATGGCAGATTAGTATTATAATTCCACTTTAAACCATCAAACTTTTGAATGGATATCAAAATCAATTATGTTAATTTAAGAGGAAATTTACCTATTCTAGTTTGAAGATTCTTAACTTAAGAGAATCTTTGAGCATTAGCAATAGTAGATTCAACCACTCTGGATCACATGTACATAGATGCAAATAGATGCAATCGTTATATTATCTTTGGCCCAATTTTATTATCGTTGGCCCAATTCTATTACCGTTGGTCCAATTCTATTATCGTTGGTCCAATTTCTATTATCACTTTAAGAGCTAAACTAGACCTGTGATTTTGGACTGAACAGTTCAGTTTGGTTCAGGTAGTCGGGTTTTCAAATAAGTCGGTTAGGGGGGCAAGGCTACCGAATATAACCAAATAAAAACTCGATTCAGATCGGTTCTGTTATCGGTTTGGTTGGGTTCGTTTCAGATAACAATTTTAAAAGAATTTTGGTATAATTTCAGAAAATTCGGTTTATGTTGGTTAGAAAAATTAAAGAAAAAGTTTATTAGGTCGGCTCGATGAACTAAACCGATAATCGAATCTATTTCAATAATTTTTTGATCGTTTCACTCCTATTAAATCTCGGTTATGTTCTGTTCGAAAAAAAACAGTTTGGTTTTTTTATCTCAGGCCTAAGCTAAAACCATGCGGATAATACTACGAAGGATATAGAAGAATAGGCCAAGGGCTCATCCGATTGATTCCGGTATAAAAAAAACTAGGATATATTCCGTGGTATAGCACGGACAAATTGTAATTATTAAAAAAAATGCAAAAATTATAAAATCAGGATATTAGAAAATTGTAATTCTTCCAAAACTTTATGAAAATTATAATATCAATTTTTATAATATCAAATCTTTGTAATATCCGCGTAAATATTTTGTAATCAGAAATATAAAACCAATCTTTCATACTCGTCGATGTTGGAAATTTTCCGTTGGAAAAATTACATATAAAATCATGATATTTTCTTTGATTTAACCGAAGAAAAAAGTAAAGTTTTGAAAGATTGCGACATTCTAAGATATTAATTAAAAAATTTTGGAAAATATTAATCCAGGATATTCTAAGATTGATTTTGTAGAATATATTTTCTGTTGAAAGATAGTATGTCTATTAGCGATATTAGATATTGCGATATATTGTTCCTAATAGAAAATTTTTAGATATTTTTTATTTGAATTTTAATTATATGTTGTTCTGTTTTAGTTACCAAATTTTACAATTTAAATAGATTTGAAAATTAAATTACAATGTTACAATGTTATGTTAAATTTTAAACCATGTTAAACTAAGTCAGATATAAATCAACATTTTTAAATCTATTAAAAATCTATTATTAGATTCGATATTATAAAGAGGAATTAACATTAATATTGTAATATAACGTTGTAAATCGAATTAATAGATTTAATATAGATACTATTATTTCGGGAGTACAAATTAGAAAATAACTTTAACATATGTTAATATTTATTTGGAAAACATAATTAAATCGATTTAAATTCTTCTTTAAAATCTTCCAAAAAATCGCAATCTATATCAAATCTCTTATTTTTGAAAAATTAAATCAACATTTAATTTAATTTAATTTAATTAATGTGTTTCATTAAATCAACAACATCTTCACAAAATCTATTTTTAACTTTTTCAAAAAAATTAAAATAATTAAATTAATTAAAACAAAAATTATAATCTATAAAGAAATAAATATGTTAACTATTATTAACTAAATTATAATTTCAAAATAAGATTAATAAAAAATCTTTAATTTATATCCGTTACCCGCCCGACCCGCTCTATTCATCCCGTACCCGCCTTGTAAAAGCGGATATACGTCTCGTGCAAGTCAAGTAACAAGCCTCAGTTTTCAATTACTTGCAAGTCACGAGACAAATCCAAGCCAGAATTTTTTTTCCGTTACCCATCCCGTACCCGTTATCTGCTCCTCGTTATCCTCTATCCGCAGAAAAATATTCGTTATCCACACAAAAATACCTGTTACCCTTTAATAATACTCGTTACCCGCAAAAAATACCTGTTATCCGTAAAATATACCCGTTATCCGCCAAAAAAATATCCGCAAAAAATACTCGTTATTACTCAAACGGAGCAGATCAAGTATCAAGAAGGGTACTCGTTTTTGGAGCGGGTCAAGTATGAAGGCGGGACTAATTTTGGCAAGTCAAGTACTAAGGCGGGTAATGGTATTATTCATACGAAGCAGGTCAAATACCAAGGCGGACGAAAATGACGGGTACCCGCCCCGTGTCGAGGCTTACTAAAAGTTATTTCATCAAAAGTATATTATCATATTTTACTAAAAAATAAAATTGATATACATAGAACTAAAGTTTTTGCTTAAATAACATTATAATTTTATAAATTATTTAAATAAAATTATTTAATGTTTACATTATTGACTGTTTTACAAAAATTAAGACCATTTGCTAATTTCTTATTAAGATTATAATTATAAATTTAATTAGTAATCTAAAAACAGAATTAAATCGGTTTAAATCTCTTTTTTCAAATTTTCCAAAACAATCTACATAAAATCTTTTATTTTTGGAAAATTAAGTCAACATTTAATTTAATTTAATTAGTTTGTCTAGTTAAATAAAAAAAATCTTCACAAAATCTATTTTTAACTATTTAAAAAAAAATTTTAATTAATTAATTTAAATAAAAATTATAATTAATGACTAAAATATTTTTAGTGAGAAATTAAAATTTATTTTTAAAAGTAATGGCAATGTAATGTAAATATTAATATTTTTTAATGTTTATTTATAAATGTACTTTCTAAATAATATATAGGGGATGAAATTCAAAGTGCTTACTAATTTTGGCCGACGTCGAATAGAAACCGGTTAACGATCCAACGGTTATGAAACAAACAAAAGGAAAGTGTAGATAAAGCCCCGTAAGACCTACTACAGAAGATTATTTCCCCATGTGTCAGTCGGTGAAATTGAAGAGGCATCTTCAGGCTTCTCACGTTATTATAACAAAAGAAGAACTCTTTAGAGTTTTCTTCGGCTTTTTACGATCTCTCCGCATTTACCTCTGCCTCTTGTGTCTTCGTGTCATTCTTCTCGCAGATCTCGAGGGCCTTAAGGTGAAACTTAGTAAAAAATTTATTCCAAAGTTTGAGTCTTCTGATTGTTTTGTTCCGACCCTTTTGATTTTTTTTTTGTTTGTTCTCAGATTATAAAAAAGGTTCGATTTTTTTCGATGGGTTCTTCGTCGGGGCAACCCGAATTTGATTACTTGTTTAAGGTTTTATTGATCGGAGATTCTGGTGTTGGAAAAAGCTCTCTTTTGTTGAGTTTCACATCTAATACGTTTGATGATCTTTCTCCCACAATTGGTGAGTTTTAAATAGATGATCGAGCTTTTAAGTACCGATCTGTGCTTTTGTGTTTGTTTTTTTTGATGTTGGATTTTTTTTTTTAATATAGGTGTTGATTTTAAGGTTAAGTATCTTACAATTGGGGAAAAGAAACTCAAGCTTGCGATTTGGGACACAGGTGAGAGATAAACTTATGTTGTGTGATGATTGAAATTTATGTAAAATGTCACATCTTCTGGTTTCAATTTAGATGCTCAGAGGAAGCATTGAACAATCCAGAGTTTGAGAATGTCTTTCTTAAAAAAAAGGACCAAAATAATGTGTGAATATTTTACATTTTCTTTGTAATCTACTTTTATGTTGTGTCTTAGTCACTGTTGCCTAAGCTCTAATGTGACTGGTGAACAAATAAGAGTCTTGTATTTAGAATAGTATAGAGATTAGTATCTTGTATTTTTAATAGTTTAGAGATCAGTCTATCGCCTTTAGAATAGTTTAGAGATTAGTCTTGTATTTAAAATATTTTGGAGATCAGTCTTGTGTTTAAAATAGTTTATAGATTAGGCAACAGTACTACTTATAATTATTTTTAAGATTAATATTGTATCTAGAATAGGCTAGATATTAGACTCTTGTAATTTTTCAGTTGTTCGTTTATCACTGATCAGTTTTTGGGTGTTTCTGATCACTCAGCTGGTGGTCTCAGTCACTGTTGGCTAAGTTCTTATGTGTGACTGGTGAACAAATAAGAGTCTTGTATTTAGAATAGTATAGAGATTAGTATCTTGTATTTTGTATAGTTTAGAGATCAGTCTATCGCCTTTAGAATAGTTAACAGATTAGTCTTGTATTTAAAATATTTTAGAGATTAGTCTTGTATTTAAATTAGTTTATAGATTAGGCAACCGTATTACTTATAATTATATTTAGATTAGTCTTGTATCTAGAATAGGCTAGAGATTAGACTCTTGAATACAGAATAGTTTTGAGATTAGTCTCCTGTATTAGAATACTTGAGAGAATAGTCCTTGTAATTTTTCATTTTCTCTGTTATCTCTGATTAGTTTTTGGGTGTTTTTCTGATCACTCAGCTGGGCAAGAGAGATTTAGAACGCTAACAAGTTCGTATTACAGAGGAGCTCAGGGTATAATTATGGGTATGCCTCTCTCTAACTGATACAAAATAATTTGCTTATCCTTGATCCTTGATTTATTGGGCTACACTTTATTAATCCCTGTAAGTGACTTTTGGAATTCTCCATCTGTGTAGTATATGATGTGACACGACGAGACACATTCACGAATCTATCAGATATATGGGCTAAGGAAATCGACCTCTACTCGACCAATCAGGATTGTATCAAGATGCTTGTAGGGAATAAAGTCGATAAGGTAAGATCTTCTCTTCTCTTCGTCCTCCATGTCGAGCGCCTATAATGTTGCAACTCAGTTGACTTAATGTAATTTCCAGGAGAGTGAAAGGGCTGTTTCTAAAAAAGAAGGCATAGACTTTGCTCGGGAGTACGGATGTTTGTTTCTGGAGTGTAGTGCAAAGACTCGGGTCAACGTTGAGCAATGTTTTGAAGAGCTTGTTCTTAAGGTAGTTAAAACTTCAAACCTTTCTTCAAGCTATTGTCGTGTGGATGTGTATGTCTTTTAACCTTTTTTTATCTGTAGATATTGGAAACACCGAGTCTTACCGCTGAAGGTTCGTCTGGCGGAAAGAAAAACATCTTCAAACAAAACCCAGCACAGACCAGCAGTGCTTCATCGAGCTACTGCTGCTCGTCTTAGACATGGCTTTACAGTGTATGACATAAATTACACTCTTGCTTGTCTTCTTGTTCTGAATTGTCTCTTTGTTTTCCAAAAACTGCAGCATCTTGGATGTAAATCTTAACCCTGATTTCAAAGTTGTGTATCTGGGATTATTCCATCTTATAAAACAGTTTTTTTTTTACCTGATCAGGCTGAAGAAATAACTGACCAGTATCACATTTTTCTTTGTTACCAATTTCTATTTTTCATTCGAGGGTAAAAAAACCCCAGCAAGGGGTTATATCAGATATTCAGATCCCACCAAAGGTTTAAACGAGAGTAATACAAATTCCAATGAAAGAGATAGGGAAAGCCTCGAACTCTTGCTAATGTAATTACAAAAATACATAATATTACACAAAAAGTTCAAAAACAACAACCATCTTTAGAAAGCAAGGATTAATGAGGTTATCAGTATGTACATAAAAGTCTCCAATTTATACTCCCAGCTATTTGTAAAGAGTCGAGTTTATACACAATATAAGATGTTGTGAAATATAAATACATTTACAGTGCTGTGCTTAGCTTCTTCTTTTTTTCTTTTTTTTCCGACAAATCAAATATATTGATATAGAAAAGTGTTTACAAATTACAGAAATATTCCAACAATCGTTATGAGTCTATCCTTTTGGTAGTCTTACAAGCTAACATAAATAATTTGTTAAGTAATCTGTTAAATCCCACTTTGTTAGGTTGGGCGCTTTCATTGGCATTACTTTTATGTAGGAAATGTAGATTTAATGTCATTGAAGATAATTCTAGATCTTATCATCTTCTTGAAATCAAAATACTTGATGATTCACACCCTTGCTCCCCCTCATCCATGTATACTTGTATTTTGATCCCAACTATTCATGGTGACAACTCCTGTTCTGAAATCTCAACTAATTCGCCCAAGTCCCAACACAATCTTAGTTTGGCATCATGGCTACATAAATTGTTTTTCAATCTGCATATATCGTTTATGGTGGATCATTGATGAGATATTAAAAAAAAAAAAATAGTAATCTTATGTGCAAAATCCAAATTTTTTATAACTAATATATTTAAGATATTGTTGTCATTTAAACTGATTAACCAGAAACCGTGTGTGATGCTGTCAAAAACTTAATTGACATACAATCTAGTTTCTTGTATGTGTTGAAAAACAAAATCTATGGAATTGTCTGGATGTATACAAAGTTTTTTTTTTTTTTTTTTTTTTCAACAAAGTTTACATAAATTAAAATAATTTAAAGATTCAAACCGGAAAAATATAGTTTACATAAATTATTTCGTCATAATTAATTCTAACACTTCAAACTATATCTGTTTTCATATTTAAGGAGCAAGAGATATATGAAAAAGAGAAATCTTTGAATTTGAAGAACCTTGACAATCTCTCTAAGTCTTCTAAAGTGAAAACTCCTGCCAATCATTAGAGATATATATATAAAAAGCATTAAAAGCTACGTTATAGATGGTAAATAGCAACAAGACATATGGAATCTACTGCAATATTTAAAATGCTAAGCATTGGAACACCATCTAATTAGCATCAATTTAACATTTTTTTTTTATCTAAAGATTTGATTTGATAAATTCAACTTATCCTCCATAATATCCATTAACAAGAGGTCAAGAGCAGTATAAAATTCATCAATATAATTACAAAAAAATAAACGAAATCCTCCTAAATGTATGGAAATATGAAAAAAAAAAAAAAAATATATATATATATATATATATTACAAGACAGAAAAAAAAACTAACTGTCGGAAAAAAAAATGAAGAAAATAAAAAATGGTGCTTCTGTTCCTATTGAATGTGTCCACCTCCAAACCAAACCCACCACTCTTGTTCGGTCTTTCTTCTTCTTCGACTCCAAAACAATCTCTTCCTTTATCATCTTCTACGTTTTCCTCTGTTTCTTCTTTTGGCTTTGCCAATCACCAAACCTGACAAACCCTTCTTCTCCTCCGCTTCCTCCACTCTCCGTCGCTCCCCTTCGTGGGGATGCCTATTCGCCACCGCCGGAATCTTCTTCTTCTCCGGCGACGAACTCTTCCTCTTCCTCCGCCACCGATCATCCTCATTCCATGATTTCTTCTAGAGATCCCGATGCTCTCTTCAGCGGCGGTGGAATCAGGTTTCTAAAAATTGAATCTTTCTATCGATTTCTCAATTTAAGATTTGTTGATTTTGTGTTTTTTTTTTTTTTTTTTTTTCTGTCTCCGGTGGTGTAGCTTTTTAGCAGGAGTTAGAACTGTGAAGTTTAGTTATGGGTATTCTAGTCTTAAGGGTAAAAGAGCAACAATGGAGGATTACTTCGACACGAGAATCTCTGATGTTAATGGACAAATGGTTGCTTTCTTTGGTGTCTTCGATGGTAAATGTTTTTGCTAACGCATTGTTATTGTTAATCAAAGTGTTATCATTTGATTGTTTCTGATGTGTTTTGGTTGGCTTTATTAGGTCATGGTGGAGCAAGAACTGCAGAGTATCTTAAAAACAATCTTTTCAAGAATTTAGTTAGTCATGATAATTTTATCTCAGACACAAAGAAAGCTATTGGTATGAATGAGATAAAGTCAGTAGCTTTTCATGAAATTTAGTTGTTTTGTTTTGTTTTATCTTTCACTGAGAGTTTTGTTGTCTTTTGATTTTTTTTTTTTTTTTTTTGTAGTTGAATGTTTTAAGCAGACAGATGAAGAGTATTTGATTGAAGAGAGAGGACAGCCTAAGAATTCGGGCTCGACGGCATCAACTGCTTTGCTTGTAGGGGATAAGTTGATTGTTGCTAATGTTGGTGATTCTAGAGTTGTAGCGTCTAGAAATGGTTCAGGTTTGCTTTTTGCTCTCTCTGCAATACTAAATTGATTAACTTATCTTTTAAAGCTTTTGTTTATGTGATGCTCTTTGCTTGTTCTGTAGCGGTTCCACTCTCTAATGATCACAAACCTGATAGACCAGATGAGAGACAAAGGATTGAAGATGCTGGTGGCTTCATTATCTGGGCTGGTGAAGTTTCTTAATTCCCTCTATTTACGTGTGCTTAAGAGTGTAGGTGCACTCAGTATCCTTGGTGTTTTTGTAGACAAATTGTTTGCTACTGGAAATGGTATTTAGAGATATGTGATATGTTGTTTTGAAGTAATATGTGGGATTAGGCTGTTTAGTTATTAATCGTTCCTTGGAGTACACTAGGAACATGGCGAGTTGGTGGAATTCTTGCTGTCTCTCGGGCATTTGGGGATAAGCAACTTAAGCCATATGTGATTGCAGACCCAGAAATTCAGGTACTTAAGATATGCTTCTCTCTTATTGCATGGCCATCGAGCATTTAGTATAATGATCATATAAATGTTTTATGCTACACTTTTGGTTAAGTCACAAAATTTGAATACCCTGTTTACTGATTGAAATGCGCTTGCGCTCATACTCACACTCGTATTATCTTCTTAGGAAGAGGATATAAGCACGTTGGAGTTTATTGTTATTGCTAGCGATGGACTGTGGAATGTGTTGTCAAACGAGGTTAGTTTCCAGATAATGCTCATTTTGATCTATCTGCATTACGCTATGGGCTTTGAAAACATACATATTTCTTGATGGGATTTATCGTTCACAATCTCTAGATCCATCAAAAACAAGGAATTGAGTACCTAACCTAAACCGTAAACACACTCTCAAAACTACTTTTTTCAGGATGCCGTGGCAATAACACGAGACATTTCAGATGCGGAAACTGCAGCAAGAAAGCTTGTGCAAGAAGCCTACGCACGGGGTAGCTGCGACAACATCACTTGCATTGTTGTTCGATTCGAAGTTTCTTGAGCAAGAACCAAAGTCATATTGTTCTTCTGCTGTGAATGTATCATCTTCAGCTGTTGCTTTTTCCTTCCATGTTCTGGTTTTTTAGCCAAACAGCATTAATACAGTCACACATCTGGTTTTTTTAGACTCTTTGTCTCCTAGTTTTTTAATACATGAAACATGTAGTTTCAGCTACAATTTGTCTCATCTGGTCTAAAGAAATGATAATTATTTGACAAAAGGAACTGAAACACAGAGTTACTTCTACCAAGTCTTCAAGATTAACTTATGTTTCTGCTTCTTTAGTCTCAGCATCTTCAATCTCTCCCTCTTCCTCCACACTGGAATCTTCTTCCTTTTTCATCTTCTTGGTTTCCAGGAATTCGAGGAGACCTTTAAGCGCGATATCAGCGTTCTTACTCGCCATGAGCTGCTGCGTGACTTCGGCCGGAGTGGAACTCACTTCAAGGATGAGCTTCTCAATGGGTTCAAACAGTACATGGTCGTCGATTTTGAGGTACAAAGCCACAAGCTTTTTGAACACAAAGGGCGTGCAATTGTCCATGAGAATGTGAACGTCCATTCTTCCCGGTCTCAGCAATGCCGGGTCGAGCTTCTCCTTGTGATTGGTTGTGAAAATTATGATTTTTTCTTCTCCACAGCTCGACCAAAGTCCATCAACAAAGTTCAATAGGCCAGACAACGATATCTGTCCACAAGGAAGAAGATTCATAAGGCTAAGAAACAGAGATATAATAAAACAGAGGAGTTTTCAGCTTACCCCAACTTCAAACTTCTTCTTCCGCTTTTGCGGCTGTCCATCATCTTCACCGCCATCTTCTTCCTTTTTCTTGGTCTGACGTCTACGAGAAGCATCGGCTCCACAATCAATGTCTTCAATGAGAAGAATTGACCGGTTCTTGGTTGAGGTAAGAATCTCCCGCAACTCACCATCATCTCTAACACTCTGAATCTGAAGATCATAGATATGGTACTTCATGTGATTAGCAATGGCAGCTACCATAGAGGATTTTCCGGTACCCGGTGGACCGTAAAGAAGATATCCACGCTTCCAGGCACGTCCCACGCTCTTGAAAAAGTCTTTGCCTTTAGAGAAACCGTCAAGATCATCGATCAAAGTCTTCTTAAGGTCTGGCTCAACAGCTAAGGTCTCAAATGTTGTGTGGTGCTCGAAAATAGCCGATTCCCATTTGGACCGGTCTTGGTTATAAGTATAGATCTTGAGATTCTCGCGATGGCTCATTATCTTCTCCGCTGATTTCGCCAAGTAAGTGAAGTAATCCGTCATTATCTTCTCACGAAACTCTTTCTTACATGTCAAATGAAAGTACCTAAACACATCAAACATGTCAGAACGAACAAGATTAACAGTCTAAGAGATGAAGAAAACAGAGTTTTCGGTTTACCGTTTCTCGGGTAGATACTTCTTAGTTTCAACAGAGTGAAGAGTCCACTCAAGATGAATCCCTTCAAACTCATCAATGATCTTTGTGTTTACAGGGATCCCAAGTTTTGGCTCAGCCGCTGGATTCTTGAGATTACTCGAACCCACAAGGAGTTTTCCGGTAGAAAGTCCGGCGAGACGGGTCGGTAAGTAAACTTCAGCCGCACGAAACGTCTGATTCTCAACAAACTCCCAACGTTGCTCGATCACAAAAGTGAAACTCGATTGAAAGTAAGAAGAGAAGAACTCCACAACTTTCATAGCTATGTACTCTCTGATTCTCTTAGGCACAATCTCGTTGAGGATTGTTCGAAAAAGCATCGTGATTGCGGAAAAAGATGTGTAAAGAGAGAAAACTGCGGATACAGAAGGGACTTGACTATATAGATTCGCCATTTTTTGTTTCTTAAGTGAAGAAGAAAGAAGATGATGAAAGAATGAGAGAGTGTGTACTGTGTTTATATAAAGAGTTTGGGAGAGTGGTGAACAAGAAAGTTTAGAATTTTATAAAATTTTTATTTCAATACAAAAGTTTTGGTTTTTAACATTTAATCAAAAAAGAATAAAAGAAAGATTGGTGTTTTCAGGGAAAGTGTAAGCAAACTTGGGTGGAAAGCTCCAAACATGGATGAGACAAAGTGGAAGACGTCATTTAGGTCAAGGGAGATAAAAGACAAGGCGAGTCACAATCACATACACTTTAAGACGTACACAAATGTGGAAAATTAAACAATGTGATTAATGTATCTATACACACTTTTTACATTTGTTTTTAAAAGTAACTTTCTATTAAACATATTGAATCATCTATGCAAAATTAACAATGAATGACGTACATAATGTATGATTTTGTGCTAAATTATGACGAATAGGGGTTTTGGAGGGTTTCCAAAAGGCAAAAACTATAAATTTGAGGGTTTCCAAAAGACAAAAACTAGAAAAAAATTTTAGTTACAAAATTTAGTTTACACCGCCATAATTTTCCGATAATTTTCCGAATCTATAATCATTTATAAGAAGAAAATGTTTGCAATATATATATATATATATATTGTAAAAATGCAATATTTGAAAGTGGATACTAAATATATTCAATGTGTATTTACATTATCTATAAATGTGTTAGGTTCTTAGCTCTTAAGTTGTAAGATTTCTCTCACTTTCCTTTGTAATCTCTCTCTGTTTGTGGACGTGTTCTGTAAATAGGATGAGACTTGTTGATTTCTGAATAATACTTGCTTTATTAAGATCGTAAGGAGGATACAAAGAGAGGATCTGATGAGAACCACTCAAACCTTCACCGCCGAAGTATTCTCCTCACAGATCTCTCCACCGACTTTCTTGTCACGCAAGATAAGCCTTACAATCTACACAACAACATAAAAAAGAAAACCATGGCACCAGCGCCTAAATAACAATCCCAAGAAAGATTCTCACGCTCTCAATCCATCCCATGTGCAACATTACTCCTCGTAACCGCTTGTTCCACCTCAGCAGAATCCATATTCTCCTTTTCACCTTCTTGAACTTCAGCACAAATATCCTGGGCCTATAACAGGCCTTAAAGGGCATAACAATACCCCTTCCTTTATAGAGAAGCTTGTCCCCAAGCTCTAGGTGAGGGAATTGACGCAAAATGTCAGTTGCAAAAACCAAGTGTCCTCTGTTGTAGGCATGTTTTTCCAGCGAACTAAGATTTCCAAATTTCCCCTCTTATCATAACGAGAATCCAGAACCAGCCCGGGTTCCACAATGATCTCATTAGAAGAAGAAAATGTTATGGGCAAAGGACAGACCTGCTTATGCTGACCCAAAGTTATCTTCAATTGAGAGACATGGAAGACGTTATGGATGCATGGAATCAGCCGGCAACTTCAAGCGGTATGCGGCTTGACCAATCCTTTCTAGAATCTCAAATGGACCATAGTAGCGAGAAGCAAGTTTCTGACAGCGACGCTTCACAACTGATTGTTGACGATACGGCTGGAGTTTCAAGAAAACCATACTCCCCACTATAAACTCAACATCCCGGCGATGTTTATCTGCATTGTTTTTCATCAGTTCCTGAGCTCGAACCAAATGCAGCTGAATCTGTTTCAACATGCTATCTCTGGCCGTTAACATTTCTTCCAATGTAGCGTTGTAGTGGACCCTTTCTTAAAAGGAAACACAGCAGGTGTATCCCTCCCATACAGGATCTTGAATGGAGATGTTTTGATGGCTGAGTGATAGGATGTGTTGTATGAAAATTCAGCCCATGGTAAATACTTACTCCACGTACGTGGATGTGTGGATGCAAAACAACACAGATATGTCTCTAAGCACCGATTTAGGACCTCCGTCTGCCTATCGGTTTGGGGATGATAAGCAGTGCTAAACCGGAGCTGAGAACCAGATTGTTTGAATAATTCCTTCCAAAAACTGCTCTGAAAAATCTTGTCCCGGTCTAAGAAAATCGAAGTAGGGAAACTGTGTAGGCGAACCACCTCTTTGATAAACAAGTCAGCCACAACAACTGCTGTAAACGGGTGTTTTAGACCCAAGAAATGGCCTGCTTTGCTTAACCTATCCACCATCTTGAGAATAGTTGAAGCCGCCCGAACGTGATAACCCTTCAATGAAATCCATGCTGATATCGGACCAAATCTGTGTTGGTATTGGTAAGGGTTGTAACAAACCCGCTGGTGACAAAGTCAATACTTGTTACGCTGACATGTATCACATTCAGACACAAATTTCTGCACATCTTGTTTTATTTTAGGCCAATAAAAAGATTGTTAAATCCGTTTAAGTGTCTTTAGAACCCCTTCATGTCCACAAACTAAGCTTCCATGACATTTAGCCAATATCAACAGAATGAAAGTAGATTTAACTGGAATAACCAGCCTGTGCTTGTACCACAACGTACTTTCCCAAACCGTGTACTCTTGTTGTTCTAACTTTTCTTCCTGACACAATTGAATCTGAGATTGTATATCATCATCCAACGCAATCTCCTTATATATATCTTATACTTCAAGAGCAGTAGGCACAGTTAAAGACCAGAGAACTTGAGCTGATGACAAGTGAGATAGGTGACCAATGCGGGAAAGACCATCTGCAGCTCTGTTCTCGATACCAGGTTTATAAAAGATCTCAAAATCATACACAAGCAACCTAGATAACCACCGCTGAAACTCTAGAGACACCTCACGTTGGTCTAATAGAAATTTAAGGCTCTTTTGATCCGTTTGGACCACAAAATGTATCCCCAACAAGTAATGCCTCCACTTATGAATTGACATAACAATAGCCATGAGTTCTCTCTCATACACGGATTTGAACTGCTCCCGACTAGTCAGCGCATGGCTAAAGTAGGCAATAGGGCGCCTCTCTTGCATGAGCACTGCGCCTAACCCAGAACCCGAAGCATCTGTTTCAATGATAAACTGTTTCTCAAAATCCGGTAAGGCCAAAACCGGAGCTGAGGTCATAGCTTCCTTCAATCTGTCAAATGCTTGCTGCGTAAGATCATTCCACACGAATTGGTCTTTCTTAAGCAAATTCGTGAGTGGTCTAGCCAGCGAGCCATAAAGCCGCACAAAGCACCTATAATAACCCGTGAGACCCAAGAATCCTTTCAACTCCTTAATGTTCTTAGGTGGTGGCCAATTAGTCATAGCAGTAGTCTTTGAAAAATCTGTAGCAACCCCAGCAGCAGAAATAACATACCCCAGATAGTCAATTTGATGCTAACCAAAGGAACATTTTGTTTTATTAGCGTAAAGCTGCTGTTCTTTCAAAACATTAAGGACCGCAGTGAGATGTTGGTTGTGGTCTTCCCAAGACTTACTAAAAACCAGAATGTCGTCGAAGAAGACCAAGATAAACTGACGTAAAAACGGATAAAACAACTCGTTCATAAGGGACTGAAACGTAGTTGGTGCGTTTATCAACCCAAACGGCATAACTAAGAACTCAAAATGTCCATCGTGAGTCCGAAACGCTGTTTTATGCACATCACTTGCAATCATATGTATTTGATGGTACCCTGCGCGCAAATCTAGTTTAGAAAAAACCACAGCACCGTGTAACTCATTAATAAGCTGATCAATCATCGGAATGGGAAACTTGTTTGGAATAGTCGTCTTATTCAAGGCTTGATAATCAACACAGAAACGCCATGACCCATATTTCTTCTTAACTAGCAGCACCAGACTTGAAAAAGGACTGTAACTTTTCCGTATCAACCCCGCAGCCAACATTTTTGATACTAACTTCCCCATAGCTTCTTTGTGCGCGTGCGGGTAGTGATATGGTCTAACGCTAATGGCATCACTACTAGACTTTAATTCAATTTCATGTTCATATCCACGCAACGGAGGTAGCTCCGTAGGCTCTGCAAAGACTCCCGTAAATTGAGCTAAAACCCGCTGGAGAGATGGTGGCATATGAGGTTATGTCTCCTGCAGTAGTTACACATTTGACATGGACAACTGCTGCATTTGTGTGTCATTCGAACCAGCCAAACCGTGTAAGGTTGTGTTCAACTGATGTAACACAGGATCTCCAACCAAAGTGATCTTCTCTCCCTGATGTGTAAAACTCAATTCATGTTTCTCCCAATTCATCTCACAGTTGCCCAAAGTACGCAGCCACTGTACCCCAGAATAACATCGTAGAACCCAACTCAAGGACGATAAAATCATTGCAGAATGGAGTATCCATTAATGAGAAAGACACGTTTTGACAAACCCCGCTGCTCTTAACCAAAACCCCTGTACCAAGACGTATATCAAACTATCGAGCCAAAGTGACGGATAACTTGGTCCGTTTAAGTAAGTCCGGAGTAACGAAATTGTGCATCGCACCACTATCCAACATTACCACAATCTCTCTCTTACCAATTCGGCCTCGTATCTTTGTCGTGGTGATACTATCAACGCCAATATACGAATTAAACGACAACTCCATCACTTGATTTTCTGCTGTGATGGTCTCCTCTTCCTCTTGAACTATCATATTAGTATCAAGCACTTCCAATTCGTACCCATTAACCACAGTAAGTAATTGAAGATGGCAATTGGGGCAAACATCGTTATGCCCGCAGAATCAACGGCCATCACACTTGAAACAGAGTCCTCTCCGTCTCTTCTCATCGAGCTCTACATCATTAGTGTTTCGTTTTGGTCTCAAAAAAGTACAAATCTGAGATGGTGTTTTAGTTTTCGGCGTTATCGTCTTCATCTTCCAAGAGGAACCAGCGGTGTTGTGAAGAGCTAAAGTCGTGGAGCCCTTAGACCCTCTTGATTCGGCGGCCAACTTATCATCAACGACTCTTGTCATTACATCAGATTCAATAGATAGAGCCGCCGCTTTCAGCTCCCGAAGGCTTGACGGACGCATCATAAGCACCAAAGTCCTCATCGATGGCTTTAAGCCATTTAAGAAGATGTCCTCCAGCTGTTGTTGGTCGAGACTCTGGATTTGGGCTGAGAGATTTTCAAAAAAGCTTACGTATTCTCCAACCGAGCCCATCTGTTGTAAACAAAATAAATTTTGACTTGGGTCTCGACTGTTTATGTTACCAAACCTTAACAATAATTATTCTTTAAAATCGGCCCATGAACGAAATGGGTCTAGGTTAATTTCGTAATTGAACCAACCCAACGCCGGTTCTTCTAGACTCATCGACGCCAAATTGATCTTATGCTCGTCGGAATAGCGACCAAGGCGGAAGAATCGCTCCACCTGAGAAATCCAGCCGAATGTGTTTGACCCCGAAAAAATCGGCATCTCAACCCTCTTTGTTGGGTAATCGTTCTCAGAAAGCTGTTGTTGTTGGAGATGGTCCCACAATGGCGACCGTTGGTTATGGGACTGGTCTGGTGTAAACGGAGTTGCCGCGCGCATCATATCCACCATGAGGGGCTGTTTGTCTGATCGAGCATAGCTGGAGTGACGGACATCTTGGGAATGAAGACCCGCCTGTTGAGACTATGGGTTAATAAGAGCCTCAGTGATGGTCAACTTAATCATCTTCGTCATATTAGCCTGTAAGGTTTGTAAACCCTGGTGAAACTCAGCTTGAGAGACGATGTTCTACTGATTGGACTCTAATGATTCCAAACGAGTGTGAATAGCCTGGAAAGTCATCGCAATGGGATCAGACGTCGCCATGGAACTACCTGATTCCAGACTCTCCACGATCGGTGATAACACGGTCATGGTGTCCAAGAGCTCACCGCACCAATTTGTTAGGTTCTTAGCTCCTAAGTTGTAAGATTTCTCTCACTTTCCTTTGTAATCTCTCTCTGTTTGTGGACGTGTTCTGTAAATAGGATGAGACTTGTTGATTTCTGAATAATACTTGCTTTATTAAGATCGTAAGGGGGATACAAAGAGAGGATCTGATGAGAACCACTCAGACCTTCACCGCCGAAGTATTCTCCTCACAGATCTCTCCACCGACTTTCTTGTCACGCAGGACAAGCCTTACAATCTACACAACAACATAAAAAGGAAAACCATGGCATCAGCGCCTAAATAACAATCCCAAAAAAGATTCTCACGCTCTCAATCCATCCCATGTGCAACATTACTTCTCGTAACCGCATGTGCCACCTCAGCAGAATCCATATTCTCCTTTTCACCTTCTTGAACTTCAGCACAAATATCTTGGGCCTTGGACACTTTCTTTCTTTTCTTATAATAGGCCTTAAAGGGCATAACAAAATGTAATCTAATGGTATATGTTAGCGTCTTTGATATTTTGTATTCAAATGGATATAATGCATGTTTGTTATCAATTTACACAGGTCTACTAAATCAGGAGTTTTGTAGTTAATCAGCCTGATTGAGCGTAGCCTAATAAGGGTAGACACTAGACAACAGAACAGTTGGCATGTACGGGTTAAGAAATAATAAACGTATGTAAATTATTACACGCAAGGAAAATAAGTGGAAGCTGACATCTATGTATATGAAACTGATGTTGATGTACATACAACATGACTGGTCGATCTTATTCAAAGAAAAGATAAAGGAAAAATAAAATAAACGTAAAAGGACTTGTTGGCTAAGGAAGAAAAGATTCTGAATGGAGGGTCGTAATTTGTTTGGTTCTTGTTTTTATATTGATCATTTGAAAGACCAATGTCTTTGGTCGTGCATATGGCAAACTAATTGTATAATAATGTTGAAAAGCAACCAAAGTCATAACACCCGACCCAAATTGGTCGGTCGGACCAGTATTCCTTTTTCGTGCACTAATTTGGTCTTGTTTTTATTGCTAAAACTAGCGATTCATCGAATCGGTAGTATTTGGAAAAAATTTCGTCAATATTCATTTTTTCTTTAAATACCATTTTATACATTAAACATCGGTTACAGCTTACCAGGTTAACAGCAACTAGCAGCCACATATTCATTGATGATCGGTAGAGTTGTCAAACGGGTCGATCCGCGAACCACGACTCGCCAACCCGCATAACCCGCACCGCTCCGCATAATTTACGATTTTTTAAATCTGACCCGCACCCGCACTCGCAAAAACTACGGGCCGCAAGGACCACCCGCATATAAAAAATTAAAAAATTATGCAAATGTAAAAATTTTGGAAAATTTTTATAAATTTTTAAAATAAGGATAAATAATGTAAAATTATATAAATTATGGAAAAATGTAAAAAAATATATATTTTGCAAGTATTCGCATGATCCGTGGGGCTTGATCCGCTAACCCACTCCACGAGACCCGCAAATTAATGGTCTTATTTTTGTAAACCCGAACTCGCTCCACATCGAGTCAAAACCCATGGGGCCTGCAAGTGCGGATTAGTATTGCCAGGTCCAATGAATGGTGAATCTGATGGGAAAGCTATTCAGATAAATACTTTCACTTTTTTAGAGAATCTAATTTTAAAAAAAAATTAGCACCTTTATAGTTTAGTTTTTAACCAATTTAGGAATATATAATAGAGTTTTTTTTAACCCTTTTTAATTTCCAACATACATCAATGTTTCTTCGTTCTTGTATAGAATTTTGCAACCATGAGAAAACTAAGGTTTTATTCTCTATAAATACCATCAAACTCTGGTCTCAATTAAACAACACACAATCACTTTGGTAAGTTCGGTTCCATGAGTGACATCAACATTGCTATACCACTTCAACGCTTCGTCTCCCCTCTTTTGTTTTGTTTGTTCAGTTATACATATCGTTATCTTTAGTGTCTGTCACTTTAATGATTTTATAAAATCATGGATCCAATAACTCTAAACTCTAGACTTATAAAGATTTTAGATGACTTTTTACAAATACATAAACTAATAACACCAAACTTTAATAGAATTTTGAAAAATCTTAAATGAATAACAATAGAATCTTCATAACTTTTAACTCTTTAAAACTCTATCTAAATACACAAACCAATAACACCCCCTTAGATTTAGAAGGATTTTAGCCAAACAGCATTAATACAGTCACACATTTGGATTATATAATTGAAAAAGAAAATATTTATGAGACTGTCTCCTAATTTTTTAATACATGAAACATGTAGTTTCAGTTACAATTTGTCTCATCTGGTCTAAAGAAATGATAATTATTGCCAAAAGGAACTGAAACACAAGAGTTACTTCTACTAAGTCTTCAAGATAATCAATAACACTAGAGATTAACTTATGTTTCTGCTTCTTTAGTCTCAGCATCTTCAATCTCTCCCTCTTCCTCCACACTGGAATCTTCTTCCTTTTTCATCTTCTTGGTTTCCAGGAATTCGAGGAGACCTTTAAGCGCGATATCAGCGTTCTTACTCGCCATGAGCTGCTGCGTGACTTCGGCCGGAGTGGAACTCACTTCAAGGATGAGCTTCTCAATGGGTTCAAACAGTACATGGTCGTCGATTTTGAGGTACAAAGCCACAAGCTTTTTGAACACAAAGGGCGTGCAATTGTCCATGAGAATGTGAACGTCCATTCTTCCCGGTCTCAGCAATGCCGGGTCGAGCTTCTCCTTGTGATTGGTTGTGAAAATTATGATTTTTTCTTCTCCACAGCTCGACCAAAGTCCATCAACAAAGTTCAATAGGCCAGACAACGATATCTGTCCACAAGGAAGAAGATTCATAAGGCTAAGAAACAGA
Source organism: Boechera retrofracta (assembly GCA_015832515.1). NCBI lineage: Eukaryota > Viridiplantae > Streptophyta > Magnoliopsida > Brassicales > Brassicaceae > Boechera > Boechera retrofracta. The sequence goes on from JACCIV010034894.1 coordinate 328,404, forward strand.
GATATAATAAAACAGAGGAGTTTTCAGCTTACCCCAACTTCAAACTTCTTCTTCCGCTTTTGCGGCTGTCCATCATCTTCACCGCCATCTTCTTCCTTTTTCTTGGTCTGACGTCTACGAGAAGCATCGGCTCCACAATCAATGTCTTCAATGAGAAGAATTGACCGGTTCTTGGTTGAGGTAAGAATCTCCCGCAACTCACCATCATCTCTAACACTCTGAATCTGAAGATCATAGATATGGTACTTCATGTGATTAGCAATGGCAGCTACCATAGAGGATTTTCCGGTACCCGGTGGACCGTAAAGAAGATATCCACGCTTCCAGGCACGTCCCACGCTCTTGAAAAAGTCTTTGCCTTTAGAGAAACCGTCAAGATCATCGATCAAAGTCTTCTTAAGGTCTGGCTCAACAGCTAAGGTCTCAAATGTTGTGTGGTGCTCGAAAATAGCCGATTCCCATTTGGACCGGTCTTGGTTATAAGTATAGATCTTGAGATTCTCGCGATGGCTCATTATCTTCTCCGCTGATTTCGCCAAGTAAGTGAAGTAATCCGTCATTATCTTCTCACGAAACTCTTTCTTACATGTCAAATGAAAGTACCTAAACACATCAAACATGTCAGAACGAACAAGATTAACAGTCTAAGAGATGAAGAAAACAGAGTTTTCGGTTTACCGTTTCTCGGGTAGATACTTCTTAGTTTCAACAGAGTGAAGAGTCCACTCAAGATGAATCCCTTCAAACTCATCAATGATCTTTGTGTTTACAGGGATCCCAAGTTTTGGCTCAGCCGCTGGATTCTTGAGATTACTCGAACCCACAAGGAGTTTTCCGGTAGAAAGTCCGGCGAGACGGGTCGGTAAGTAAACTTCAGCCGCACGAAACGTCTGATTCTCAACAAACTCCCAACGTTGCTCGATCACAAAAGTGAAACTCGATTGAAAGTAAGAAGAGAAGAACTCCACAACTTTCATAGCTATGTACTCTCTGATTCTCTTAGGCACAATCTCGTTGAGGATTGTTCGAAAAAGCATCGTGATTGCGGAAAAAGATGTGTAAAGAGAGAAAACTGCGGATACAGAAGGGACTTGACTATATAGATTCGCCATTTTTTGTTTCTTAAGTGAAGAAGAAAGAAGATGATGAAAGAATGAGAGAGTGTGTATTGTGTTTATATAAAGAGTTTGGGAGAGTGGTGAACAAGAAAGTTTAGAATTTTATAAAATTTTTATTTCAATACAAAAGTTTTGGTTTTTAACATTTAATCAAAAAAGAATAAAAGAAAGATTGGTGTTTTCAGGGAAAGTGTAAGCAAACTTGGGTGGAAAGCTCCAAACATGGATGAGACAAAGTGGAAGACGTCATTTAGGTCAAGGGAGATAAAAGACAAGGCGAGTCACAATCACAAAGACGTACACAAATGCGGACAATTAAACAATGTGATTAATGTATCTATACACACTTTTTCTATTTGTTTTTAAAACTAACTTTCTATTAAATATATTGAATTATCTATGCAAATTAACAATGGACGTACAAATTAGGTTGGCGGCGTGCAAATACATTATGATTTAGTGCTAAATTATGATGAATAGGGGTTTTGGAGGGTTTCCAAAAGGCAAAAACTATAAATTATCTTTAGTTACAAAATTTATTTTACACCGCGATAATTTTCCGAATTTATAATCATTTATGAGAAGAAAATGTTTTTGCACTATTTGAAAGTGGATACTAAAAATATATTCAATGTGTATTTACATAGGTAATATATGTAATCTAATTGTATATGTTAGCGTCTTTGATCTTTTGTATTCAAATGGATATAATGCATGTTGTTATCAATTTACATTTTGTCTACTAAATCAGGAGTTTTGTAGTTAATCAGTCTGATTGAGCATAGCCTAATAAGGGTAGATACTAGACAACAAAACAACTGGCACGTACGGGTTAAGAAATAAAAAATGTATGTAAATTATTATAACACGCAAGGAAAATAAGTGGAAGCTGACATGCATATGAAACTGATGTTGATGTACATACAACAGTGGAGACTGGTGGGTCTTATTCAAAGAAAAGATAAAGGAAAAATAAAATAAACGTAAAAGGACTTGTTGGCTAAGGAAGAAAAGATTCTGAATGGAGGGTCGTAATTTGTTTGGTCCTCCTTGTTTTTATATTAGTATTTTGAAAGACCAATGTTCTGGAGGCGTGCACATGGCAAACTAATTGAATAATAATGTTGAAAAGCAACCAATTTGGTCTTGTTTTCATATTCCTCTTTCGTTCACTAATTTGGTCTTGTTTTTATTGCTAAAACTAGCGATTCATCGAATCGGTAGTATTTGGAAAAATTCATCAATATTCCTTTTTGCTTTAAAAACCATTTTATAGATTAAACATCGGTTACAAGGTTACCAGCAACTAGCAGCCAAATACTCATTGATGACCGCTGACTCGTTCGGATAGCGATTCAAATAAATACTTTCATTTCTTTAGAGAGTCTAATTTTTTTTTTTTTAAATAGCACCTTTATTGTTTAGTTTTGACCAATTTAGAATATATAATAGGGTTTTTTTCTTAACCCTTTTTAATTTCTAACATACAACAATGTTTCTTCATTCTTGTATAGAATTTTGCAATCACAAAAAAAAAAAAAAAATCTGAAGAAGCAACCCTGTGATAAGTTCCAGATTATGGTCTATTAATGTTAATCAAATAAAATAAGAACACAAGTATTTTAAGGGAAATTTTTTTCTGCCTTCTCTCTTGGCTTTCTTTCATTATTTATAGAACATACATATTGAAATCACACGTTGATCCAATTTGAAATTAAAAACAGTTACACACCAAACTCCTCCACTAGATAGTAGAGTGTCCATTATTATGCTGAAATATATAAAACCAATATAAACATCACGCCAACATCCACTTAGTCCAACCATTATTATTAACACAATTGTTTCATATCCAAGTAATTGATTAATCACTATATTTTGGATTTGGTTTCTTCACTCGAACCGGTCTGCTACTCTTTACTGCCTTCACTATCTCATCATCACTCCCCTCTTCAAGAATAACCTTGTCCTCAAGGTTAATTTTAAAATCTGGAAAGCTAGACTGTAACTGCTCATTGTCCTCCCACATTGCATCTGCATGTGTTAAACCATGCCAGAGAATCAAAGTTTCCTGAACACGCTTCAAGCCTCATATAATCCAATGTTCCTTCAAGGTCTTCTCTGGTGTCAAAAGCAATTGACTGTTCTCACGTAACGGCGGAAGAACTCCCATCACCGGTTTGTCTTGACCAACTCGTTTTTTTAATAAGGATACATGAAAGACCGGATGAATTTTTGTACCTTCAGGTAAAGCAAGGCGATATGCGACAAGTCCGACGCGTTCCTTCACTTGGAATGGACTATAATACTTGTGAGAGAGCTTATTTGATGTTCGTCGGAGGACAGAGTTTTGACGATATGGTTTGAAGCCGCAAGAAAACCCAATCATTTTCTTCGAAAGAGACATCTCGTCGATGAACATCAGCATTTTGTTTCATACGGTTGTTAGCCCGAGACAAATGTTTCTTTAGTTCCAGCAGTAACTCATCTCTGTTGCGAAACTGTTCATCAATTTCTTCATTGAAAGACGAATCAATCTCATAAGCTGGAATCGGTGGTGGTGGTCGACCATATAGTGCTTCAAACGGCGTCATATTAATCGAGACATGAAAAGTGGAGTTATACCATAATTCAGCCCAAGGTAAGAGACCACTCCATTGCTGAGCTCGATTACTGATGAATCAGCGCAAGTATTGCTCCATACAATGATTAACCACTTCGGTTTGTCCATCTGATTGAGGGTGATATGCCGTAGACATATTAAGAGTAGTACCTAAAATTTTCCAGAATTCTCGCCAAAACAAATTTATAAACACCGGATCACGATCACTCACAATTAATCTTGGTATTCCATGCAGCTTAACCATATTGGTGATGAATTTGTCAGCTACCTTTTGTGCCGTCACTGCCGTGTATGGACGAGCTAAAGCGACAAAGTGGACTGATTTGCTGAGCCGGTCCACGATCACCATGATGGAAGTGTATCCATCGGATCTTGGCGAACCATCGACGAAATCCATTGAAATTTCTTCCCACACCATAGAAGGAATATGTAAGGGTTGTAAGAGACCTCCTGGAGCTAACGAATCGTACTTAGCTCGCTGGCAAACGTCACATGCAGCTACGAATTCATGAACGATCTTGTGCATAGAGGGCCAATAAAAATGTCGTGCAAGACACCGGTAAGTCTGCAACACACCTGAATGTCCTCCCAAAGGCGTATTATGATATTCCGTGAAGAGTTGGGTGATCAAAGCTGAGCCTGGTAGAATGACGATGCGATTGTGATAAAAAAGCAAGTTGTTCTTCCACTCATATGGCTTACCCGAGTTTGTTTTTGCCAATTCACCGATTTGTAACATGTAAGCGTCGGTCTTGCACAGTTTACGAATATCGTTCCACAAAGTTGAGTATTGTACGTAGATAGCATTGAGTTCTGGGCTTCCTAGAACACGAGATAATGCGTTGGTCACCGTATTTGTTTTGCCCGGTTTGTGTTGGATCTCGTAATCATATCCAACCAATTTGCCCATCCATTTATGCTGCTCTAGTATGAGAATTCTTTGTTCTAGCAGGTGACGAAGGCTTTTCTGGTCAGTTTGGATGATGAAATGGCGCCCAAGAACATATGGTCTCCAAAGTCGTATTGCGATGACAATCGCCAGCATCTCCCTTGCGTCTGTGGACCATGATTGCTTGGAGACCCCTAATAAGCGACTCATAAACGCAATTGGTCGATCATTTTGTGATAAAACTGCTCCAATCCCGTCTCCCGATGCGTCTGTTTGAATGATAAATGGAACACTAAAATCAGGAAGAGCCAAGGTCAGAGTTGTTGTGAGTGCCTGCTTAAGTTGGTCTAAGGCGTGTGTGGCTGTCTCACTCCACTCGAATTTCTCTTTCTTGAGAAAATTAGTCAACGGTCTTGCAATAATGCCATAATTTTGAATAAATTTTTAGTAATATCCAGTTAATCCCAAGAAACTGCGTACCTCGGTGACTGTTGTCAGAATTGGCCAATCAATCATTGCTTTTATCTTGGTTGGATCAACTTGTACTTCGCTTCCAGAGATTATATGGCCGAGATACTCGATGTGTTCCTTACCGAAATCATATTTCTTGAACTTAACAGCCAGCCGGTATTGACATAAAATCTCGAAAACTTCTTGGACGTGACACAAGTGTGCTGCCCAAGACTCGCTAAAGACGAGTATGTCGTCAAAGAAAACTAGAACCGACTTGCGGAGGATCGGTCGTAATATGGTGTTCATTAGCGCTTGGAATGTTGATGGTGCATTACACAAACCGAAAGGCATTACCAAATATTCGTAGTGGCCATTGTGCGTTCGAAAGGCCGTCTTGGGAATATCGGGCTCATACATTCGAACCTGATGGTAACCCGCCGTGAGATCCAATATGGTGAAATTTTTTGTTCCGTGTAATTCATCTAACATGTCGTTAACTGTTGGAATCGGAAACCGGTCTTTGATCGTAGCCCCGTTGAGTGCATGATAGTCAGTACAAAATCGCAGTGAACCATTTTTTTTTTTTCACGAGTAACACAGGCGAGGAGAAAGGGCTAGAGCTTGGCCGAACGATTCCTGAATTGAGCATATCCTGGACTTGTCTCTCAATTTCCTCCTTTTAAAAGTAGGCATGATGGTATGGTTTTACATTGACGGGATTTATGCCTTCTTGCAACGTGATGCGATGCTCAATATATCGTTTGGGAGAAAATATCATCGGAGCTTGGAACAGATCTTTATAATTGCTGAGGAGCTGCTGGAAGTCTGCCGAGATTAGAGTATCTGTTTGTGATGGTGGTGCCGAACAGATAGCAAAAACCTCAAGGCCTTGACGAGCCTCTTTTGTGAATGATGTAGGGCTAATTATTTTAGGCCCACCATGTTGCACTCCTTATAACACCACTGTAGCTCCGACCCATTGAAATGACAGTGTTTGGGCCTTCCAATCGCAGAGAATTGGACCAAGTTTTTCTAACCATTGGACGCCAAGAACGACATCTAACCCTCGTAATGGTAAGGCGAAGAATGTAGTTGTAAACTTGATCCCCGCGATCTGGAATGGAACGGTCTCATACTTGCCACTACAACGAAGAAGTTCGTCGTTGGCTACTCGAACGGTGAAAGGTATTGTCGGTATGAGTGAGATCTGTAACCCGTGGGCTGTCTTTTCGTTGATGAAATTATGGGTAGAACCATTGTCTACTAACGCCATTAGTTCATGCTTGCCGAACGAGCCGAGGAGACGAATGGTTTTTGGTGTATCCCATCCGGTAAGTGCATGTAGTGAGATCTCCGGTGCAGCCTCCGGTTCATGTTGTTCATCGATGGATTCGGCCTCGTCTTCTTTATTTTCCATGATAAAAAGTTGAGCTTGCTTACATTTATGCCCGACATGTAACGTTCATCGCAGCTGAAGCAAAGACCAAGACTACGTTTCTTTTTAAGCTTGTCCCAACTAAGTCTCTAGGGGTGGTGTTATTTGACGGTGGTGTTGATCGTGTTTGTTGCTGTGAGAACGTCGAGTAGGTGTAGGCGATATTTGGTGGTGGCTATCTGATTGTTGCGGAAAGTCGGAGTGCCCAGCTTCCCCTGTTTCTGCGATTGTTCATCTTTTATCCTTGCAAGATTAAGCGCTTCTTTCAACGTTCTAGATCGAAACATGCGTACACCATCTGCGATTGCTTCATTTAACCCGCCCATGAAAGTACCAAGCAAGGCTTTCTCTGACCATCCTTCGACTTTGTTGAGTAATCGTTCGAAATCTCGTTGATAGTGCTTCATCAAAATCTTCACCGCCAGTAGGACCGAATCGAACCCATAATTCCTATTCAAAGTCTCCCATGGAATACGTTCGGGTGGTGTCCCAATTGCTTTTGTCGTAGCCTGCCACCATTCGTTGGCTTCATCCGTCAAGTGCTACGATGCAAAACTGACCCGATGATCCCGCGGCATTTCTTGGTAAGCGAAGTATTGTTTGACTTTGCTCAACCACTCTGTTGGGTCTCCTCCATCAATTCTCGGAAAGTCGAGCTTTATGTCTCGGTTTTATGGAGCCGGTGGTGCAAAGGGGTTGGTGTGCTCTTCTCTGGTGTTAGCCGGTTGATTACCTGTGGTCCGTCTGTGAGATGAGGCTCCTCCGTCACGGCTGTTATTGAATATAGCTTGCATCTCAAGTAAGGACTCTTGGTTTTGCTGCATCATTCCTTCCATTATTTGGTGAAACGAATCCTCCATTGCGCGGAATTTGTCAGTGATTGCGACGTTGAGTTTCTCAAACTCGTCTTGCATCATCCCGAGATCTGTCTCCAAGTTGGTTATACGGTCTTTGTTACTGGCCATGGACTACACCGGTGTGGTACGTCCGAAGTCGAGTTGTCTTTTTGTTTTTCTGGGTGGAATCGTGAAGTGTGTGGTAAAAAAGAATGAAGAATTTTTTTTTTTTTGAGGGCTCTGATACCACTGATAAGTCCCAGATCAATGTTGATCAAATAAAATAAGAACAGAAGTATTTTCAGGAAATTTTTTCTCTGCCTTCTCTCTTGACTTTCTTTCATTATTTATAGAACATACATATTGGAATCACGCGTTGATCCAATTTGAAATTAAAAACAATTACACACCAAACTCCTCCACTAGATAGTAGAATGTCCATTATTATGCATACGGGAATATATAAAACCAATATAAACATCATGCCAACATCCACTTAGTCCAACCATTATTATTAACCCAATTGCTTCATATCCAAGTAATTGATTAATCACTATATTTTGGATTTGATTTCTTCACTCGAACCGGTCTGCTACTCTTTACTGTCTTCATTGTCTCATCACCCTAAGATGTTCCTTTTAGGATGAAAAAACTAAGGTTTTATCGTCTATAAATACCATCAATCTCTGGTCTCAATTAAGCAACACAATCACTTTCATAAGTTCAGTTCCATGAGTGACATCAACATTGCTATACCACTTCAACGCTTCGTCTCCCCTCTTTTGTTTTGTTTTTTAGTTATGTATATCGTTATCTTTAGTGTCTGTTGCTTAGTTTATATTAGATTTAAAATATTTTATTATTTATGATTATTGTTAAACATCATACAAATAATTTGTTTTTGTTTTCATATTTATATATTAAAAGTAAATATTAATAGTTGTCGACAAAAAAAAAAGTTAATTAATTTATTGACTTGTTGGTGAGACCGAACTGATCTAGTCACTACAAGAAAATGCCTGTTTAGCGATGACCAAAACCGTCGCTAAACAGTCGCAAACAACAGATTTCGACCAATTAGCGACCAATTTTGAGTGGTCGCATTGAGAGGTCGTTACTGTTCATTTGACTGAACGTGGCCGCTAATTTAGCGACCACTTTTAGACGATATTTTTTGTGACGACTTTTCGACGGTCTATCGGACTTATCGAATAGTACCGCCGGTGAAAGGACTTGAATCCGACCACCAGACTTGAACCTCCGACAGCCGGAATAATACTTCTGACTGCCGGACTTGAACCTCCTACCACCAGAATAGTACCTCCGACCGCCGGAATAGTACCTCTGACCACCGGAATAGTATCTCCGACCGCCAAAGTTGAACCCCCGACCGCCAGAATAGTACATCCGACCGCAGTAATAATACCTCCAGAGGCCGACCTAGGACCTTCTGCAGTGGCGGCGAGCGACCTGAATTAATTCAGAAAAACTGTATCATGTAGGATTCGAACTCAAGACATTAAGATATCAAATAACCACTAGACCACATTAACATTTTGCAAACTCTCCGTAAAACAAATAGATATCTTGTACGACTTTAAAAAGATGCGACAACATATATCGTGGAAAAGTGGTCGCTAAAATAAAAACCCTACGTTTTGTTGAAAAGTGGTCGCAAATTTGTGACGACATAGCGACGATCTTAATTTTTGTCTAAAAATGGTCGTAATTTAGCGACGACATAATGACGATCCTTATGATGTCGTGGATAAGTGTTCACAAACTTTATAAACCCTAAAAAATGTCATTTTACACATTTTTGTTTCAAATTTTACTAACTTAATATAAATTTTCGTATATAACGTAAAAATAATAGTACAAGTTTAGCAATCGATGCGGTGACAAAGTCCTGAAATATCTAAAATTTTAAAAAAGTCTAGCATCATATCAGTATTAAAAAATAAATGAAAATCTAAAGATTCGGTTCTGTAACGTATAAGTTATAATCTATCTACTAATTTTCGGTTTTTTAAATTATTTACATGATGTCGTGGGAAAGTGGTAGCAAATAATAAAAACCCTAACTTATGTCGGAAAGTGGTCGCAATTTAGCAACGACATAGCGACGATCCTAACTTTTGTCGAAAAGTTAGCGACCACTTTCCGACAAAATCTGTTTTTCTCGCTATTCCGTCTAAATTTCGTCGAAATAAGCGATCGTTGGAAAGTGGTCGCTAATTTAGCGACGACATAGCGATGATACTAACTTTTGTCGAAAAGTGGTCGCTAATTGAGCGACCACTTTTCGACGAAATCTGTTTTTCTCGCTATTCCGTCTAAATGTCTTCGAAAATTTGCGACGACTAATTTTTCGTCGCTAATTCCGTCGGTATTTGATCATTTTCTTGTAGTGAGTAATCCAAAAGATATTTCAATTTGTTTTCCGAATGGGTTTAAAAACATTGAAAACAACGTTAGTAAAAATGTAACATTAACCTAGTCAAAAGAATTTGTGACTTCTTTAATTATTAGTGCTACGTGTGGTTTAGCTTAAATTAATTATTAATATACTCTACGATTAAACGTGCTAACGTCGATGCTATTTAACCATTGAAACGTGTTGCACCTTCCGTGATCAAGAGGAAAAAGTAGTAGTTATATAAAATCATATTCAGTTTCACGACATTTTGACTAACGATACTCGGCTTCACGACATTTTAACATATGATATACATACGTCCACGAAAAATATGAACACACAATGATTTATTTTGGTGTGAGTGTCAGTAGCTACGTCAATCGTAGTTTGTATCAATATAACACAATTTCTGTGAGAAATATAACTTTAATTAGACACTACAAATAAAAATTGCAAAACAGCGTGCCTACAGCCTGTTAAAGAGGCTGAGAAACCAAATTCTAGTTGTAGGTGGAAGAAAAAATTAAATGGAAGCTACTTAAAGATGTAATATATTCAGATCCACGACATTTTCACGTATGATATTCAGATTAACAACAAACGTCAAAATATAAAAAACATTCATCGACGCACTAATTATTTTTATGGGAGAGTCAGTAGCAATATAAAACCAATGTTGTGGGAAAAAAAAAAAACTTCGAATATCTACTACAAAAAAAATTGTAAAATTGCGATAGCTAAATTTGTCGTTATTCTTCAAAAATCCCGTCGCTAATTCAGTTAAATATAGAATAATGATTGTTTAAGATCTCTTGATACTCCACCTATTGCAACTAATATTCGTCGTAATGTTGTTGTACCTAAGTGTTGGTGTTGGATTTATCACTAAAACTCGATCCATACAAAAAACGAAGAAAACGATTTATTAGCTAAGTGGCCTGAAGAACCCCTTCTCAACATGTTCTTTATTCCAGCCCATTGACGTATTGTATACCCACGAGAATATAGCTGGGGTATCAGATTGCGTCAAGTGGAGTTATTGGAGGGGGAGCAACGAGGTCCGATATGGGAGAGATTTTAAAGGTGCACCCTGAGATAGTTGAAGTTGCTAAGCTCTCGGCCAGTGCCGCCCCAATGTTGCGGGCTGCCTGAAACAAAAGCTGATGTGGGAATTCAAACTGAAGACTTCTAGACTTATTCTATTTTGACATCTTAACTTGCAGTTCATACACTTGTGAAAGTGTGAGTGGTAATAAGTTAAACTTACGCTTGTCAAGAGTGAATGGAGATTACCACGACCATTGTGTGTAGTTTCCTGATCAACTGTCATGGTCTGTCTACCTTGCATATAGACAATATTACATGTAATTTGATATTGGTAACGTCCCACACTAAAAGATACGATTACCTAATATGTAATATTAAGCTATATCTTATCATCGAGCCACCTTAGTTTATAGGGCATGGAGTCTTTAGTTATTTCAAGGCATAGCTTAAACCATATAGAAAGCTTTGCAATATTGGTGCAAGACCCTCTATCAATAAATTAATTACATTTCCCTTTAATGGTGCAACGAGTGTGAAATATGTTTGCTCGTTCGATTGTTTCCTTAAGATCCACCATTACACTCAACATTCTAAGACTGTTACTCTCCGGCATTCATAGGATAATGACACTTAGATTTGAAAACTCTCTAACCATGTGTCCCTTGCCCTAGCTACACTTGTAAAAGATGATGTTTTAACATGTTGAGGATTATAGAACTTACCATTTTATTAGTCTTTGCTTGACTCATATTGGTTTCCTTTGAACTGTGATTCAATCTCCACTACCTTTCCTTTGTATTCTGGTTTAGTTGCATTAAGACTCCAAGAAAGTTGTGGTTCTGCTTGATGTGTTGCTCTACTTCCACAGATTGGTGGAGAAGTCCTTTAGGTTATGGTATGTTTGCCTCTCCACTTTACTGTTGATCCTTTCTTGCAAACCATACAGGAACTAAACCATCTAGGACAAAAAAAAGAGACGAAGAGAGGTTTGCGCAACAAAGCTTTATGAGTTTTGGAGTATACTCGACATAAACAAAGAGAAGAAGAGAGGTTTGCAGCAACAAAGCTTTCTCAGTTTCCTATTAGGTTAAATCATGAATAATAAACCAAAAAGAAAGAGAGCTTGTATATGCTCTTGATTATTAAAATAGCCATAAGTTGATATAAATGGAAGGAATGAACACAAATAACTAAGATTAAAATGGAAAAACTTGAAAATGATCAAAGAAATAAGGAATAGGCCGTTTGTGGTGTTAATGTGGCCAAAGAAGAAAACTCGTATCTTTTCTTCAATCGCCAACTCTCTAGCTGATCTGGTGGTGTTTTTGGACTTAAAATTTTCTAAATCAACAAATTTCTTCGTTCTTCAAGTCAAAACATTAATGGTTGAGATTTCGAAAAAGGAAAGTTTATTTATGTGGCGTATAAAATAAACGTAAAAGGCCAAGTGGTTGTGATCGATTGGTGGCTGGGGTGGTCCGATCTCTTAGAGTCTGATGGTGGTCTAGGTTTTTTGACCTCTCTAAATGTTTGGCACGAACGGTCTTCAGTTCCTAAGTATTGGTCAACATTGAAAATGGCAGCGTCCTCAATTTGGTTTATATCACGTTTGATAACATCATCTTAGCTTGGAACGAGTTGTAACTAGTCTTGTGTGGTTTCCTTGAGCCTTTTCTAGCTGGACCATGTCAAGAACGGTCGTCTCCCCTTTGTCCTTGACGTGATATCCAATAATTAATGGTCGCCTTTTCTTTGTTAGCCTGTTTGGGTCCGATTTGGTCTCTATGATGGTGGACGAGGCTAATTTCTTCTTGAGTTTGATCCGCATCAGATATAAGCTCCAACAACTTTTATTTGAATCGATGGAACTTGTATTGTAGGTTCTATCGGGTATGAATGGTACTTGGGTTTCCTTCGTTATAACTAACTAGGCCAAGACTCGCACAAACGTGCGGTTTTGCATTCATAATTTAATTTAAATCGATTTGTATTAAGTACATGAAGATGAAGTAGTATTTTTGGTGTGGTTTTTTATTTTTAATACTATTTTGATGTATTTCTCTAATTTCCAAGAAAACAATTCCTCCCTCCCCAATTGATTTTATATTAACATAATTTAATGCTTATTTACATATGTAAAAACCAAAAAATAAAATAAAATAACCTATTCCGTTATCTTTAAATGGACTGCCAAAACTAATTAACATAGTACACGAAAGATGAAATAAATTCTAATATCATATTATTTAATGTTTATACTTTAATGAAATCTAAAATTTAATTAAAATTCTATTGATTTTTGTTTATGCATGCTTTTATAAAATTTTATTATATTAAATTTAAATTAGTAGATTTATATATGCAATTAATAAGTGGATTGTGGACACATGTCAATTTTTCAAAAGCAATAGAGAGTTAATGCATAATCTATTCATTTTTAATAAAACAAAACTAATAATACATGTATTATGCTGGTGTGTTGAGTTCTAGAGAGCTTTTCAACTATTATGTATAGGATTGACTCGACACAAAAAAGTTTTTTCGGAAAAAATTATATTTTGTCAAAGTTAAAGCTGGACACTAATACTCATTAGCCGTTTTCGACCCTTTATTCGATTGGTACACGTTTCGAAAAATGGTAACCATAATTTTCGGGTCGCATAAAAGTATTATAATTTAATTACAAGCGGATAAGAATCGGATATCTGTTTTATTTAACTATTTTTTCAGTATTTGCATTATTACCCAACCCGTAGATATCCGTTTTAAATTGATCTATATATTGCATTATTGTTTACTATATAATTACGTATAATCATGTACATAAATTTTTATTTTAGGGAAAAATTAACTTCTGAAGTTTGAAATCATGTTTTAAAATCTTTATTGTATGAATATTATATTTAGTTATGAGTATTTTATATTTTAGTTGCTCTGAAAAAATAATTCTGTAAATATTTAAATGTTTTATAAATTAAAAAATTTGGGTCGGATAACCCACATGTATATTTTTCAAAAGGTTACCCATTTGTCTGGGTGTCCATTTCATTCGAGTCGGGATATGAGTACTAAAAGTCTGTTGTCCATAAAACTTGGGCCCGATAACAGGTATTTCAAATTCAAGGATATTCGTTATGTGCCGACCTAGATATTTATAACCAATGTTATTTACCATCTAATTTCTTATCAAAATTATTCATTTCAAAGCTCTTGTTGAAGATGTTTATAAAGTAAATATTTTTGATATTTTTGTTATAGATCTGGCTTTATTCAAATGAAGTTTTAAAGAATATTTTGGATTTTACGTTGTATATATAACATACTTTCGTTATAAATACTTAAATAAATTTTAATATATTTTAACAAGGTTTCAGATGTATTTTATTTGGAATATTTTACTATTAATATTCTTTTTTTTTAATAAAAGAGATTGATTAAAATAAATCAGTTAATGCTAATTTATTTTTCCAAATTATTTATTATCAAGATATTTATGAAAATTTTCAGTCAATGCTAAATATTCTTTTCGAATATTTATTAAAATTAGGGAAAAATCTGTATGAAAAACCCTATGAATTATATACCCTACATATATACACGAAATCATTTCGTTTTTACCAATTTTTTTTAAAATTCATCCATGATAATATATTCAAATTTGAGTTTTCTTATGAAGATCTTGATTTTTCTTGGTCTCTCGACGAAATTTTATTTTTCATATTGAAAATATAATAATATAATAACATTTGTTCTTGCAGATTCAACGATGTTTGCTGTTATTCCTCGATCTGCTTCATCTATTTTCGTCTTATTCTACTGATAATTCTAATGGCTCCCGTTACGTTAACAAGCAAAGCTATGGTCATTACTACTTGGACAAGAATGTTAGAAAAAGAGACGAATTCCTCTAACCCCATTTCTAAAATATTTACTTAGAATAATGGATTCGAGCCATTTGTTTCTTTTTAACACTATAAGCACAACTACAAACAAATCTTTTAGCCTCTAATCGTATAACATACATTTTGTTTTCCTTGTAGAAGGTAATAGCTTTGTTTGTTAACAAAACGAGAGCCAATAGGATTATCAGTAGAATAAGACAAAATTTAGATAAGGAGATAGATCAATAACAACAAATGGCATTGAGTCTACAAGACAATTATAATTATATTTTTATATCTTTGATTTAGAAAATAAGATTTCGGTCGATAGACCAAGAGAAATCAAGATCTCATAGGAGAATAAAATGACGGACAGAAAAATATGAAACGATGTTATGTTCACACACATATATATATAGGAGATTTATTTATTTGGGTCTTTTTGAAGATTTATATTCTAAATCTAATAAATCTTTCGAAATAAATATTTAGCTTTGACTAAAAATTGTAATAAATATCTTGATATAACTAATATGGAAAAATAAATTAGCATTGACCAGTTTATGTTAATGAGTCTCATTAAAAAAAAAATGGAAAGAAAATTATTCCAAATAAAATTCATCCATGTTAAACTTTGTTTAAATATTTATATTTTTTTTTGTTAAATATAAGTTAAAACTTGAAAGTATTAAAAAAAAAAATCCTCCGAATAAAGCAAGATTTAAATAGGTAAAATACAAAAATATTCATTAAAAAATATCTTTAGCAATATCTTTAAAATAAATAGTTAGGGAAAGAAATTAAATTAATAAATATTATATTTCGTATATAGCTATTAAAGATATGATATTTATTTATTTAATATTTCGAGAGTAAAAATCTAACTTATTTTTCTAATTAATATAAATTCGAAGTTTTTTGATAATTTGTTTTTTTATCAAGCTTACTAGTTATGAAAATAACATTAACAAAAGCTACTTAGGCTCGAAGTAGGCTTTTGAAGCCGAATGAATGCCTTGATGTCATGGGAAATCGTGCAATAACTACTAACAAAAGCTATTTGGGCTTAAAGGTAAATCTTAGTTAAATAAGCCAAATTGTTCAGTAACAAGTGTTATAAACTACCAAATGTATGTGAGTTATGAATTGTCTATATACAATTATAAATTTTGAAATATTATCATTTTCACGATATAATTTTTCGAGAAGTAGTAATTTTATTACTGAAATTTTAAGTAGCACACAAAGCGAATTATGAACTTACTGCAGTTGCAGTCGTTAATGTATTGTAAGAATTCAATGAATATACAATTTTTAAATGTTTGAAACATCATGTTAATTTTGCAATATGTGTAATACATTGTCGACTTAATCCATAATATAAAATAAGTTGCTTTACGGACTGTAAAATAATAATAAGAATAAGTAAACCCAATCACATAATATTAAAGATATTAAAGTTGAGAATAAAGACTGAAATGGGTGCTGAAAATATGGCTGACACAGAGGATGTAATTTCTTCTAAACTGTATTCCCAACAGCAGCTTCTGGATTCGGTGGAGAAAGTGTTGGGCATCACTAACGCCTCTGATGAATTGGATGAAATCAAAATAGAACCGACGTTCACGGAAAATAGAATACACAAAAGGCCATAAAAGCCCATTGTTTCGATAGGTCCCAACAAGGACAAAAGTAACGCTCCTCAGAAAAAAAAACCAAACTCATCTAGAGCTTCCTCCGGGAAGCACTAAATCCCCATGACATCGTTTTTTGCGTCGAATTTCGTGGTTTTAATCAAACGCGCAAACAGTTATTGGTTAGTTCTTTGATTTCTTCTACTAAACAGGATTTTTGTTGTCTCCTGGAAACTAACATTCTTTTGACAATTACGATTATCATCGCTTAGGCCGTATTTGGTTCGTCTGGTCTCCTTCAGTCAAAGTTACTCCGCTTTTCAAAAGTTTTCAGGCCATAACTGTAGTTGTCACCACAGAGATGGCTCCGTTTTTATTTGCTCGTATGTTTATGCGTCTAATTTTTGATTAGACAGAATTACGCTTTGGAATGATCTTCGTCGTACTCGAGACACCTTCATCAACTCCACCATGCCTTGGATAATATTAGGAGATTTTAATGAGATCCTCATTCTCATTCTTAGGACCAACTTGTTGATTCTTCTGGGATGCGTGATTTTTCAACACTTGTTTTGAATTGTGATTTGCTGGATCTTTGCTTCACTGGTACGCGCTACACTTGGTCAAATAACTGCCTCATTAACTCCATTTGCAAAAAGCTGGATCGTGCTCTTGTGAACAGTGGTTGGACACATTGTTTCACTCGTTCTCATGCAATCTTTGAGACCACAGGATATTCAGATCATTCCCGTTGTGTCGTGAAAATTGATACTCCGCTTCCCTCACGGAAACGTCCTTTCAGATATTTCAACATGTGAGCAGATCACCCTTCCTTCCTTGCAACAGTCAGTGAGGTTTTGGAGCACTTTTGACCCGATTCACCGCTCTCGATCCGCCACTCATCGATTCCATCAGAATTTGAAAGCTCTAAAATCGGTCTTGAAAGCTTTTAACCGAAACCAAGTTGGAGATATCACCAAAAAACAAAGGATGCTTTGGATAATCTTTGTCATCTCTAGGAAATCGCAATGAATCATCCGTCAGAGGCTTCATTTCAAAACGTTATTAACGCTACAGTAACATGTGATTTTTCAACATTAGAAGATAAGTTTTTCCAGCAAAAGTCTCATATATCACATGGCTAAAGAGTGGAGATTCACAATACTTCATTCTTCCATAGATCGGTGCAAACTAGAGCAGCAAAAAACACCATATACTCAATTTCTTCTTGCGCTGGTATTACGCTTACTGATCCCTTTGACATTAAAAAAGAATTTGTGGATTATTTTCAGGATTTTCTCCAACAACTTTCGAACTCTTGCAATATTAAGATAGAAAATATTCAGCGGTTAGTCGACTTCCGTTGTTCTCCTAATCTTGGAGAGCAATTAATTATTATGGTTATTGTAGAGGAAATTAAGCATACCCTTTTTGCAATGCCGAAGAACAAGACATCAGGTCTTGGCAGTTACACTCCTGAATTCTTTCAGGCTACTTGGAGTATAATTGGTGCAAATTTTATTGTGGCTATTCAATCAATTTTCCTCTATGGTTTCATGCCTCGTTTTGTTAATGCTACGACCCTTACTCTGATCCCGAAGGTTGATAATCCTCTTCAGTTTTCTGTCTACAGACCCATTTCGTGCTGTAATCTCATATACAAAATCATCTCCAAAATCCTTAACAATCGCCTCAAGCTCCTTCTCCCCAATGCCATTGCTTCAAATCAGAGTGCCTTCATTAAAGATCGTCTCCTGCTTGAGAATGTTTTGCTAGCTACTGAGTTAGTCAAAAACTATCACAACGCGTCTACCTCTCCTCGATGTGCCTTAAAGCTGGATATTTCCAAGGCTTTTGATACCGTTAGTTGGCAATTCATCTTTAAGGTTCTTCAAGCCATGGTTTTACCTGATCTCTTCATTAGATGGATCTTCAATTGCATCTCCACGGCTTTTTTCTCGATCTCCATTAATGGGGAATTGGGTGGTTTTTTCACAAGCGCCAGAGGCCTTCGTCAAGGGTGTTCTCTTTCCCCTTATCTCTTCGTTATATCGTTGAATGTTTTATCTGGTTTACTTAGTAAAGCAAGTTCTAAAAATCTGATAGGATATCATCCTCTATGTCGGGATTTAAATCTTAATCATCTTAGTTATGCAGACGATATGCTAATCTTTATGGATGGTTTAGTTCGTTCTCTTCATGGTGTTTTTGGTGTTCTTGATAGGTTTGCCTCTTTTGTCAGGCTTTAATATAAATCCTACTAAATAATCTCTGTTTATTGCAGGACAACAAAATGGGGCGTTGGAACAAGAGGGAACTCATCTAGGCTTTTTCATTGGATCTTTACCAATCAGATACTAGGACTTCCGCTTACTACCAAGAGCATGATCCGAACTGACTACCAGCTGTTGTTGGAAAAAATTAAGATGCATCTCTCCGCTTGGTCAACAAAATCGCTATCCTTCGCGGGTCGCTTTCAATTGATTCAATCAGTGATCTACAATATTTTCAAATTTTTGTGTTCTGTTTTCCGTCTCCCAGAAAGATGTTTTGAGGATATTGAGAGCCTTTGCTCTGCTTTTCTCTGGGTTGGTAACCCATCCCAAATAACTAAGGCTAAGGTTACCTGGCAGGACTTATGCTCGCCTAAAGCTGAGGGTGGCCTTGGTTTGCTAAATTTCAGGGATGTATCTACAGTCTTCTCCTTAAGCCACATTTGAAGGTTATTTAGCAACTCTATTTCTCTTTAGGTGGCATGAGATGCTTGAGAGTTCCTTAGATTTGATTCTAAGATTTGGAGGAAGCTTCTAAAACTTAGACGTGAAAAAGGAAACCTGGGACGTATCGCCCAAATCATTGGTTCAATTTTGATAAAGTCTTCTTGACTGTTATTCAAAAGGTTTCGTTCTCACATCTGTATTGATAGTAACTTTTTAAAAGATAGTAAAAATTCAACCTTTGGATGTTCTTTTCATTCGCAAAGAAATTCGGGATGATAGCTCAATTTTTTTTTGGTTTGATAACTGGATTCAGGGTATGAGGCTTATTGATGTCATAGGAGAGACAGGCATGGTTCATTTAGGCATTCAACACGGAGCCATGGTGGCTGAGACTGCTCACCAAGGCCGCTAGATCTTCTATCGCAGGCGAACCCGTCACTAGTCTTGGTTTCAGCTTCTCGAGTCAGCTCTAATTTTTTTGGACTCTAACGATGAGGACATAAGCCTCTCGAAACATGGTGAAGATGATTTTAAGGATCAATTTCAGCTCCAAAAATATTTGGGCTTAGATTAGGACAACTCTTCCTCGTGTTTTTAGGTATCACGTCGTATGGTTCCCTCAAGCAATCTCTCGTCACTTTTTTATAATATGGGTAGTAATTAAGAATCGTCTTTCCACAGGGGACCGTATGAGAGCCTGGGGTCAAACTCAAGGTTCTGTATTATGTGGTGAACGTAATGAAATAAGAGACCATCTTTTCTTCGCTTGTCCTTACTCCTTCACGATTTGGGCCGGAATTACTTTAAATTTGTTGGGCAGAAGATTAAATCCAGATTGGTCTCTAACTCTTCAGTCTTTGATTGGCCCGTTTAGAAAGGTTTTCGAAGCGGTTCTACTTCGTCCTACTTTCCAAGCCACCATCTATCAAATCTGGCTAGAGAGAAATAAGCGTATTCATCAACATACTTACTGCGCCACTGCTGTTCTCCAACACTGTATTGAGAATTTGATATCCAACACAATCGCTTCACTCCATTTTACACCAGACAGTAAACTTGCGGATCTTCAACATCGCTACGATCTGAATCCTCCTCACCTCTCGTTCACCTTTCCTCTTTTTATCTTGTGTCAACTTAACCTTAAACATACCACTGATTCTCGTATGTGTTATTTTGCAGGTTACTTTTGCTATTTCAAAAGGAGCCAAAGTTCGGAATTAAAGCCCAACCGGATGAGTTTCTTAAATAGTGGTGATCAGGATAAATTATTTTCTATAAAGTGGCCTAACCTACATCGTGTTGAGGCTTTTCTATCTCTCATGAGCTTTTTGGTGCGCCTATCTTTGACGAATCATACATCTTTCTTCTTTGGGCTCTTGATTGTGTTGCTTGCATAATCGAGTCAAAGACGCTAATAAAAATTATACTCTTTTTCCTACGTATTGGTTTTGTCCCACTCAGGTTTTCCAAACTAAGTTTTAACGAGGCAGTACCTTATTAGCGCGTGGTTTTTCGATTATTTTATTTCCAAATATTTTTCTGTTTTGCTTTTTGTATAGGTTTCAGCTCAAACTCTCTGTACATATTTTATTTTCATAAATAAATATCACAATTCATCAAAAAAAAAACTCTTAACGTCAGTGCCATAGAAACTTCGAGAATAGATTAAGGTTAATATTTCATGAAAACAGAAGGAAGGAGAAGAAGAAGGAGAAGAAAAAGAAGGAAATGGGGCCAAAGTAGAAGGAAGAAAATGGATAGATCTATGATTTTTTGTTTCGTGAGGAGAAGAGGGTAGAAAAGAAGGAATAGAGGATAAGACAGTGGAAAGAAGGAAGAAGAATCGAGGGTATGACATAAATAAATCTAGGTTTTTTTTTTGTTTTTATAAGGAGTCTCCTTAAACTGAAAAAACTGATTGGTTTTGATGAACCGAACCTAGAAAATCGAAAACCAAAAGCGTTTTTAAATGTCGCCGATCGGTTTGCATCTCACTAAAGATTCGAAACCAAAATATTTCGGTTTGGTCGATTCGGTTTAATCAGTTTTAACTGAACGTCTAATCCTACAGTAACGACCCCAAGCTAAGATTAGACTTTGTCCACTTGGCCTAAGGGTCGACTCTGTTTCCAACAAAAAATTATTTCTACTCACTCCACATGTTATAAAAGTTATTCTCGTAAACCCTCCATCCTTTTGAATCACTCACCTTGTACACCATATCTTCAAACGAAGGACCATAGTAAGAGTCAGAGAGTTTTCAATGTAATTTTAATGAGGATTTGTAACACCGGTGTTCCAAAATTGATATTTGAATCAAATCGTGTAATTAAAAAGTGAGAATTAAGGTACGGAATAGCTATTCTGCCGGTTTTAGAGAATAAACCGAGCCACGAAAAATTATTGGAGGATATTATGATTTAATTATGGGCTGGTTTAGTTGTTTAGTTGGTTTAATCATTAAATCAGTTAGGAATCAGTTTATTTTAAGTGAAATTCAACCGAACCAAACCCTACCCTAGAAAAATTGACCCTAGCCTCCATCCCTCTCAGTTTGGTCGAGTTTTTGGGGTTGTAAAAGCAGGAGAAAAGCTTTGAGTTAAGAGAAAAACAGAATTCCATATGAAGGGGTTAGAGACAAAATTGTTGTGGGAGAAAAGAGTTTCGACCTAGCATATTGTTTTCAAAGGTAACGAAATTTTCTGGAGTTATAGCTAAGACCTGTATCTAGATTTTTTAAGTTACAGATCTTAATTTGCATATGTATTATAAGAGTTATTCATGTGCGTATACCATGTAGATGGGAGGATAGCCTCACTAAGTATTTATTAAATACTTATGCATCTCATTCTTGATGCAAGTAAAGAAAGGTGTGAATCTAGTAGAATCATGGCTATGAAGAGAAAATGATCTAGATTTGATTGTTCATGAGTATTAAATTGATTTTAAAATTTAAGAATTTTGTTGTTTAATAAATATTAATTATGGGATTAATATTTATTGGATGTTTAAAATAAAAATCTGGGTAGGGATGTTTCAAATTTAAATTTAATAATTTTGTTGCTTAATAGATATTAGTTATGAGATTAATATTTATTGGATGTTTAAAATAAAAATCTGGGTCGAGGTGTTTCAAATTGGTATCAGAGCAATTACGGTTCTAGGATGAGCTAGAATTTAAAAGTAACTGGTTGGACTGTGTAGGGTCAAATGCATGTCTCGGGCCGTTAGGATTATATACGGACCGAGAGCTTGCTTGATATATGGAACCGTGTGGTTAGGTTGTTTGCTTTTTGTTTAAGTTTTTGAAGATGTCTAAGTTGTGCCGCAAAAGGATAAGCGACAATGGCTGATGAGATTTTGGAGAACATTCTTGCTACAGAAGGTGTTGTCGCAACAAGTGTTGGCGATACAGTAGAATGTGCTACTGTAACCATCAACATTGGGTATGCCTGATAGAATGTTGCCAAGAACGGATGCTCGGATGGTGTAAGAATTGTTGATAGATCACGAGGTAAACATTGAAGGATTGTTTGCGAGATGTTTAGATGATGATCTAACTTGATCGGAGAATGCGGACTCCAGGAATTCTCAAAGGAACGAGAATTGGATTGTTAAAAACTAACGGCAAGTTTTCATGATGATTAAACTGCAATGGACTAACGGAATAGTCAGTGCGGAAGATCAAACTTGATCAGGTATAACAAGAGATTGGGTGATGAGAGTTCTCACCAAATACTTGTTGATGATTAGGAGACTTTTTGGAAGTATTTGGATTTGAAAGGTTGATTAAGATCGAGTGTAAGAGTGACACTGCGATGTTACTTGGTGATTAATAAAAATTAAGTGTAATATTTTATTAATTTTGACTTGAGATGTCATGGATGCTAAACACAAATTGAACAAGTGGTATTCTAAAATTGTTTAAGAAGAGTTTTATTGGGAGTTTTAAGACTTAGATGAGATTGTGAGGATAAGAATCCGACAAAACGGAGTAGTCCTCGGTTGTTTTATGTGTGAGGGCTATTGGGACAAGTGTGGTTCCTTGAGATAAGTGGTTTTTCTACTGTCCTGAGAGAACAAGAGTGGTTCTCTGATGACCTGGAGGATCAATGGATTCTCTAATGACCCTTGAAGATGAGTACATTCTCTGAGGACTGGGAGGACAGTGGGTTTTCCAATACTCTAGAAGGATAGTGGGTTTTCCAATGCTCTATGAGGATAGTGGGTTTTCTAGGATTCAAGAGGACAATGGATTTTCTATACGCCGAAAGAGGACAGTGGGTTCTCTGTATGCTCTAGGGACAGTGGATTCCGTAATGCTCTAGGGATAGTGGGTTTCTGACAACTCAGAAGGACAGTGGGTTCCGAAGAACTCTAAGGATAATGGGTTCGATGTGGTTCTAAGGATAGTGGGTTCTGTGAGGTCCTAAGGATGTTTGATCCTGAAAGACCTTAAGAATCTGAGTATGAGTTGGGAGCATTGAGTATATAGGCGTGAGTCTGGAGCTGAGTATGGTATGGGTATGGGTTGAGTATAGTCAAAGAGATTTGACTTGATGTTTTCTTAACAAAAGAGAAGATGGATATGACTGTTGATAGTCATATAAATGGAGACGGTTGGTTTAAGCAGAATGATTGGACTAAAGATTCGAGGACGAATCTATTTTTAGTGGGGGAGAATTGTAACACCCGTGTTCCGAAATTAATTTTTGAATCAAATTGTGTAATTAAAAAGTGAGAATTAAGCTACAAAATAGCTATTCTGACGGTTTTAGAGAGTAAACCGAGCCACAAAAAATCATTGGAGGACATTATGATTTAATTATGGGCTGGTTTAGTGGTTTAGTTGGTTTAATCCTTAAATCAATTAGGAATCGGTTTACTTTAAGTGGAATTTAAACGAACCAAACCTTACCCAATATAAGGTGAAAAAAATTGACCCTAGCTTCCATCCCTCTCAGTTTGGTCGAAGTTTTGGGGGTGTGAAAGCAGGAGATAAGCTTTGAGCTGAGAGAAAAACAAGCTTCCATATGAAGCGGTTAGAGACAGACTCGATATATCGTGGGAGAAAAGAGTTTCAACCTAACAGATTGTTTTCAAAGGTAACGAAACTTTCTGGAGTTATAGCTAAGACCTGTATCTAGATTCTCCAAGTTACAAATCTTAATTTGCATATGCATTCTAAGAGTTATTCATGTGTGTGTATCGCCTGTAGATGAGAGGATAGTCTCATTAAGTATTTATTAAATACTTTTGCATCTCATTCTTGATATATGTAAAGAAAAGTATGAATTTAGTGAAATCATGGCTATGAGGAGAGAATGATCTAGACTTGGTAGTTCATGAGTATTAAATTTATATTTAAATTTATATTTATATTTGTAACCTCCTAAATTTATATTTAAATTTAACACTTTTTGTTGGTTAATAAAATTAATTATGAGATTAATATTTATTGGATATTTAAAATAAAAATCTGGATCGGGGTGTTTCAAATTTAAATTTAATAATTTTGTTTCTTAATAAATATTAATTATGCGATTAATATTTATTGGATGTTTAAAATAAAAATCTGGGTCGGGATGTTTTAGAATTTAAGTATGGAATCATTTTTGTTTAAGTGTCGTTTTAGAATTTAAAATTTGTTTCATAATAATTGTTGTTTTAGGTTTTCAGTGCAGATGTGTGATCAAAATTCCAGTTTTATTCTCATTGTTTTAATGTTTTGACCAATGAAATTTTTTTATAGAGTACATTAATAAAGGGTGAAACAAAAAATCTAATTATTTTTCTAATATGCGTGAAAAAACCTTAAACGACATTTTAAATGAAACAGAATGAGTAATTTATTTGATTTTTTGTATAATTATATATATCTAAATAAGTATGTTTAGATTTAGATACTTGTATTTGTGTATTGTTCGACTTAATTCGGTTAATAGTTATATTAAAGATATGACAAAAACAAAAAGAGTTCATGCAAACGACGTCGTTTATGTTAGCAGCTCTTGTTTAATGCGGAGATGTGATCCGTCAGGATGCTCCATGCGTCTGGTCTGGCTTAATATAAAACTCATATCAACTAGTTTTAGCCGGTCAATTAGCTCATTCTTTTTTTTTTTTTTTTTTTTTTTTTTTTTTTTGTCTCAAGAAACATTCTTTCATTAATGATACCATGAATCTTAAAAAGTAATAAAAAGCCACGAAGAGCTTCAACAATTCTTACCAGGATACCGAGACCACCCATACAAATTCACAGATAGGATAAAGGAACCTAGCCATTTATGCATCAAATGCTCCTATAATTTCATAAGGACTAATTACAGGAGCCACGATGACTAATTAAAGAGGTCACACGGACCAAACTAAAAAAATATTTTATACGGCATTCTTTTTAGTCAATTAGCTCATTCAATGTATTGAATATTTTATACGGCATTCTTACCATGATCATTTTATCATAGTAACTTTAAAACTATATGGACATTTTTCTTGTTTATGGAAACGATTCTAAAACTGTAACCACTAAGAAACCATGGTGGAAGGTGCTTGAGTAGTCGATCCGAATGCCTAGTGATGATGCGCTAGAGACTTTGAGTGACGTTGTTGAAGTTAGCGATCGTATTCAAAGACTAGAGAATCTCAGATGTGGATTCCTTATGGCCAAAAAGAATCCAACAGCTAATCCAAAATCAAGGTAAACTTATTATTCCTTGTACATCAATTTTCCACAATCTGTCCCACGGTTTGCTTTTCTTACTTAGTTATCTTTCGGGGGTAGATTGCCAACAAGGGATAGGCTGAGTGGCTGGGGTCTTCTTGTTTCTATCCATTGTGTGCTCTGCTCTACTGAAGAAGAATCTCATAATCACTTTTTTTTTGAATGTGCTTTTGCAGGAAACATTTGGAGGTACTTCAGCCAGCAGATTCTGCCAGGTGCTCCCGCCAAGCTCCAAGATCTTCCTGTTTGGTTCCAACATCATCGCCACCAGAGGATGAGACAGCAGCATGAAAGCAACGGCCGATTCCTGCAGCCCACGCGACGACAACAGCAGCATCATTTGAAGTCGTTATTCTCTCTCTTCAAGCTTAGTCTTCAAGCTTCAGTTTATGCCATTTGGAAAGAAAGGAACCAGCGGATCTTCAACTCCCGCCAAGCTAGTGAAGCTTCTATCCGTCGCTCCATTGATCGCTTAATTCGTGACCGTTTTCTTTCTTTCCCCTCAGAGGATCCTTCTTCTCCTTCGCTTTTAGAAATCTATTTTGGTTGTTGTAATTTTCCTTTCCAGATCTTTTAATTTGCTTTTGTAACCTCCTAAAAGTCAAACTCTCGTATATTTCGTTGATGATTATATAGATTTAACATTTCACCAAAAAAAAAAAGTTTCCGCAAATATGGAAAAAGCATTATTTGCTTCCAAAATTATGAACCAAATAATAGCAATAAAATAAAACACACCATCTGCACATTCCATATAAGGGGAACTATGGAAATCATATTAATTTTGGAAAAATCAAGTAGAAATTAAATATGGTGATATGCAATTAATTTCAACATTGCTGACGACATAAGAAACATGCTTATTAAGTGTGTTTACGTGTGTGGAAGTTTTTTCACAGTTGATCTCATTACAAAATCTCAACTTATCAATTATGAAATGACCATGAGCGGTCTTAGGTTGCAAGGAAGAGGATTATGATTTAGGTACTAATGTACTATTTCACTTCTTTAAACTCATATTCATTATTTGATTTCTTGAATTACTTTAAGTTTAAATAACTATTTTTTTTTCATTTGCATTCGTTTATAATTCTAGTTTACGAATGGAAAACATATACAAATGTGTTTGCTGATTTAGAAATATTGGCGAAGAGAATTTTTTCTTTGACTACAAACTTATTCGGATGTGAGCAAAATCAGAATACATTTTACGGGATTATACTTTACTTTAAATTTCTATATCCTCTTAAATATGGTCTTTGAATACAAGCTACTATAATTTACATTGGTGGAATTTTACATGTGCGTACATACAAAGAAACCGAAACCTTCAAAATCTTGTGTATATTCAATTCAAGATTTTGATAAAACCAAAAAAAAAAAAGAAAAGGGAAGAGTAAAATATTGACATGTTGCTTGTGGATTATGGTACCAATGCTCAATCATATATTTTTGACGATGGGGGAGATTTGGGTTTTGGTTCACAAGGTGCTATTGGTGAATAATAATCATTTACAACAACAACTGATATGAATATGAATGAGATTAGAGAGTTACATAAGGAAGATTTTATATCATTTTTTTTGGTCAATAATTTTATATTAAAATTAAAACGGTTTAGTGAGCTAAACTTAAGGTACTGAGTTTACATAGAATTCATACCGCAATAATGATCTGGCATTCCATGCCAAATTATCCACTTTAGAATTTGAAAGGCATTGACTATAAGATATTGAGAAACCATAGAAGGGTTCTTTAAGCGTCTTCAGGTCAGCTAGATACATTTCGAAAGCAGGAACTACTAAATCAGGAAATAGAAATAAAATAAAACAAGAAGAACATACAAGTCACGAGTTACGACTCTGCTAATCTACATCCAGAATTCAACTTGTCCTAGATAAAGAGATAAAGAAAGTGATAGAGACCCTTAACAAGATTGACAACAAATTTTTTTTTTTGTTAGTATCAAATTGATTTCTCGATACATCAATGTACTGTGAAATATATATTTAACTTTTTCTTTTCGTGGAATCAAATATTGAAATATTCCATGATTATTGGATAAAGTAGTGATCCCTGAGGTTAGAGTAGGTGAAAAAATCACTTACTAAATGGAATCTTGTTAGTGAAAATGTTGTGCAGATGAATGAATTTTCTGATCAACTGAATCCCAAAACAATAAGTCCAAGACTGCGCAAGTATCATGACCTCCATGAATTTGCAACTGGTCAGCTTCAAAGCTGTACACACAGCTCTTTATACCGATCTTGCTTGATCCTTGCGCCGATATCAACTTATGTTCATTCATGGCGTATCTTATCTTCACTGAATTTTCCCAGCGCCATGTCATTTCGTATAACTTGATCAGAACCAGATAAGGAAACGATGACTTTGGTTCAGATTCTAACATTCTTTTCGCTACAGCCTCAGCGAGTCTTGTGTCTCCAATATCCAGAGATGCACAGAGAATTGGATCCCAGATATGAGAGGTTGGTTCAAAAGGCATATTGTCAGCAATGTCCTTTGCTTCATTGATCATGCCGGCTCTACAAAGCAATTCAATTATACAAGCGTAATGCTCATTCTTGGGATTAACTCCATGAGCCTTTTCCATTGAAGAGAATATCTGAATACCTTCGTTAACAAAGCCGGCATAACAACAAGCTACCAAGATACCCATTAAAGTCACTCTATCCGGTTTTAGACCTCGATGGTCCATCAGCAATTGATTGAAAATGGCAAGGGAATCAGCTGCTCTGCTGTTTTTTGCCAAGCCCATTATCACTGTGTTCCAAAAGATCAAATCCTTTTCATCTGCTGTGGCAAAGACTCCCATTGCTGAATCAACTAAACCGGTTTTGAAGTACATCTCCATGAGTGAGGTGGCTACTGTCATATCCGAAACAAACCCTAACTTGATAGCCAAAGAATGAACTTGTGCTCCGTGATCTAGCATCACGGCATTCATCGAACTCAGAACGCTACTAAATGTGAACTCATCGGGCCTAACGCTCTGCCTCATGGCAAGGATAAAGAGCCTGACAGCATCTTCTCCAAAGCCATGCCACGAATAGCTACCTACCATGGAATTGCACAAAACTGAATCCCATTTCTCCAATTCTCTGAAAAGCTTAACCGAATCATCCAATCTGTTGCATTTGGAAAACATGTCAATCCCAGCTCCTGAAACAATGGAGTTAGAAACAAATCCCATCTTGATGCAAAGAGCAATAGCCTGCTTACCCTTACACAAATCTCGTAAATCCGAGCATATAGACACAACCGTCGAAAGTGTGTATTCGTTTGGTTCATTACCCATTTCCCTCATTAAACAAAACTGATCCAAAGCCACTTCCCTGTTTCCAGAATCCGAACAACACAAGATCAAACAGTTCCACGAGATAACATCTCTATCCTCCATAGTTAGAAACATAGATAAAGCATAATCAAAAACTGCAAGCCTTCTGTACATATCCATAAGAGAATTCCACACCACCAAATTGGACTTACTCACACCGCTGCAAATAGCATTACCATGAATCTGTTCCCCATCGCGAACACAAGAAACAAGAGAAGCGAGAATCGAAAAAGTGAACTCAGTTGGTCGAATAGCCCAACTCTGCATATCCAAGAAAACCCTAATCGCATACTCCGGAAACCCACAAGAAGCCAACCCTGAAATCATTGTGTTCCAGCTAACAACATCTCGTTCAGGCATTTCATCGAACAGGTCTAGTGCGTCATTGAGATAGCCGTTTTGGAACAGGCCCTTCAAGCAGACGTTCCAGGATATGGTGTTCTTGTCGGAAATATTGTCGAACAATTGACAAGCATCGACGACGGATCCGGATTTGAAGTAAAGTTGAAGACAGCGATTTCCCCAAAAAGTAGTGCGTATGAATCCAACTTTGAGGAGCTGGGCATGGACGATTCTGGCTAAAGTCGGACACTTTGAGAGCAAAGAGCGGTCTACGAGACGCGAGAAGTAGAATGAGGACGGCATGCAAAGTCCATGAGCTCGTCGGAGCAGTTGGAACATACATGTGCGGAGTTTTTTTTTTTTCGGTTTGTTTGTTTGAATCACTTTAAAATTACAGTAAAACTTCAATAAATTACTAGTTTGATAAATTAATATATATAATTTATATATATATATATATATATATATATACACTAATGTGTGGTTTTAGTGTTTAAAGAAAACTGAATTTTTGTTAGAGTTTGTCTCTAATTTTTTTGTATCAAATAATTGTTGTGTTATATTTTTATACTATCGTATAATAGTATCGTCTATCATTCCATCATAAAAATAACCAATTTTTTCGGTAAGTTTTCACCTTTTGAGTATACATTATTTTCATTTTGATAGCCTTATAGCTAGGCTGTTAAAATATGACAACTAAAATCATTAATCATAAATTTAAATTTATGTATATCATTTATATAAGTGAACTTATTTATAGTCTTTGTTATTTACTGTTAAAATTCTTTTTAAAAAATATTAAATTCTCAAGTCCAAAATTACAAAATTTATAACATCCCAAACATTAAGTTTATTTATATCAAATTGTCTTAACACATATTTTTCTACAATTTTTAAATAATTTTTTATAAATTAATATCACTATATATTAATAAAATATCATGGTTCCGATATTACGAATTTATAAAGATTTCATTGTAGGAATTGCATTTCTTAATTACCAAACAAAGCCGAAGAAATAAACTTAACACTTTCTGCATTTTGATTTTTGACGTAGAAATATCAATATGGGTTTCGGTTTGGTTTGATAATGGTTAATTTTCTTCTGCTTTCGTGTAGGAATAATAGTATCCAACGTAAATATAAACTATCATAGATATCCTTTTATTATTATTTGAGGAGTACAAATAAGAAAATAACCTAATATTTGTTAATATTTACTTTTTATGCCACTGATATTAAGACCATTTGCTAATTTCTTATTAAGATTATAGTTGTAAATTTAATTAGCACCTTAAAAACATAATTTAATCGTGATCTTTCAGAATATCAATCTTTCGACTAAAGAATATTCAAAGATTCGTAATATATTTTGGAGAATACATTTATAGAAATAACATTTAATTTGTTGAATGAAAAATAATAAAAAATAACTCAAAATTATTATTTAAATATTAAAATCATTACAATTCTATAACTCAAACTTTTGAATAAAACTTAAATTAAAAAAAAATCATTCTGTGCTATAACACGGGATCTATTCTAGTTTGTAAAGTTTAAATCCGGTTACGATTAGAATTCTAATTACATATCCTCTTACTAAATGTTCCAGATTTTTGTTTTTGTTGCAAAAAGTTCCCCATAATGTTCTCTTACTATATCTTCCATAGGATACTCACACCCAGATACTGACAAATCTAGAAGTATAAAAATTTCAACTTCTCTACAATCGGATTCATTGATTTTTCCATTACAAACACCAAGAATCTTTTGTGAGAAAGTTTCTAACTCAAGGGCATCATGACCACTAAGCCTTGCGAATAAATCTCATATTTTTGGTAAGGTTCGAAACCTTAAACCTTATCCCAAAGAAAGACGAATTTAAAGGTGTCAAAACAATTTCAGCCTAACCGCCTTCAATGATTATCAGCAAAATCTGTCTGAAATCATCTTCAAAAACGATAAATTTACCTCCAAAAACTTTATCATATTTCATTACGTCATGCAAACTCCTATCTACAGTTCCAGAGATAAGTAAAGGGTTTGTTTGGTTAGCCAAAAGGTTACTCGAAAATTTAATTCGAATGTGGCAGGCATCATTCGTGCAAGGGATTGTGTTAATCAATAGTTTTAATGATAAAAATCGTTCTTAAGAAATTTGTGAGGTAAATATAAAGGATCAACGAATTACATAGGTACCACGAGCAAAAAGGAACTCTCCATCCAAATTGCAGAGTCGTCTCTTCACACTAACCAAATCACCTCCGACATAGGTTTGACATAGGCGTAACATATGAGGTGGGTACCTTGATGCCTAACAAACCCTAGGATATAATTTCAAGACATTGGTGTGACCAGCAAATGCTTGACATTATAGAATAGATAATTAAATTATATGAAAAGATGGAGTGCGTGATGTTCAAAAACAGTTTTTGAAAAGTTATCAAATAAAACCTAAAAAAAATGTACGAGTTACCAGTTAAAATTTAAATATTATCAACAAAATTTAACATTTAAATCTCTTATCTGCCTAGTTACACAAGATAATGTTCATATGGTTAGCCTCGAAATCAAAGAAGAAGTAGGGAAGATTATGGGTATGGGCCTTATAAACAGCCATATTTCTAAGCCGAGGATACTCAGTTAAAACACGTGAACGCTAATCGGAGCGCGTGATGAATAATGTTATAGCATCTCGTGTTATTGGTAATAATGTAATCTAAGTGTAATGTAATGTAATGGAGTTTTGTAGTGGACGATCTAATGGACTATAATCGAATGTCGCCTTGTTATGACATGTAATGTGGTTTCAGTAATAAATAATTAAATATAATATGGTTTCAGTATTTACGCATCCCTATGGCCATATTTTCGTTCATCTCTTATGAATCAATTAAATTATGTCCTAGCTACTATACGGATTATTTTTTTTTTTAAGATTCGATATTATAAATATATATATATATATATATAAATTATAAGTTAATAAGATAAGTGTCAAATTATATATATATATATATAGATAATTTATCAATAAAATATGTATTCAATTAAGTTTAATATTTTAGAATAGTTATATTAAAATTAAGTATATTTTAGTTGATATTAAATAAAACTTTAAAATTTGATAAATATTTTTTATTAAGATATTCTGTTGTTTTTACCCATTAGAAATTACAGTAATACTCTTAATGAATTAATTAATTTTGTTCTTGAAATGATTGATTCCAATGATATTATTATATATTTAAAAAAACATAAAGGTTAGATTCTAAAAATTATTTCTATAATATTATTAAAAAGATAATTTTTAAACAATTAAATATATAAACATTAAATACTATTATTTAAAGAATTTATTAAATTATAATGTTATTTAAGTAAAACTTTTGGTTTAATATATGTATATCAATTTTATTTTTTAGTAAAATATGATAATATACATTAGATGAAATGAGTTTTAGTATGTAAATTTAAAATAGCTTTTTACTTTTCTTATTTTAAAAATTATAATTTTGTTAATAATAGTTAACATATTTATTTCTTTCTATATTACAATTTTCGTTTTAATTTATTTATTTATTTTAAATTTTTTGAAAAGTAGTTGAAAAATAGATCTGGTGAAGATTTTGTTTTTAAATATATCTATTTTTAATTAAAATGATAATTGTTAAGATATTTTTATCCTTAATAATTTTTTTTATTTGTTCTTAAAACTAATGAACATTGTATGTAAATTTTAAATAATTAAATGTTATTTTCAAATGTGTACTCCCAAAATATTAGTAAGAGGATAGATTGGATAAGATAATATGGAAACAATTTATGTTATTCACTCTAAAATAACAAAAAAAATCATGTGACAAACACAAGATAAACATAAATGTACGAAATAAAAACAATATTAGTTTTAATTGAAGAAATTGGAGGCTTATGCAAATTTCAAGATGAAACAATGCACGATCTAATATGCGACATGTTATTGTTCAACGAAAGAAACATGGATATAGTTTGTGGTTATACGTAGTGTGTATGTAATCCATTAGTCACACACTAACACAAATGCTAAAATTATGAAGTGGTTAATTTTGAATTACTACAATTATGAGTAAGATATTACATATTATAGAAATTATGTATTTTGTTGACCCAAAAAAAAAATTATGTATTTAAAAATTAGATGAAATGAGTCCACTCCTAGATTGTTACCAAACAAGGCAATAGATCGAACACCTTGTGATCTATTTGTCAAGATCTCGCAAACTCGGAACCAAAAGAATGATGAAACGAGATGAAATAAAATCAGTTGCACCGACCTAGCTCATCAGCTTCACCTTCGAGCTTCTACACACTTCTAATCTTTTCGTCCACCGAGAAACGCAACAGTCACAGAAGTAAACCAGAGAGATGGGCTTGGGCCATCTTCTTCTTGACGCGGCCCATCAGATTATCCAAAACCCAGTGAATGTTAAAGCCGATTTCTACAACATAGATTATAATGGGATTGTTATTAACATAAGACAGATTTGGATGCATCATGTATATTTGGAGCCATATTAGGTGTTCAAGTCATGTATTATAAATTAATTTCATGTATTCAACTGACTATTAGATATCATCTTGTAATCATCATTATAGGCGTTATTTTTATAATGTGTTAGAAACTACAGTTTTGAATCTTTCAGATATTTTTGTTTTATTTTGTGAAGCTAAACCATTTTTTTTAAAAACTAACATGGATCTTTGGTTGCCATCACTAACAATCTTAGTCATCTTGAGATTATGGTATTAAAGGTATATGTCAATGATTTTTTTATATTGCCTCATATTTTTTATAGACACAATAAAAAATAAACTTTTTATTGTAGAGAAAAACTCACTGTTTAGTATGATCAACTCGTTATTTAATGGCGAAACTGAAGAGTCTTCAAAAATTTCAGTACAAACAAAAAATTATGTGTGTTTGTTGGATCTTATGTGAAAATGTCTTGAAATCATAATGTGTGTTCTAATTTTAGGATTTCATGTAATAAATGTAAGTGTATTTGTAACTGGTTGTTAGATACAAGATATGTTGTTACAAGATCAAGGGATGAGGTTCAAGCTAGTACAAGAAGTGTAGCAAGAAGAATGAGTGTTGATCAAGAGCTGATGCTGAGAGCATTGATCAACGAAGTAGAACAGAGAATAAAGAGAATGACACATCAGTGAAAACCTTATGTGGTTCTGGGAGTGCAGGCTTTACTTGGTATGAGAAAAATGCACGATATTGCTGGAACAAGCTGGAACCTGTTCTAGTCGAAAGAATTGTTAGTGAATGAAAGTAGCTGACGTGGACTTCAAAGCTAACTAAATTAGTGACGTGGAGGTTATAAGTGATGGGCCTTGGAAGGCTCGTGGATCTAAACTAGGGTTTTGATCTTGGAGAGTATAAATAGAACTAGGTGGTGAAAGAAAAACTCACGCATCTAGGGTTCTATTATGAGAGGCACACATGTGTGTGTGGTGTTGTCCCACCAGACAAGATGCGTTCTGTTGGTGGTTGTGGTGGAGCTACACTTGTCGGAAAAGACAATGAGTGGTAGTTTTCTTAATTCATCTAGATAAGAGTGATAGGCACGGGTGTGTGCTGGGTATTATCGGCAATTGTATTTTGCGTTCATATGCTAGTGAATTATTTCTGTACTAGGTCCCGGGGATGTAGGTTAACCGAACCCCGTTAACAAATCTCTGTGTCTTCTCTTTACTTTACGCACATACCAATTCATTATACCTTCTCAACATACAAACGTATAGATCTAGAACAAATCCATTTTTTTAATTGGTATCAGAGCGGGCATCTGTATAGAGTCTGACTCAACAAACGGGTGTGGATCCTGAGGATTTGTCGCTAGAAAGAGAGTTATTTTTTAAGCGAACGAGATAGAAACAGATGTGGTGTTCATGAGCGTATAAGAAGAGAATCGATTTGAGAACGCGACAGAGGATTAAAGACACACGATTTCAAGACTTATTATGGTTACAACTCATGAGATTTTGGATGTTTTTGTCTTGCTTTTAAGAGTGATGAAGTTTTGGAGCTAAATTTGAGTGGGATGGTATCTTGAAGGTTTAAGGCCTGTGTTTCTATTTCTCAGATTATTTTCAGAACAAAGACGTGGAAGAGACAATGGATTGGTTTTGTTATGGTTGGTTTAATTAATGTGAACCAAGAGATAACCAAAATAATTTGTTATGTCTCAAAAAGGCTACGTTCATTAAGAGAAGAAGAGAGCAAAGACTGAGACATATTTGAGTTTTAATGAATAAAATATTATTCCACTAAAGCAACCTTGATTTCACCCGTCGGGAATGAGAAGAGTTTGAGATGTGGAGAAAAGTTTTATCACCATCATGGAAAAGAACAACTTGAATTAGGTATTAAATTTACTAGGAAGTATCTTGAGATGTGAAAAAAATATTTGTCATCATCATGGAAGAGAATGGTTGGATATTACAAGAGAAGGAGTCGATCATCCCAAAACCAAAAATTGTAAGTTGTGTGCCTGTGTTTTCTCTTGGGTTTTTGGCCCAAATCAGAATCGTTTCAAGTTTCAGCATAAGATTTTTTCATCGGAATGACTTCTGGACGTTTAAGAAAATTATGGAGGAAGTTTTGGTTTTTTTACTCACCAAGTGCTCGACAAAATGCCTGTGAGAGAAATTGTGTTTGTTGATGTGATTCACAGAGATAACTACGGTAAAACCTTGTGGTGATAAGAAGGTTTGGAGGTTTTGTTATCTCTTAATAAGCATTCTCGGAGATATGTTGAATGTGTGACTCATATTTTAGATATGTACTTGAATGAAGCACACAATCAACAAGGAGGAGAAAACTGTTGAAACCAAGAGCCGATCTGCTTATTAAGCTATGAATTTGAAGTTGGAGTTGACCTCTATTAGAATTGAGATGTTGAAAATCTCCGGAGATATAGAGAATTGAAAGAGTTCTTGCTGTAACAATATGTTGTTGCTGAATGATGAGATGACGTAAGGTAGTTTCACTAGAGAAAATGAGGAGATAATTGTGCGTGAAAGTGCGAAATTAAATGATGTCGCTTTTCGTTATGAAAATGAAATCAAGAAGCAAATGATTGATTATGAAGCTGTGGATGGTGTGAAGAAATCAATCAAGAGAAAATGATGAGTCTAGTGGTAGTTTGAAAGACGATAGAAGAGCACATGTTCAGATGTTTGAAGATGTTAAAGTTTGATCCGCTGCAAATCATCAGGTTTGTTCTTTACATACCATGGTTCTGGTTTCTTCGTTTTCTTGACCTACAGACCTCAGATTTTAGCTCTGAAAGATGTTATGAAAACATGAGAGTGAGATCTTTTCAAAGATATAAAGACCAGCCTCTGGTTACTTGTGGTTTAATGAGAAATTGCTAACAAAGTTGACTTATCGCAGGTGTGTACTATCCCTGAACTGTCTTAAGAAATTGGCCATAACTTTCAAATGGTAAACCCAAATCTTGATCTGTTTTTTTCTGTGACTTCGTATGTCTGCTGTTGATATTACCTCCGAGTTTCATAATTTTCTGGGTTGATTTGCTACTCTGTTTGGGCTCTGCGTCAAGATAGATGAAGTAACCTCACTATAAGAGATCTTTGATTTTAGAAAAAGAAACGATGTGTGTTTCTCAATATTTCAAGTTTATGAAGATGAATAAAATCTATGTGCATAAGGGTTATTGTGTCAGACTAGAGTGAAGGTGAGAGAAATCTGAACTGCAAAAATGGAGAAGAGAATAGTAATTTTAAGATCAAGAAGAAAATGCAGAAATCAGTTATGAGATAGCTTTTTCAAGGAAACGTTTGGAGATCTAAAAGTAATCCGATTGAGCTGAAACTTTATGGGGAGATTTGTGCTATTATTTGCTTGAGATTCAATGGTGGGATTGATTTTTAGACGGTTGAGTTGCGACTTACTCTACCGTTTTTAGTCCTTTCTGAGCACATGTAATCCGAAGTATCAGATTTGACCAGTATCTGTGGAGACATCAAATGGGCTACCAAACGAACTCAGAATAAGATGTAATCTTGAAGAGACATTCTAGACATGTGTGGCTAGATTCTGGTAAAAGAGATTTCGGAGCAGATATCAAGGAAGAGATGTTCATTATCAGATACTAAAGAGATCACAACTGACAAAAGTGGAAAGTGAAGGAAGGCTGGAAGTATATTATTGTTGGTTGGGTATGTGTACACTGCTGAGGGAAAGTCAAGAGAGAAAAATAATTGGAAAGGAAAATCCTACGTAATAATTCACTCTAGATGAGAAGTTGGCCGGGATCAATCTGAGATGTGCTTAAAGTTGAGTAACTCCTATTAAGCGTAACATGGTTATCTTAAGTGAGTTGTTGCTCTCAACACTATGGATGTGTTTGTTTTTGAATAAATTGTGCTAATCAAGCAGGGGGGATTATTAAAGGAGGAGCATAGTTGGAAGGTCTCGAACTGAATGTCTCAAGCTGAAGGGAATGTTTCGAATTATAGGGGAGGAGATTGTCAGAGTATTTACCTTCCTACCTTCATCGAGTACAATGAGCATCATTGTGAAGAAATTATATTGAGTTGTCAAATTCAAGAGAAAAAGCGGGAGATTGGCGAGTTTGTATGTTGATTGCAAAAGAACATTACGACTAGTATGATGATTATGACTAGTTTGTGTGTCTTGCTTATGAGTTTTTAGGAGCGTTGAAGATTTGAGAAGTGCAGTGAACATCAAGACACATCTACTATGGGAGTTTTGTGGCCTATGAAGATGGGAAGATTAAAATTGAGTTCAGATTTAGATATATTGGTTACAATGGTTGAAATTGAGTTCTGATTATTTTTGTTCTGCAGTGAGTCTCCAACTCCAGTTTCGATCTCTCAGGGATTTCTCGATGTTGAATAGTTATCGACTGAGCCTCGTATCATCTCTTGTTCTTAGTATCATCAGCGAAAATGTCTCAATTGTTCTTTTGATTCTTTGGTGAAAATATTTAATAGTGTTGACTATGTGTGTCGTTCAAGCAAGGGAGAAAAGTTTTGAGATTAAGTGAAAGATATTGGGGTGATGTCATTGTGTCAGAGTAAGTGAAGGATATTTGGCTGATGTGTTGCGTTGAATTTTTTAGCTGTGAAAATTTCAGCGATGAGTGTTTCAAGTGAGTATGATCGTCAGATGAAATAAAAGAGAAGCATGATTGATGAATTTCTAAAATTTGGAAAACAAAAAACACTATATCCACATGAAGCATAACCACTTAGTCCTTGTCTCAAGTGTGGTGCTTGATTGAAACACATAATCAATAAAGGGGATATGTGGTCTTGATTATAAATGATTTATGAGCAACGGAAGCCCCCAGCTTGACTGCAAGGGGAGTAAAGATTTCAGACACATATGCAAGTCAAGATAGTTACTTCTAAGAGATGAGATATAACGTGAAAGTTCACATTCTTATGTGCAAGAGATGATAACACACAATTTGTGGTTTTTATGTGAGTATGCACTCAAGCAGGGGGAGAATGTTGAAGCATTGATTCAGGGGGAGTGTTATATGTTGAGAAGTTTATTGTGTTGCATGATGTTTACAAGATTGAGCTTCAGTTGACAAACTCAAATAACAAAGGGGAGAGTGAAAGAAGTTAGATCGTGTGGGACGAAGTTAGATCGTGTGAACTACAACTCATCCATCAAGGGGGAGATTGTTAGTATATTTCTAATGTTGCTGAGTTGTGTAGTTGCTTAAACATGTTATGATACGGTTGCGACAAATGATAACATAGACTTTGGAAATGATTAATCAAAGATGCAATGTCAGCTTAGGGAGAGATTATGAGACAACATTGTACCTTGAAGATCATCAAAGTGTTAGTTACAAGGTGAGCTTGTGTTTTAAAACTCAGTAACAAAGGGAGAGATTTTAAGTGTATTTATAATTGGTTGTTAGACACAAGATATGTTGTTACAAGATCAAGGGATGAGGTTCAAGGTAGTACAAGAAGTGTAGCAAGAAGAATGAGTGTTGATCAAGAGCTGATGCTGAGAGCAATGAAGTGGAACAGAGAATAAAGAGAAAGACACATCAGTGAAAACCTTATGTGGTTCTGGGAGTGCAGGCTTTACTTGGTATGAGAAAAATGCACGATGTTGCTGAAACAAGCTAGAAGCTGTTCTAGTCGGAAGAATTGTCAGCGAATGAAAGTAGCTGACGTGGACTTCAGAGCTAACTAATTTAGTGACGTGGAGGTTATAAGTGATGGGCCTTGGAAAGCTCGTGGATCTAAACTAGGGTTTTGATCTTGGAGAGTATAAATAGAACTAGGTGGTGAAAGAAAAACTCACGCATCTAGGGTTCTATTATGAGAGGCACACATGTATATGTGTGGTGTCGTCCCACCAGACAAGATGCGTTCTGTTGGTGGTTGTGGTGGAACTACACTCGTCGGAAAAGACAACGAGTGGTAGTCTCCTTAATTCATCTAGATAAGAGTTATAGGCACGGATGTGTGTTGGGTATCATCGGCAATTGTATTTTGCGTTCGTATGCTAGTGAATTGTTTCTGGACGAAGTTCCAGGGATGTAGGTTAACCGAACCTCGTTAACAAATCTTTGTGTCTTCTTTTTACTTTACGCACGTACCAATTCGTTATACCCTCTCAACATACAAACGTATAGATCTAGAACAAATCCAGTTTTTTAATAAACACCGTGGACATGTGGCTGAAGATTTCAGCTGCTTCAAGTGATGAGCAAAAAGAATTGGAAAAGTTAATTCATCTTCTTTATTTTTAGCTTCCCTTTCAAGGAAGACGAGAGATAATGAAACGTGGGTCTAGGGCTTCCAAATTTTTGAAATCCCTCAATAAAACAATTGTTTATAAATATGCCCCTGATTTATTATTTTTTTGAAGTAATAGGCTTCCAGTTCTCTAAACCTTATGAAAATACCTCAATTGTTTTTTAAAAAAACTTGGGCCCCAAATTTTCAGGACGGCCATGTCCGTGACACTACAAATCCACTTAGCAATGAAGATTTGGAGCGTTGATATCTCAACCTATGATATCTCAACCGAGCTTAACTATCAAGAAGAATACATTGGAGTGTTGCATCGACCACACCAAACGATGGCTCACTAACTTGGGGGTAGCTAATTGACTCTTGTGAAAAGTTTCATGTAAATATTTCAAAATTGTTTCTTATTAATTTCGTAATTTGTCAAAAAAGTTTTTCAATTTCATTTTGATAATTTATAGTTCCTTTATTTTCTTGGTTTCAAATATAAGATGTTTAAGAGATTTTTTTTTTTGTTTCAATGCAAAATTTAAGAGCATATGATATGTTGTGACTATTAATATTCTTAAATATTTTGAATAATATATGTAAGAAGAAACAAATTTTGGACGCGTTTATATCAAAATTTTATATATTAAAACATAGGGAGTATTAAGTTATGGTTCGATTTTTCAGATTAATTGTTTCGGTTCAGTTAAAATAGGATCAATTTATCTTAATTGAGTACTCCTATTTTGACCCTATACGTGAATCGATTCTTAAATAGTGTATCTTTTTTTTTTTTTTTTAGATACAATACTTTGAAGGTTGAACTCCAACAATCGTCTATTTTTTTTGTTGGTGATTTACTATAACAATCTTGAACTGATGGTTAGAGCAAGGAGTTCCCACAACTTTGACTCACCCACTGGTCTGTAATGTACTCATCAATGGATTCCAATGGAGGTATTTAGACAACTAATATTGAAGAAACATAAAGAAACTAAGCTCTCGTAAAATTTTCCAAGTATGAACAATTGAATGTTGGCAAATTGCACTTGTGTCAGATGCTCATCAAGAAATCTACATCAATTGCAAAAGAAAAGGAGAATTTACAACTTGTCTCATAGAAGAAACGTAAATAGGGTATGGAAGATAGACTTAGGTCGAATCAATTTCGTCGAAGTAGTTGAACTCAAGAAGCCTTGATGATTACCCTTCTGCTTTCCCTTCACCACCAAAAACACACAAAACCAAGGATTTCACATTTTCCTGCACTTGTATGAAAGGATATCATAGAGTTGAGCCAGCGCAAATTAGATTATTACCTTTGCAGCATCCTTGAGAGGTCCCCAACACTCAATCCGGTTGTATTTAGGTGTGCTTGAATGAAAATAAACCCATACATAAGCATCCATTAGCTCAGGGTGCTCTCTAAACATAACTGAATCTCCATGGACCACAGCTTTTAGTACCTATCTCAACCACAACGCCAAAGAGTTAGATCCATACTCATTTCCCTATTTCTTAAGAACCAATTAGGAAAACAAGTAGAAGAAGACTAACCAAAGGCAGTTCCTTGGAGAAAATGTGATACCTAAGCTCTGCAGCCACATCCTGCAATAAACTCATGCCACTCACACAACAATGAATATGTAACCGCAACTCGTCATTCACCTTCTTCCACTCAGCAACCACATCATCTTTCTTGTACCAGCCTTCTAGTTGATCCAGGTTGATGACGTTTGAGATGGTTAAGGTTAAGTTAGCAGTGAAGTCACAATGCGAAAGAATATATGTCCGCGGCGTAATAATCCCTTTGCTAGTCTTGTTCTCCAATAACTCCCCTA
Organism: Boechera retrofracta; assembly: GCA_015832515.1. NCBI lineage: Eukaryota > Viridiplantae > Streptophyta > Magnoliopsida > Brassicales > Brassicaceae > Boechera > Boechera retrofracta. The sequence goes on from JACCIV010034894.1 coordinate 370,542, forward strand.
AAAACTCCACTTTAAGCTTGGAGGAATCAAAGTTTGCTTGTGGAACCAAAAGCCGCACCGCCTAACACCACCATTAACATTCACAATATCAAATAACTCCACTACATAAACATGTAATCCAACATTCAAAAATCAAAATAAAGATTCACTTTTTATGAGGTAGCAAAAGCGATTGAGCTTTAAAATCCCTATATTTCGATCCTTTCTCATTCTCAAGACCTCAAACTCAAAATAATAGCCAAACCCAGTTCAATTATGATTATATACTACACAAATCTACAACATTTGCTATAAAATTCAAGGAGGATTAGAACGAATTGCCCTAAAACTTGGCTTACCTCGGAGACTAAGGTATTGTAGGAAACACCACCGTCGCTAACGACAGAACTTCGAGGAACCCTAAGTCTTGTCTTCAAGAGCTTGCCGCGGAAACAGTGATGATGGCTGATGATTTCTCTATTGGAACGAGACAGAACAGGATTGTGGTAATAAGGAACGATGTAACAGGCCATGGAGGAACATAACAACAGGGTTAATGCATGAACAACTATAATGATTCTTCTTCATTGTTCATCTTCCACCATTGTTTTTGTCTTCAGAGAAAGAGAGAGATGTGGAAGAATGTGTTTCAGAGATATATCCAGCCACAAATTGAGTTCTTTTTGTCGAGCTTCGTTCTCCACACAGATTCAATTTTACAAATTGATTTTGATTTTGGATTTTCTCCTATATTTTGTGATCTTATTTATTTATTGATTGGTGAATTGAGTTGAGAGTTGTTCCACGTAAGCAATTCCTTTTGGGTTTTACATCTAGATAGTAGATAAAAGCTATGGCTTCAATTTTAAGTTCCTTTTTTTTTAAAAAAAAAGAGTCCAAGTTAATATAAAATATTTATGTATTATTTGCATTTGCACAAAAAAATTTTTGTATTATTTCACTATAAATGTCTGCAAGGTACCCAATTTTTGAAAGTTTGGCAAAAGAAAAATCTTTTATCAAACCATATGTTGAATGTGTGAAATGTGATTCAATTTCATTCACAGACCAAGTTACAAATTGTTCTATTTTTTTTAAAATGAAAAAGAAGGTGTTGATCCGGTTCAAGAAAAGTCAGCAAAATTGATTGGGTTAAACCGTCGGTTTAATTCAAGTGATGCTCGGTTTAATAATTCTATAAAACCTGAGTATTTCATCGTCTTCAAGATCACTCAGTATTCTTCGATTTTTTTCACTTTCTTTTGTAACAGATTTGAGAGCAAAAAGCTGAAACTTGTGCTTGCCTCAAAATCGATGTTGATACTCAAAATTTCTAGTGGATTGCCGAATCGTATTCGGCCCCAGATGTAGATCTAGTCACCTCGGCTAGATTGAACTGGGTAACAAATTGCTTTGTGTTCTTGAGTTTTGATTTCGTGTGTTATTTCTTTAATCGATCCAGATTTGAGCTAGGTACTAGTTAAATCGTTGTTTAACTGACACGGATTAAACTGGAACCGAGTTAATCCTTGAGCAATTGAAGAGGATCAGATTCGCAACAATTGGTATCAGAGCCGTGGTTTCGGCAAATCATGAATGTTCGCTCTCAATGCTTTCTGGAATCAAGAACGGGAGATTCACGAATTCTACAATATCGCTAGCTTAATCAAGCTGGATATGCGATGGTCCGGATTAGACGCAAGCAAGATTAGAGTTAAAGAAAGGAAGAAGAGAGCGGTGACGGTTAAGGGTCGAAGTCACAGGAGAAGGAGGAAGAAGGTTCATCGGTAATCATTGGATCGGGTGAGGTGATTTCAGGTTTAATGGAATCAGGAATCCTCTAATTTATAATCCTTCATTGGCTCGATATTATGCAACGATGCAAGGTTTAGTTTAAAGAATCTGCAGGTGAAGTCATTGAACGAAGAATGTTTTCAGAGACTTAGTCAAAGCCAATCGTTACAAGAAAGGTTCTTGTGTCTGTGGTAGAGAAACCGATCTTGAGATCGATGTTGTGTGTTTTCACAGGATCATGTTGATTCAGGTTCAAAGGTGATGAGTTAAAGTTTCATTAATTCTTAAGGTTTTAAAACCAGAATTGAGTCGTCATCTCTCAAGGTTCAAATATGGCAAGACCAGAAGTTATCCGCTGCAAATCACAGAGAGTTTTGTGATGTTATTAAGTGAAGTTTCAAGATTCTAAAGGTCTGTTTTTCACAAGGATTCAATGCCTAGTTAGGACACAAAGGATGCTGAGTTTTGACAAAGAAAAGCCAAGATTATTTGATGTCTTTCAATTGAGTTTTGGTTTGAATGGATGTTAGAAATCTGCTGAGTTAGTGTTCAAAGACTGGATGAAAGAACAGAAATGAAGACTCACAAGGTCTAGTAACTAGGGGACGCCTTAGTAAGTTGAATATGCGTGTTGTTGTCTGTTGCAACATCAGGTTAAAGGTCAATATTCAAGTATGAGAATTGCAGAATGAGAAATGAAAAGATGGTTACATTAGCTGTTGAGAACAAGACAATTAATGATTATGAAAACTTCAAGTTGCGGGAATGTTTTTTGAGGAAGTTTCAGTTACAGTCAGTTTCTGAAGTTTTGATATTAGGTTTCTGGATTCGGCTTAAAGGAAAGCTATATAATGGTTTTGATGTGGAATCAAACTCGGTGGTAAATATATCAGGTTCAGAGAGGTTCATTACAAAGTATTCCAAGTGGAAATAGTGCTTCAAAAGCATGGTTAATGAAAAGGGTAATCTCAAGATACTGAAAATTAGAAAATCTGAGAGAATCACAGGTTGTGATGGTCAATGATCACGGGAGATCATCATAGAATTTTCTGTCAACAAGGACGGAACGTTGTTACAAGAGAAAGGTTTGAACAAGAGTGGAACAAAGACTTGTATCGAGAGTCTTCCTAACTAGGTGGAGTTAGGCGGCGTGTCCTGTTGATGTCAACAGTGGTGCAAGTTGGGATTCAAGCTTATCATGTTCAAACAAGGCACTGTAAGTAAAATCTCAAGTTTAATTCATTTAGTACTAACTGGGTGTTTTGTTGAGATTGTTTTTCCAGGTTGTATCAAAGGTTGTTTTCAAGTAAAATTCCAAGGGATTAGATCAAAGATACATCAGAAGTGAGATGGGTGAAGAAAACAGGTTTAGAACTCTGTTGGAAATAAGATTAGGGTAAATGCTCTGAAGGTTTCAGTTTTGAGTGTGAAATTTGATAAAGTTTGGTTTAAAGGAGCAGTCTTAAGGGGAATTGTTTTAAATTCTTGTGAATCTAAGAAGCTGAGAACTTGATGATTGAGAAGCAAAGGGTTCTTAGTGGTTCTTCTAAGACACAAAGGAGTTTGGATTGGCTACAAGATGGTGATAACTTAAGTCTAAGTTTGACTTACTGTTTTTCCCTAATAAGAAGCCATGATGATCAAGTCAGATAAAAAGAAACACAGAGCATGTGTGTGAAGATCAAGTGAAAGTGAAGCGTCTGTTAGCTCAGTGAGTAAAGCAGAAGGTGAATTGAAGCTGGAAGGGTCTTGTTTCAGGTGGAGTCGTCTCTACAAGTGTTGTAGTGCACATCATTGAATGTTTTTTGGCTTCAGGTGAAGCATTGATCACTTCAAAGTTTTTTTCAGAGTATTTTCAAGTTGTTAATGGTCTGAGAGGTTGGTTGTTGGCTTACTCAAGTAGAGTTACAGAGAACATGGTCACTGGTGAGAAGATTTGTGGTATCTCAGTGTGTTACAGAAGAATGTGAAGTCGAGAACAAGCGAATGTCTACAAGTTCAAAACTAAATCAGACTTTAGGTGGAAATATTCATGAAAGAAAGGTTTTCTGGTTTTGAAAAGAAGTTTGGTGTTGGTTTAGACATTTAAAGATGAGTTGCTGGTGATATTCTCATAAAGAACAAGAATGTGTTGCTTAAGTTTAGAAGTACATAAGTGATTCAGAAGAAGTTTTGAGTTTCTGAATTCAGTTTCTGAAAATTGCAGGTTATGTTCTAGAAAATTGCAGGTTCAGTTTCTGGAAAATTGCAGGTTCAATTTCTGAAAATTGCAGGTTTCTGGAAAATTGTAGGTTTTGTTCTGAAATTTGCAGGTTACAGGTTACAAAGTCTGTTTTTCAAAATTAAAGGCTGTTAGAGAGACAAGTGCATGAATGCAAATATGTCTCAAGGTCTGTTACTTCAAAGAAAGTGAAACTGGTTGGAAACCAGCATGTAACAAGTTCATCTTCAAGCAGTTATAAGCAACTCAAAGACAAATCCTAGAAATAGACAGAAATTGCAGGACAGAAGCTGCATTTGAAAAGAGAGCTCATTATTTTCTAGGATCATAAAGACATCCAAGATAGGATGTGAATGCATGGTTCAACAATCTGCATTGTTATAGAGAAACAAGTAATGTATACTTGTGTATCCTTGGCATCACAAGGAGATAGTAGAGAAGTTTTTTCTTAGGAGTCTGGACATAATGAAGGTCACATGAGAAATTATCATGCTTACTAGATAATGGTAAATCAGAAGGAATTTTCTGATGCTAAAGTCCAAGACTGTTATGATGCGGACACCATTGTGTTTTGGTGGATTTCCAAATACAAGGAAAAGTATTGTGTGGAATGGGTTTTATAGCTGAAAAAGGGACTGTCACAAGCTCGAGAATGTGATAGGAATTAGTTGTAAGAGGAGTCTCAAGTCATATCACTGGTTTGTTGATAAGAGACGAAGCTTAAAGTATCAAGCAGAAGTTCAAAATGCTGATGGGGTTCTGTTGTTGCAATGTCTGAATAAGTCTTATGTTCAAGACTTCAACTGTTTTTAAAAACAGAGATGAATCAAGGAATGTTTTAGGTTTGAAGCATGTATGATTCATGTGGGAATCAAGTACACTTCAGGTTAAGGAGTTATGATGATTCTGGTCTATGCAATTGATTCAAAGGAAAGTTTTTCTGATTCAAGATCTCAGTGCACAAGAAGGGAATCAAAAGTAAACAAGAGAATCAAGTTTGCAGAAGATTAAAGGGAACTTACAATCACTGAATCAGGTTCATGGTGTGTAACAGAGGCCATGGAAGAAGATTGTGTGTGATTGGTTTCAAGATTCAGGTGGAGTTTCTAAGAATTTGGACTCCAACACTATTCAGATGAAGAAAGGTGACCAAGATTGTGAAGATTGGAACATCTTACAATCAAGCTGATATCTTCACTAAGGTGTTACCTGTGAACAAGTTCTAATCCTGAGACAAAGTTTGACACTAAGGTAAGGTGGAGTTTTGTGGGATGCTGGAAGTGATTGACATCGTTTTAAAAAAAAAAGAGTTTGAGTTGCTCAGGTGGTGTAGTTAAGCGTCACAGCCGAAGGTAAGATTCAAGTAAGTGCAGTCCACTAGGTGTATGAATGAAAGGTTGAATCAAGGTGGAGTGTTGAATGTGTTAAAGGTGATTCAACTTCATTCACAGAGCAAGTTGCAAATTGTTCTGTTTTTTTAAAATGAAGAAGAAGGTGTTGACCCGGTTCAGAAAAAGTCAGCAAAATTGATTGGGTTAAACCGCCGGTTTAATTCAACTGATGCTCGGTTTAATAATTCTATAAAACCTGAGTATTTCATCGTCTTCAAGATCACTCTGTATTCTTTGATTTTTTCACTTTCTTTTGTAACAGATTTGAGAGCAAGAAGCTGAAACTTGTGCTTGTCTCAATATCGATGTTGATACTCAAAATTTCTAGTAGATTGTCGAATCGTATTCGGCCCTAGATGTAGATCTAGTCACCTCGGCTAGATTGAACTGGATAACAAATTGCTTTGTGTTCTTGAGTTTTGATTTTGTGTGTTGTTTCTTTAATCGATCTATATTTGAGCTAGGTACTAGTTAAATCGTTGTTTAACTGACACGGATGGAACTGGAATCGAGTTAATCCTTGAGCAATTGAAGAGGATCAGATTCGCAACACCATAGCATTTGTATAAAACTAAATTTATTGAACTCGAGTGGAGGAAACTGGAAAGTCACTCAACCGCTTCACCTGTCACCGCGGATATGGAAGGTTGTAGATCGACCAGTTCAAAGCCAAGAAACAAAATTGGCAAACGAATGAAGAAGAACTACGACAAAAATTCAGTCCAAAACAAGCGGACTACCAAAATAAAATAGAAAGAGGTCTTTTTAATAATGTCTGATAAGCCTAGAGACGGAGGATTAGCCAGATGACCGTCGCCAAGGGCTTTCGCTTTTGGATAAGTCGAAAAAATCATCGATTCTCTTCTTCGTGGATTCATGAAATAAAAAAAATGATCATAAGAGTATATCCCCACATAAACTTTAAAACAAAAATAATAAACCTTAATCCAACAGAAAGCAGAGCTATGGAAGCTTACGACCGTCAGTTGAACTAAACCGCCCTTCTCTCTTTTTATCCTTTCTCTCTAGGGTTTCCTTGATTTATTATACAGTTTTGGTGAGCATGTAGGTAAAAGCTATATACAATTATAACATCTAAATATATTCCTAATATGTCCTCTCAAGATGAAGATGGAAAATCCCCATAAATTTTAATCTTGATTTTAAGGGTAGGAGATTTGGAGCAAAGTAGATATTGACAGCAATGTTTGGTCAGGCGAAGGAAAAGTATTATAAGCTGGCCATAAGAGCTTAATTATATTCAGAGGTATTAGTGAGTTGTGTATTTTGAGAAATGAGCTTAGGAGAGGTGGAAAGAGGCGTTGTGATTGTTTTGGATTAAGCATTTTGTGGTGGGTGAGGATGTCAACTATATAATTATGTTAATTCAAGTGTAAGTCCTGTGGAGTTGTTGTTATTTCAATACCTAAGAAGTAAGATAACTCAATCATGTCTTTGATGGAGAAAATCGCTAGAGAGGTATGTTAAGATACATTGATAAAATCATCGATACCATCAACGTATAGTAACAAATAATATTAAGACCAGTTGTTGGTAAATCTATAACTATTAAGTAGTTCTTCAACTCCGTCTCTAACTCGTTTCCATTCCTCATTTCTCAGCCATATCTCCAATAGCAATACAATCGAGCATGTCATTTCTACAGTATTAATTATTATATAAATTAATTGCTCTAATATATCTCCTATATATTATTTAGGAAGTACACTTATAAATAAACATTTAAAAGTTTTAATATTTACATCACATTGCCATTGTTTTAAAAAACAAATTTTAATCTCTCATAAAGTGTATTTTAGTCATTAATTATAATTTTCTTTGAATTAATTATTATTATTTTTTTTTTGAAAAGTAGTTAAAAATAGATTTTGTAAAGATTTTATTTATTGAATTAAACACACTAATTAAATTATATGAAATGTTGATTTAATTTTTCAAAAAAATAAGATATTTTATGTAGATTATGATTTTTTTGGAAAATCTGAAGGAAGAATTTAAACCGATTTAATTCTGTTTTAGGTACTAATTAAATTTACAATTATAATTTTAATAATAAATTATCAAAATTTTTAAAAACAATTAAATATGTAAACATTAAATAATTTATTAAATTATAATGTTATTTAAGTACAAATTTTAGTTTAATATATGTATATCAATTTTATTTTTTAGTAAAATATGATAATATACTTTTGATGAAATAACTTTTCATATGTAAATTAAAGATTGTTTTTTATTTTTCTTATTTTGAAATTATAATATAGTTAATAATAGTTAACATATTTATTTCTTTCTCGATTATAATTTTTTTTTAAATTAATTAATTAATTATTTTTTTTAAAAAAGTTAAAAATAGATTTTGTGAAGATTTTGTTGATTTAATGAAACAAGAAAAATAAATGTTTATTTAATTTTTCAAAAATAAGAGATTTGATATAAATTACGATTTTTATGGAAGATTTTAAGGAAAAATTTAAACCGATTTAATTTTGTTTTTCAAATAAATATTAACATATGTTAAAGTTATTTTCTAATTTGTACTCTCCAAATAATAGTATCTATATTAAATATATTAATTCAATTTACAATGTTATATTACAATGTTAATGTTAGTTCCTCTTTATAATATCGAATATATTAATAGATTTTAGTAGATTTAAAAATGTTTATTCATATCTGACTTGTTTAATATGGTCTACAATTTAACATAACATTGTAACATTGTAATTTAATTTTTAAATCTATTTAGATTGTAAAATTTGGTAATTAAAACAGAACAAGATATAATTCAAATTCAAATAAAAAATATCCAGAAATATTCTATTGGGAACAATATATCGTAATATCCAATATTGCTAATAGACATACTATCTTTCAACAGAAAAAATATATTCTACGAAATCAATCTTAAAATATCCTGGGTTAATATTTTCCAAAAAATCTTAATTAATATATTAGAATGTAGCAATCTTTCAAAACTTTACTTATTTATTCGGTTAAATTAAAGAAAATATTCTGATTTTATATATATTTTTTTCAACAGAAAATTTTCAATATCGTCGAGTATGAAAGATTGATTTTATATTTCTGATTACAAATATTTACGCGTATATTACAAATTTTGATATTATAAAAATTGATATTATAATTTTCGTAAAGTTTTGGAAAAATTACAATTTTCTAATATTCTGATTTTATAATTTTTGGACATTTTTCTATAATTACAATTTGTCCGTGCTATAGCACGGGATATATTGTAGTTTTTATATAAATTACAACACAAACTAACATACCAAAAATCAGTTTAAAATATATGAAATGAAACGATAAGGTAAACAAACCTTGTATTCTAAATTTTGAAAACAATGACAGCATAATCATCAATACATTTTCTTTTATCAAAATATTGCGATTCGATAACATTGACAAACCGACCGATTAAATCTGTTTTATGAACAACAAAAAATCAGCAAATCAATTTTAATATACCAAGATAAGTAAAATCAGAGAATTACAAACTTACCAACCAAATAAGTGTTGTCCACAACTTGAGGTCAAAATATCACGGAAATCGACAATAGAAATCGAAAGAGAATAATCTCTAGCGGGACTCGGGTTCACGATAGCTGTTGGTAGAAAAATAATTTGGTAGGTATGCTTTGTAGTTCTTCTTTCACCATTTACAGTCTTTAACTTAAAAGTGATGAATGAATTTCCAATCACCTTCGTTGAACAAAGAATCAAATTGTGCAATAAGACCAGATTTATCTTTCGCTTCGATTTTATTGGGCCTATTAACATTTCCGGCCCAAAAAAAGAAGACGAAGCCCACCAGTCTGAGCCCAATCGCCAAAACGACAACTAGCAGTACGACCATCACGAGTGGGTTCAAGGCTCTCAAGGTCAGGTTCATCTAGCAACGCTACCCCGGAGAAATCCTCGAGAGGAATCAGTAGGTTCTCTCGAAGATAAAAGTGAGAAGCTGTGTGCATGTGTACATGATGAAATGTGATCAAAATACTCGGAAAATACTTTCTTGTGGGATTTTTTTTTGTCAGTTACCTGCATATCAAAAGACTTATGCATGTTAATTAATGTTGATGTTTTGTTACTGAACTAATCAAGAATGTAACATTGCATTCACTCAGCAATAATATTTAAACCTATGAACTAACTTTTTTTTTTTTTTTTTTTTGGTATGTCTAGTTTACTGATAGTTCAAAATATGATACTTTATTATACATATAATACATAAAACTTGATTCATCACACGCTTGTTATTTCTTCATGAAATACAACAAAATTATTTATGATATTATACACACCAACTTCACTAAACAGAACAACAATACGTTAAGGATGGGAGTGTGATCGATGAGTGACTTAACGAGTTCTGGTGCTCAATTGCATGATTCGGTCAAAAGTCTTCATGAACCACTGATGCTTGTATGAAGTCACTATGTATCCCATCGCCAGTCCAAATACAACTCCAGGTGCAAAGCCTATACCTGCTGCTACCCAACGCACTGATTCTTCTTCTTCTTTGTTTATCTCCAGCGGTTCGGATTGTGGTGGTGTTGGCACTTTGATATCTCTGCAAACATCCTTAAGGGAAGGACCATTAAGTCCGGGGTTTCCTTCATAGGAAGAGCATTTTTGTCGTTGAAACTGTATGCCTTGTGGTATGGAACCTACAAGCTGGTTATGTGAAATATTTATCCATGCGAGAGAAGAGAGGGCCCCAAGCTCATGAGGAATCTCACCAGAAATATTGTTTTGGGATAGGTTTAGTGACTCGAGATTCGTCAGATTTGCTAAACAAGATGGGATGTGGCCCGTGAAAGCATTGCTTGAAAGATTGAGAATACGAATTTTCTTTAGCAGACCGACGGAATCAGGAATCTGTCCATGGAGTTGATTTCCTGAAAAATCGACAGCTGTAAGATACGTTCCATCTCCATTGATACTCCTTTACTCATCAAGACAAGTGAAGTGTAGTAGACAACTGAAGTGTGGTTTAGAGGACTCTGAATGTACTCTAGTTACATATTATTATCTCTCTTGGAGGACATCATAGTCCACTTCAGGAAGTAATCAGATGGCAAGGTTCCGTGGAATTCATTATGCGATACATCAATGATTTTCAACTGAGGAAATCCAACCCAAACCCCATCAGCGTTATGTAACGTTCCATGAAACTTGTTAGAGCGGAGGACAAGAACTCGAAGATTCTGCAAAGAATTCAACTGGAAGGGAAACATGTCGCTGATTTTGTTGCTTCCCACGTTTAAAACTTCTAGAGCAGAGCAACCAGTAAGAGAAACAGGCAGTTTTCCCTCTATTTGATTGTGGCTGACGTCAAGTGACCATAAGTTCTTGGCGTTCATAAATATTTCAGGAAGACTTCCGCTGAGGCTATTGTTACGAAGATTTAGATCTGAAAGAGAACTCATCAGAGTCTCTACACACCAAGGAATTGAGCCGTGGAGGTTGTTGTTTGATAGATCTAAGACCTCTGGAGAGCTTAGTCGACATATTGATCGAGGTATCTCTCCAGTGAAGTTATTCTTAGAACCATACAAATATTGAAGCGACTTGGATGGGATGAAGAGTGGTCCTTGGAAAGCATTTAAGCTTAGAACTAGAGTAATGAGTTGACTCTCTGGAGAAATTTTTAAGGATCCATTGAAACCACTGAGAGAGTTGTTAGAGAGATCCACAATTACCAACTCTGGTAGTCTCCACAACCAGTCAGGTACTTGACCTTTGATTTTGTTGTTGGAAATGTCTGTCATCCTTAAATTTCTTCCGTATCTTATGAACTCAGGGAACTCAATGATGTTGCAGCCTTGCAAGTACAACACTTTCAAATTTGATAGAAAACCAAAATCAGAAGTGATGTTTGCTGTGGAAAGAGGGATGCCCGAGAGATATAATGTTTGTAGCTTCTTGAAAGGCGAGAAGACATTTAAGTCAACTAGACCGACTTTGTTGTAATTTTTATTGTGAATATAAAAATACTGTAAATTCGGTAACACAGATATTTCCAATCCCAGTAAAGTCGTTGAATTGGTTATAAGTCAAACTGATTTTGGTCAATGAGGGAATCTTGTGTAGGGATGAAAGAATGTCTCCCGTAAAATAATTATCAAAACCATCAAAAGCATCTAATTTGGAGATATAGCTAATGATTGGTGGAAGGAAACCTGTGAACTGATTGGAACGAAGAGACGGAGTGAACGTAGTTGGGTAAAATTGAGTATTGAAGCTGGCAAGTTGCCACTGAGCTTGTTATTAGTAACATCAAATTTGGTCAATTGTTGTAGATTGCCAATGGAAGATGGGATTTCACCAACAAAATTATTTGACTGAAGATCGGGATGAGAGAGATGAGAAAGGTTCCCAAGTGAATACGGAATCTTCCTTGAGAACATGATCATATCTAGCAAAGAGTTATTTTCACGAAAAACGGGAAGATTGCCTCTTAGATTTGGATTTAAACCCAAGCTAATGGACTGTAGGCTGGGTATCAGAAGAACACTGCTTGGAAACTCTCAAACAGGTCGCAGTGGGAAAGATGTATCGATCTAAGAGACCGCATGTTTGAAACCTCGTGGGGGGTTTTTGAAGAAATGTTTTTTTCTCTAAGATTCCTCAAATTTTGAGCAAGTAGATGAAGAAAATATTTATCAATGGATAGAGATAGAGTCATCCCAAAATAAGAAGAAGAAAGATCGAGAGACACCAACTTGGTTAGCTGAAGAAGGTTGGTTGGAATTTGGCCTGAAAGTGAAGACCGAGAGAGGTTAAGTCTTTCTAGCCCCATGAGTTTATCAAAGTCGGCTGGGATTGAAGAAGTAGTGAAATTGTTGTTAGCAAGATTTAGATCACGGAGATGACGCAGACTACTGTTGGGCTTAACCTGGCCGTGTAGTCCTTCAACTTCAGATGGGACTCCCTGTGGCATATTTTCCAGGAAATGCTTTCTAAGTCGTCCGATCTGTCCATTCCAACCTAAAACAAACGTCAAAATTTGCATTGCCTCTCATACAGTGTATATTATAAAGAAAATTAATGTTTTTATGAGCCAATATATATATATATATATATATATATATATTTAATATCTTATTATAAAAAGGTTGATTTTTTTTAACGTTAGTCATTAACATGATCGTAACATGATCAAATTTATTGATCAAAAATTTCGTCACGTATACAGAAAAAAAGTATATATTAAAACTAGATTAGAAAAATAAAAAATTTGTTTATATGAAAAGTTTGGAGATCGATTATATGAAAGAAGTCTTATCGAAATTTGCATGGTAAAAAAATTATATCTTATTCAAATAAGAATATGATAATTAATTGTTCAAAGTTTCAGAAAAAAGAAAAAAGGTAAACCTTATTCAAATAGGAAATAAAAAACAACATACTATTTGAAAATATGTGAAAATATATCAGGAATTTTTGTAAAATACCCTATTGATATTAAAATTTTGAAAAATACCCTAACTCTAACTCTTTAAGTATTCAGTTTGGCCGAATACCAGTGCTTTTATCTTAAGAGACAGACACTGGAAAAACATTTTTTTTTCAAAAATTCCAGTGCCTGAGACATTAAACATCCTTAGTTAGATGACACTCGGAAAGCGTTATTGATTTCTAATTGGCAGATTAACCATAAACAACTCATATAAATTTCAAGTACGAGGCGTAAATTGTTGTTGATTTAAAAACAAAGTTGAATGGCTTGGTGTAATCAACAGTTAAATACAAGTCATGTTTTGTAAATGTTAACATAACCATTAAAAGTACTCATTTGCATCTCACAATATTGGGTTAAGTGTAGAAATGGAGAATAGAAACAGGGAGAATAGAAAGAATAGAGAGAATGATAGATTGATAAGAATAAGAGTTCTTATTACTTTGTTCTTCACTTACAAAGACATATATAAAGAGAATACAATGATCTGCATGAAGGAGAGAGAAGGAGCTGCATGAAAGAGAGAAAAAACACAGTCCAACAGATAGAACATTAAATGATCAAACGGATAGTCATTTCGGACCAAACAGGTCTGAAATATGTTCTAAAACATTTTTCTGTTTTTTCACCCAGAAAGCCAGTATCTTGATGCAGGGATTTTCTTTTGATTATCTCATTCTCAGGTTTCACCCAAGTCCATCCATAGGGTAGTCTCGAGAGTTTAACCCGATGTGATCGCAAGTGCACGGTTAAATGCAATTGCAGTACATACGGGGTCGATTCACAGGGACTAAGAATAACACACAGAAAATACAAATCTAAATCTAATCTAAGCAAAATAGAGAGATGGGGGTTGGTTCCTAATCTAACATGCATAAAATAAATTAAAGCATAAAATAAATAAAGCAATTAAATCTAAACTAAGCAATAATAAGTAAACTAAACTAAGCATAAAATAAAAGACATAAAATAAATAAACTAAAATATTAAATAAAACCTAAACTAATATTTACAGGGAATTGGGTGACAGTCAGATTTTAGGGATTCTAGATCTAGGGTTTATGTTTTACCTAATAAGTTTATGTTTGTTATTCTAAAGTTTTTTCATGTCTCGCTAGTCCACTCTCGTGGTATGCTAGACTCTATATTCAAACCCACTCTCGTGGCGAATGAATATGCATTTCATACAATCCCATCATCGAATACTTTCATGAGTGATAGACACATCGCAAGGGTTGTCACACCTCCAAGCGATCCAATAGGGTAAGTATTGGTGAAAACGTGCCTAAGACACAAAACAAATGGTAGATCTAATTCTAGAGTCCATCCCACTCTCGTGGAAAAGTTTTCCTGAGATCTTTACCTAACTTGATGAGAGCTAGATAAGCATAGAGCTACTCTATCAAATAACAAACTCGACCATAGCTAATACTCTCAACTATGCAGATCTGAGATCTCTACCCACTCTCGTGGCGCAGGAAATCTCTAATAGTACAACCACAACTACTGGATTCGGTTATACACTTAAGCATCTCCCATAAGAGAATACTTAGCATTAAGATGCATAGAAAGGTAGCTAGAACGATTAAGAACAAACAAACATATACTAAACCCTAAAAGTATATCCCATCATCGACCTAACACCCTAGTGGTCTAAAAGATCTATTCTAAAACAGAAGAGAAGAAGTAAAAAGAAGAACTCTTTATTAGGGTTTTTAGAAGTGGTGGCTACAAAAGTTCTGTATGAAAAGTTCTCTTTTCTAGTGAGATTACAAGTGATTATATAGTGCTAGGGTTTTTTAGAATATTCTATTTCGTCCTTATCCTGTTTCTGGAAGCTTAAAACTCGAGATGACAAGTTGTCTGAATCATGTCTCGCCACGTAAGAAATTTTTTAGCTTTCTCGGAGGTCAGAATCAACTTTATAGGTCGATTCTAGGGTCGATTCTTAGCCTCTTCCTCTGACTGGTCGATGCATCCTTCGAAAAATCTTTCTGGAAATTCCTCAAACTCAATATCGACCCCAACAGGTCGATTCTGGGGTCGATTCTACCTTCTTTGGACTCTGTGAAATCCTTCTCCGAATGTGCACGATCCAAGCAATGTCATCAATCTTCCTAAAGGCTTCAGTAGGCTCCATAAATGTCCCAAACACTCATGTTTGGCTCTAATACTACACTAAATGTTAGTCATTAAGGCTAAAACTAACTTATTTTAAAGCATAAAAACATGTAAAATACGACGCTATCATATGTCATATTGGATCACAGACGTCTGAAACACGTTCCAAAACTGCTTCCTGATTTATATTTTAACATTCCCCCTCGAGCTTGGTCGATGTTGAATGTACCATGAGTAATGTTACCTCATTAAAAACCTTACCAAGTAAAACCCATTGCGACAAAACCATGGTGAAGGAAAAGAGTATAACATTACCCATTGTAATTTGAGATCATTCCCCCTTAGGTTGATGAAGATCCAAGAGACCAAGCTTGCCATGAATGAAGTTGCAAATCCTTGAGTTTGCAGCTTTGGTGAAGATGTCTGCAAGTTGATCTGAGCTCTTTGAATAAGTAGGAAGGATTATCCCAAGCTCCATTTTTTCTCTTATATGATGACATTCCACTTCAATATGTTTGGTTCTCTCGTGAAAAACGGAGTTAGAGGCAATGTGAATAGCAGCTTGGTTGTCACAATGCAACGTAATCGGTTGAGATGAGTCAATACCGAGATCCTTTAGAAGTGCTTTTAGCCATATGAGCTCATCAATGGTGTTAGCAATGGCTCGATATTCAGCTTCACAATTTGATCTTGATACTACCTTTTGCTTCTTACTTTTCCAAGTAACCAGGTTTCCTCCCACAAATGTGCAATAGCCAGTTGTTGATTTCCTATCAATTTTGTCTCCAGTCCAATCAACATCACAATAGCTAACAATCTTAGTATGGTTGTTCTTGCCCATCCAAATGCCTTTGCCTGGTGTTCCCTTTAAGTACTTGAGAATCCTTTCCACCATGTGCCAATTATGCAAGGTCGAAGCTTGCATATGTTGACTAACCTAATTCAAAACAAAACTAGTTAAATAGATGATATTGTCCAATGTTGTCATAGGATTCTTGATAGGGGAGGTTTTTATGCCTTTTCACAGGTTTCACCCGAGAAATTAATCTCTAGAGTTTAACCCACAAAACCGCAAGTGCACAGTTAAATGCAATTGTAGTAATACGGGGTCGATCCACAGGGAAATAGAATAACTACATAGAGAATGCAAATGCAGATCTAATCTAGGTAGAAATAAAATAAAGTGGGATTGAATCCTAATCTAAAATAATTACAACAATATTAAAGCAGGAAATAAAGTATATAAACTATAAACTAAGAAAACAATTAAATCTAAACTAAGCATAATATAATTAAATTACATAAAGTAAATGATAGTAATAAACTAACTACATACAAACTATGGGTGATAATCTAATTCAAGGAATCTAAGTCTAGAATTCATGTTTATTCTATATAATTTATATTTGTCATTCTAGGGATTTTCCATGTTTGCTATTCCACTCTCGTGGTATGTGAGACTATATATTCAGATCCACTCTTGTGATAAACTGGATATGCATTTCATAATATCCCATCATCGAATACTAAGTGTCCTTAGACTCTCGCCTCAAGAATACAAAGTGAGTGACAAATCTGTTTCTAAAATACAACCCACTCTCGTGGCAAAATTCTCCTAAGATATTCAACCTAACTTGGCCAAAGCTAGATCTATAATTAATTCTATCAAACAACAAATTCGACACTAGCTATGACTCTCTAGTATGCATATTTGAAGGTTTAATCCACTCTCGTGGCATCAAACACTTCTATATAGACAACTACACCTACTAGATTCAGTTGTACTCTTAAGTATCTCCCATGAGAGAATACTCAGCATTAAAGTGCATACTAAAGTAGCTAGATCGGTTAAGTACATCAATGAATTCTAAAACATAGATCCCATCATTGACCACCACCCCAAGTGGTCTAAATGATCTACACTCTTGTCTCTTGTGGGTTATAGAGACAAGATATGACTTATAAAATAATAAACAAGACTAAAAAGGTAAACTATTCTAAGCAGTAATCAAATTATATACAAAAGAATGAAAATAATGATTGACTTTAAGAAGAAGAACTTTATTAAATCTTAATTGTGACGGCTACAAGATCTGTTTTTGTGTATAAGAAGTCTCTCTTTTTTCTAGTGAGATTACAAGTGATTATATAGTATTATGGTTTTCTAGGAGTCTATATTTCGTCTTTATCTTGTTTATGGAGGCTTAAAGCTCGAAATAACAAGGTTGCTCAAGTCATATATTACCAGATAGGAATTTTCCCATCTTTCTCGGACGTCAGAATCAACCTTGATGGGTCGATTCTGGCTCCTTGGGCTTGACTGGTCGATGCATCCTTCGGGGATTTTCTCTGGAATTCTTTGGACCCAATATTGACCTCTACTCGTCGATATTAGGGTCGATTCTGCCTTCTTCGGATTCTGTGAAATGCTTCTCCGGATGTGCACAATCTTGGCAATGTCACCAGTCTTCCAGTAGGATTCAGTAAGCTCCAAAACATCTTTACTACTCGTATTTAGCTCCAAGTACCTAAATACACATAACCACATGGAAAAACACTAATACTACACTAAATGTTAATTATAAAAGCTAAAACTAACTTATTGTAATGCATAAAAATATGTAAAATATGATGCTATCAACTCCCCCACACTTATCCTTTGCTTGTCCTCAAGCAAACAAAAGTCAAGCATGGTGAAGTTATTTTATTGAAAACAAATAAAGATAAAGAGAGCGAACTTGTACCTTGTGACATTGTTGTGTTAGATGTTCTTCGTCTTTGTGGAGATGAGATGACTCTTACCGTACTCCATGTACTTCACCATAAGCATAGCAACACACCTTATTTCAGACCACTCCTCCTTTGAACCTTAACTCTTCATTATCGACTTCTCTTTTTATTCTAAGTATGAGCTCTCGACTTGGGAGTATTGATCATAAAACACGAACACTTACTCTTTCGGATTTTTGTAAGCTCAAGACTGTCTTGGTATATATCCTTTCCTCTCCGTTTTCTCTCTTCAAGGTAGAATTGATTTTTCTCTACTTTTCTAGGGTATCATTTTATTATTTCTATCAATCGCCTTTTCTTTTCAATTATTGGACAGGTTCCCATGAGACGCGAACATTAAAATTGGTAGCTTCCAATGCCTGGTTCACTTTTTTCTTACCTATATCCTTTTTTATTCTTTTTATTGAAGGGACGGGAGAGGGAAAATTTACTCACATAGACGCGCCTTGCAGGGTCTCATAGAGGTATCATGTCTCATGCATCACAAACCCTAAATCGAGAATTTTAAGGTCCATTATAGTGAGAAGTCAACTCTGATTTGCCAAAGTCTTCGAAGGAATGATATTTTTTGGGGTTTCTTAATCCACTCATGGGTTTTCCACGTTTCCTAGTAAAGATCAAACACTTTCCAACAAAGCATCCAAACATCAACACAAATAACACAATTAACAAGTTCTATCACTACTTCATTAAAAATTTTTTCACATGTTATTGAACTTATGAACGAAGAAAAGAGTGTAACAATCTCTTAAATGCAAAAAACTTATAGTAAAACTTACATCAAAAGATGTCGAGGAAAAGGATTACCTCCATTGATCGCAAGACTCTCCCCCACACTTATTTCACAAAATCCTCGTTGTGATATAAAACTGTAAAAGGAGAAAAAGCAAGAGAAAAACTTACAGTGATTCTCTTATCGAAATTGTGGGTTGGCAGCTCCCACGTTTGCAAGCCCTGAACCTTTTTTTTTTTTTATATAGAAAATCTCTTGAAAAATAAGAAATAAAAACGAAAAAAGTAGAAAAAACCAAAAACTGAAAAATAAAGAAAAATGAAAAATTCTAAAAGATAAATGTATATACAAAGGTAAAGTGCTTTATTAATGTCGTGAGCTCGACGATCTCAAGGAATGGTTAGATGACGGTGGAGATGATGGCTGAACTGTTGTGCAACGATTACTTGAATCGTTCTCTTCAGAGTCAGTGTGGTGAATTGTTCTCTCCCCAGCAGGAGTGTATGTGTCATTAGTTATATCTTCACCAAGAGATTCTCTTCTTGAGTGTGCTCGTGAAGTGCCTTTTGTTGGCATTTCTTCATAAAACACATCTCTATTCACATATGTGAATGGGATTCTCTGCTTTGGCTAATCGATGACCGCGCCGACTGTTACGAGGAATGGTCTACCAATGATGAGTTGAGTGTGATCATCTCCTCTTATGTCCACTACATGGAAGTCTGTAGGAATGCGACAGTTCACAATCCATATCATCACATTCTTAACAACTCTGTATGAGTGCATTGCATCAGCATTAGCGAGCCCGATCCGGACATTTGACCTTGTAAGCTCGTGGATTCCCAACAACGTAGCTCGTTTCATGGACATGATGTTTATGCTGGATCCTGAATCACATAAAACGTCATTAAAAGTATGACCAAGTATAAAGCATGTTACCTTGTATTGCCCAAAATCAACTTTTTTGAAGACCGTTGTGATTGGCCCTTGAGTCGTGTGTCCATGTAGAGCTCTTTGAGCTCCTCGATAGTCTCCTTAGTATCAGTGAAGTATAGATCGAGGTTGAATTTTAAAAGAGCTTCCTCGAATGTGTAATCCCTCAGTAGTGATCGAACAAGTCGTCTGAGCATGTAGAGCTTTTCTGCGTTGATCTTCTTAAAGAACCATGTTACATCAATGCTCCTTGTAGGTGGTAGGGGATGACTAGAATGGGGGTTCGTTGAGGATCGAGCCCTTCTGAATAACTTCTCAGCATCGTATATCGTCTCATCCGTTCCCACAAAATACTCTTGCAGAGAGTATCTTCTCCAAGCGTCTTTAAAAGAGAATGGCTCGGGCATGCTATTGACTAGCTTTTTGAAGCGTTTCTTGTTGATCGGATCGATGAATTTTGTCCTTCGTTTTTTCGTGATCGAGTTACAGCTCTTTATGAACTCATAGTCGGGTCCGTTGCTT
The DNA here is from genome assembly GCA_015832515.1 of Boechera retrofracta. Taxonomy (NCBI): domain Eukaryota; kingdom Viridiplantae; phylum Streptophyta; class Magnoliopsida; order Brassicales; family Brassicaceae; genus Boechera; species Boechera retrofracta. The sequence goes on from JACCIV010034894.1 coordinate 390,533, forward strand.
CCTTGCACATGATTATTCCGTCGATATGTTATCAAGGTAGCGCTCTGGTTATCTTCAGAACGAGGGTCGATCATGATTGGTCGATATTTATGCCTAAGGATACGATCATCCATCATTGAGGGTCTATGGGGAGGTCCAGTGCTCGAGGCAGCAGTAATATCGGTCTAGTTAGATCGATGGGGGAATCTGACAGGTCTGAAATCGACCTGGATAGGTCGATATGCCCCTCCGAAGCCTCCTTCTAGAAGTGCATCGACCCTTACAGGTCGATGTGGCGGACCGATAGGCACAACATCGACCTTGATTGGTCGATGTGCCTGTTTGGGACTATCCTCGAGAATTTTTGAATCATCGATATTGACCTTGATAAGCCGATTCTTGGCTCCGATTTTCTTGTTTTCACCTTTTTCGGGTGATTCTTCTCATGTCCTTATTATGCTCTTCAGTGTGATGATGTTCACATACTCCTTATGGTTCATCTCAGGTTTCTCAGGGAGCATATCGTGCGGTTTTTATGAAAACGAAGCAAGTCGGGCGGTTTATGTTTCTAACACATTGATGCGGGATGCGAGTCCGTCGAACTTGCTGTTGAGGTCGTTGCATCTTCTATGTACATTCTTGAAGCCTTCAGAGATCTCCACTGAAGCTTTTGTTTGCCCCTCGAGAATGCTTCGAAGCATTCCTTCATACTTCTCCTCTTTTGGTTGTAAATTTGTTCCTCCTTGTCCTTGGTACGGTTGTGGTGCATAAGATGGTTTGTTAAATTGAATGCTTGGTCTGAAACCTCCTTGTTGGAATGAAGGGGTTGGTGCTCTCATGGGTGGATACGTCTAATCTTGTGGATTTTCCACACTGTTGCTCCGGTATGAGAGATTAGGGTGATTCCAGTAGTTAGGGTTGAAACCAACTTGTCGAAAGTTACCGACAAAGTTCACCTCACACTCGTTCTCCTCTCTTGCCTCCTCGTCATCTTGCGCCCTTGCAGCATCCAACTCATCAACAAAGTGAACATGTCTCCTTGTCACTTGTAGTACCTTGTCCAACTTGTCATTTAATGCTCTCATGTCAATCTTTATCTTGTCACCTCCATCATCAGCTATACTACGATCTCGACGGTCATAGTCTCCTCCACAGTTAGTGTTACGTTGTGCCATGTTTTCCACCAAAGTCATTCTATGCTCAACATCTTGCCCCAAAAAGTTACCGCTGTAGGCGGTATCAAGTAGCTCACGATACTTGGGCAAGAGTCCTCTGTAAAAAGTGCTCAGCAGTGACTCTTCACTAAATCTATGGTGTGGGAATTGAGATAAGTACCCCTTGAAGCGCTCCCATGTTTCTCCAAAGCTTTTTAATCCTTTTTGCACATAGCTCGATATCTCATTACGAACTCGAGCAGTCCGAAAACTTGAGAAATACTTCGCAAGAAACATCTTCTTGCATTGCCTCCATGTTAGGATCGACCCTGGTGGTAAACCCTTCTCCCATTGCTGTGCTTTGTCTCCCAATGAAAATGAGAATAGAAGTAACTTCAGAGCATCCTCTGAAACTCCGTTGATCTTCACCGTACCACACATCCTATCGAATTGATCCATATGATCAATTGGATTCTCCGTAGGCAACCCATGAAATTTGTTGCCTTGCACCATAGTAATCAAGTCTGACTTGATTTCAAAGTTGTTGTTCGCTACTGGTTGGGCGAGAATCCCAGATCTTTGAGCCACAGAAGTAGGCTCTTTGATGGTACCAATAGTCGGGTCGACTCTTGGTTGGCGTGCAGCCGCTCGACGTGCATCACCTTCAGCTTGAGCAGCATTGTCAACTCGTGCAATGCCTTCAATGGCTTCAGCAGGTAGATCAATTCGTTGCTGCTCCATTTCTTGTCTCCTTTTCTTTTCCTTCCTAATTTATCTTTCGATTTCTCTAATGTCGCGAATTTGGTCTGTTGGTGGGGTATTCCCATAACTTCTCAAATGCATACACCTGAAATTCAAAAATAAAAACAAATTAGTAAAACATGAACACCTAGTCTCAGATCTACATCTAAACTCTATGGCTATTGCTCATTTTCCCGGCAACAGCGCCAAAAATTTGACAGGAGAGGTTTTTATGCCTCTTTACAGGTTTCATCTGAGAAGTTAATCTCGAGAGTTTAACCCACAAAACCGCAAGTGCATAGTTAAATGCAATTGTAGTTATAAGGGGTCGATCCACATGGAAATAGAATAACTACATAGAGAATGCAAATGCATATCTAATCTAGGTAGAAATAAAATAGAGTGTGGTTGAATCCTAATCTAAAATGATTACGAAAATATTAAAGCAGGAAATAAAGTAAATAAACTATAAACTAAAAAAATAATTAAATCTAAACTAAGTATATATAATTAAATTGCATAAAGTAAATGATAGTATTAAACTAACTATATACAAACTATGAGTGATAGTCTAATTCAGGGAATCTAAGTCTAAAATTCATGTTTATTCTATATAATTTATATTTGTCATTCTAGGGATTTTTCATGTTTGCTAGTCCACTCTGATGGTATGCTAGACTCTATATCCAGATCCACTCACGTGATAAACTGGATATGCATTTCATAATATCCCATCATCGAATACTAAGTGTCCTTAGACTCTCGCCTCAAGAATACAAAGTGAGTGACAGATCTGTTTCTAAAGTACAACCCACTCTCGTGGCGAAATACTCCTAAGACATTCAACCTAACTTGGCCAAAGCCAGATGTATAATTAATTTGTCAAACAACAAATTCGACACTAGCTATGACTTTCTAGTATGCAGATCTGAATGTTTAATCCACTCTCGTGGTATCAAACACTTCTATATAGACAACTACACCTACTGGATTCAGTTGTACTCTTAAGTATCTCCCATGAGAGAATACTCAGCATTAAAGTGCATACTAATGTAGCTAGATCGGTTAAGTACAATAATGAATTCTAAAACATAGATTCCATCATTGACCACCACCCCAAGTGGTCTGAATGATCTAGACTCTTGTCTCTTGTGGGTTACAGAGACAAGATCTGACTTATGAAATAATAAACAAGACTAAAAAAGTAAACTAGTCTAAGCAGTAATCAAAGTATATACAAAAGAATGAGAATAAAGATTGACTTTAAGAAGAAGAACTTTATTAAATCTTAATTATTACGGCTACAATATCTGTTTTTGTGTATGAGAAGTCTCTCTTTTCTCTAGTGAGATTACAAGTGATTATATAGTATTAGGGTTTTCTAGGAGTCTCTATTTCGTCCTTATCTTGTTTCTGGAGGCTTAAAACTCGAAATGACAAGGTTGCTTAAGTCATATCTTGCCACATAGGAATTTTTCCATCTTTCTCGGACCTCAGAATCGACCATGATGGATCGATTCTAAGGTCGATTCTGGCTCCTTGGGCTTGATTGGTCGATGTATCCTTCGGCGATTTTCTCTGGAATTCTTTGGACTCAATATCGACCTCTACTGATCGATATTACGGTCGATTCTGCTTTCTTCGAATTCTATGAAATGCTTCTCCGGATGTGCACAATCTAGGCAATGTCACCAGTCTTCCTGTAGGATTCAGTAAGCTCCAAAAACATCTCTACTACTCATGTTTAGCTCCAAGTACCTAAAAACACATAACCACATGCAAAAACGCTAATACTACACTAAATGTTAATTATAAAAGCTAAAACTAACTTATTGTAATGCATAAAAATATGTAAAATATGATGCTATATCTTCTTCTTCAGGTTCCCCCTTTCTTGTATTCTTATAGTTTTCTTCAATAGGAGTCCTAGCTGATTTAGATCCTAACTTTCCTATTTCACTTAAAAGATCAAGAGTATATTTCCTTTGAGATAAGAAAAAACCTTCATTATTTCGACACATTTCTATTCTAAGGAAATACTTGAGCTCACCTAAGTTTTAATGTCAAAAACATTCTTAAGAAACGTTTTAGTATCTTGAATACCTTCATTATCATTACCCGATATAATGATACCATCAACGTAAATTAACACAATGATGATACCTTTGTCACTTTGAGAAGTAAAGAGAGAATGATCAGCTTCAGATCTCCAAAACCCATTTCCTCGAAGAGTAGTATTAAGTTTGTGATACCAGGCTCTCGGGGATTGTTTGAGACCATAAATAGCTTTTCGAAGCCTTAGAACTTTTCCAGATTTGACTGAATCTTCAAGACTAGGTGGAGGAAGCATGTATACTTCACGTCCATCTCCCAGAACTCCCAAGACAAGTTAGTAGCAATTGACAAAACAATTCTTACCGTATGAAGCTTGGCAACTGGTGCAAAAGTATCTTTGTAGTCTTCTCCATAAGTTTGAGTGTACCCTTTTGCAACTAGTCTTGCCTTGTGTCTCTCTATCTCACCATTACTCAAATATTTAATGGTAAACATCCATCTTGAGCCAACATTTTTCTTATCTTTTGGAAGGTCCACGACATCCCACGTATGGTTCTTCTCCATCGCTCTAACTTCTTCACTAATAGCATCGACCCACACCTTTTTATCCTTGGCTTCCTCATAAGTGTTGGGAATGGTGACCTAATTAATTTTGCTAAGAAAAACTTGATGGTTAGCTGGAAGCTGAGCTAAAGAACATACCGCTTGTATAGGATGATGATAACATCGTATTTTACATGTTTTATGCTTCAGAATAAGTTAGTTTTAGCTTTTATAACTAACATTTAGTATGGGATTAGTGTTTTTGCATGTAGTTATGTGTTTTTAGGTACTTGGAGCTAAACATGAGTAGTAGAGATGTTTTTGGAGCTTACTAAAGCCTACAGGAAGACTGGTGACATTGCCTAGATCGTGCACATAAGGAGAAACATTTCACAGAAACCGAAGAAAGCCATATCGACCCTAATATCGACCTGTAGAGGTCGATATTGAGTCCGAAGAATTCCAGAGAAAATTTCCAAAGAATGCATCAACCAGTCAAGACCAAGGAGCCAGAATCGACCCTAGAATCGACCCTAATACTATCTGACGTCCGAGAAAGATGAGAAAATTCTTATTTGGCAAAATATGACTTGAGCAACCTTGTCATTTCGAGTTTTAAACCTCCAGAAACAAGATAAAGACGAAATAGAGACTCCTAGAAAACCCTAATACTATATGATCACTTGTAATCTCACTAGAAAAAGATACAGACTTCTCATACGCAAAAACAGATCTTGTAGACGTCATAATTCAGATTTAATAAAGTTCTCTTCTTAAGGTCAATTCTATTTCTCATTCTTTTGTTTATGCTTTGATTTCTGTTTTAGAATAGTTTACTTTTAGTTTTGTTTATTGTTCTATGAATAAAACCTTGTCTCTCTAACCCAAAGAGGCAAAGGTTTAGATCTTTAAGACCACATAGGGTGGTGGTCAATGATGAGATCTATGTTTTAGAATTCACTACTGTACTTAACCGATGTAGCTACTTTAATATGTACTTTAATGCTGAGTATTCTCTCATGGGAGATACTTAAGAGTACAACTTAATCCAGTAGGTGTAGTTGTCCATATAGAAGTGTTTGATGCCACGAGAGTGGATTAAACCTTCAGATCTGCATACTAGAGAGTCATATCTAGTGTCGAATTTGTTGTTTGATGGAATTAACTATAGATTTGGCTTTGGCCAAGTTAGATTGAATATTTTAGGAGTATTTCACCACGAGAGTAGGTTATGCTTTAAAAACAAATCTATCTTTCACTTTGTATTCTTGAGGCGAGAGTTTAATGATACTTAGTATTCAATGATGGGATTAATGAAAATGCATTTCCAGTTTATCATGAGAGTGGATCTGGATATAGAGTCTAGCATACTGCAAGAGTGGACTAGCAAATATAGAAAATCTCTAGAATGACAAATATAAATTATTTAGATAGAACATGAATTCTAGACTTAGATTTCCTGATTTAGACTATCATCCATAGTTTGTATATAGTTATTATTATTATCATTTACTTTATGCAATTTATTTATGTTATGCTTAGTTTAGATTTAATTGATTTCTTAGTTTATAGTTAATTTACTTTATTTTCTACTTTAATATTTTCGTAATCATTTTAGATTAGGATTCAACCCCGCTATATTTTATTTCCACCTAGATTAGATCTATATTTGCATTCTCTATGTAGTTATTCTATTTCTTTGTGGATTGACCCCGTATCACTACGATTGCATTTAATTGTGCACTTGCGATTTTGTGGGTTAAAACTCTCGAGTTTAACTTCTCGGGTGAAACCTATGAAGAGGCATAAAAACCTCTCATCAACTTTTTGGCACCGTTGCCGGGAAAATAAGCAATAGCCATAGAGTTTAGGTGTTCATGTTTTACTGACTTGTTTTATTTTCGAATTTCAGGTGCATGCTTTTGAGTAGTTACGGGAAGACCCCACCAACTGACCAAATTCGCGAATCAGAGAAATCGAAAGACAAGTTAGGAAAGAAAAGAAAAGGAGACAAGAAATGGAGCAGCAACGAATTGATCTACCTGCTAAAGACATTGAAGGCATTGCACGAGTTGACAATGTTGTTCAAGCTGAAAGTGATGCACGTCGAGCGGCTGCACACCATCCCGACTATTGGTACCATTGATGAGCTTACTTCTGTGACTCAAAGATCTGGGATTCTCGCCCCACTAGTGGCAAACAACAACTTTGAAATCAAGTCAGGCTTGATTACTATGGTGCAAGGCAACAAATTTTATGGGTTGCCTATGGAGAATCCAATTGATCATCTGGATCAATTTGATAGGCTGTGTGGTACAGTGAAGATCAACAGAGTTTCAGAGGACGCTCTAAAGTTTCGTTTATTCCCATTTTCATTGGGAGACAAAGCACAGCAATGGGAGAAGGGTCTACCACCTGGGTCGATCCTAACATGGGGGCTATGCAAGAAGATGTTCCTGGCGAAGTATTTTTCAACTTCTCGGACTGCTCGACTCCGCAATGAGATATCGAGCTATGTGCAAAAAGGATCAAAAAGCTTTGGAGAGACATGGGAGCGCTTCAAAGGGTACTTATCTCAATGCCCACACGATGAATTTAGTGAAGAGTCGCTGCTGAGCACTTTTTATAGAGGACTCTTGCCCAAGTATCTCGAACTACTTGATACCGCATGCAACGGTAACTTCTTGGGAAAAGATGCTGAGCATGGAACGACTTTGGTGGAGAACATGGCACAAAGTGACACTAACTGTGGAGGAGACTATGATCATCGAGATCGTAGTATAGCTGATGATGGAGGTGACAAGATGAAGATTGACATGAGAGCATTAAATGACAAGTTGGACAAAGTACTGCAAGTGACAAGGAGACATGTTCACTTTTTAGATGAGTTGGATGCTGCAAGGGCACAAGCTGATAAGGAGGCAAGAGAAGAGAACGAGTGTGAGGTAAACTTTGTCGGTAACTTTCGAGAAGGTGGTTTCAATCCTAACTACCAAAACCACCTTAATCTCTCATACCGAAGCAACAATGTGGAGAATCCACAAGATCAGACGTACCCACCCATGAGGGCACTAACCCCTTCATTCCATTAAGGAGGTTTCAGACCAAACACTCAATTCAACAAACCATCTTATGCACCACAACCGTACCAAGGACAAGGAGGAACAAATCTACAACTAAAAGAGGAGAAGTATGAAGGAATGCTTCGAAGCATTCTCGAGGGGCAAACAAAAGCTTCAGTATAAATTTCTGAAGGCTTCAAGAATGTACACAGAAGATGCAACGAAATCAACAGCATGTTCAACGGACTCGCATCCCGCATCAATGTGTTAGAAACACAAACAGTCCAACTTGATTCGTCCTCACAAAGACCACACGGTATGCTTCTTGGGAAACCTGAGATGAATCCTAAGGAGTTTGTGAACATCATCACACTAAAGAGCATCATAAGGACAGGAGAAGAGTCACCCGAAAAAGGCGAAAACAAGGAAATCAGAGTCAAGAATTGGCCTATCAAGGTCGATATTGATGATTCTAAAATTTCTTAAGACAGTCCGAGACAGGCACATCGACCAATCAAGGTCGATGTTGTGCCCATCGGTCCGCCACATTGACATGTAAGGGTCGATGCACTTCCGGAAAGAGGCTCTAGAGGGGCATATCAACCTATCCAGGTTGATTTCAGACTTGTCAGATGCCACCATCGATCTAACCTGACCAATAATGCTGCTGCCTCAAGCACTAGACCTCCCGCCTGCCCTTCAACGATGGATGGTCATAGCCTTAGGCATAAATATCGGCCAATCATGATCGATCCTCGTTCTGAAGACACCGAATATGCTTTTTTGACAACATACCGACGGTACAATCATGTACAAGGAAGCGATGGATCCGACTTTGAGATCATAGGGAGCTGTAACTCGATCACAAATCAACAAAGAACAAGATTCATCAATCCGATCAACAAGAAACGCTTTGAAAAGCTAGTCAAGAGCATCCCCGAGCCATTCTCTTTTAAAGACGTTTGGAAAAGATATTCTCTGCAAGAGTATTTTGTGGGAATGGATGAGATGATATATGATGCTGAGAAGTTATTCAGAGGGGCTCGATCCTCAACGAACCCCCATCCTAGTCATCCTCTATAACCTACAAGGAGCATTGATGTATCTCGGTTCTTCAAGAAGATCAAAATGGAAAAGCTCTGCATGTTCAGACGACTTGTTTGATCACTACCGAGGGATTACACATTTGAGGAAGCTCTTTTTAAATACAACCTCGATCTATACTTCACTGAAACTACGGACATTATTGAGGAGATCAAAGAGCTCTACATGGACACATGACTCCAGGGACTAATCACAACTGTCTTCAAAAGAGCTGACTCTGGACAATACACGGTAACATGCTCTATACTTGGTCATACTTTTAATGACGCTTTATGTGATTCAGGAGCTAGCATAAATGTCATGTCCATGGAGCGAGCTAAGATGTTGGGAATCCACACGCTTACAAGGTCAAATGTTCAGATTGGACTCGCTAATGCCGATGCGATGCATTCGTATAGTTTTTCTGAGAATGTGATCATCTGGATTACGAACAATCGCATTCCTACTGACTTTCATGTAGTGGACATAAGAGGAGATGATCACACTCAACTCATTCTTGGTAGACCGTTCCTAGCAATAGTTGGCGCGGTCATTGATTGGCCAAAGCAGAGAATCTCATTCACATACGTGAATAGAGATGTGTTCTACGAAGCAACGCCAATAGAAAGCACTTCACGATCATACTCAAGAAGAGAATCTCTAGGTGAAGAAATAATTAACGACACATACACACCTGCTGGGGAGAGATCAATTCATCATACCAACTCCAAAGAGAACGATTCAAGGAATCGTCGCACAACAGTCCAACAATTATCTCCACGGTCATCTGACCATTCCATGAGGTCTTCAAGATCATGACGTTAAATGAGCACTCTACTTTTGTATATACAATTTTCTTTTAGTATTTTTTCATTTTTCTTTATTCTTCAGTTTTTGGTTTTTTTTTTTCTACCTTCTTTCGTTTTTTGTTTCTTACTTTTCTAGATATTCTTCTTAAAAAAAAAAAAAAAAAAAAAAAAATCAGGACTTGAACATGTGGGAGCTGCCAACCCACAATTTCGATAAGAAAATCACTGTAAGTTTTTTTCTTGCTTTTTCTCTCCCTTTACGGTTTTATATCACAACAAGGACGTTGTAAAATAAGTGTGGGGGAAGTCTTGCGATCAATGGAGGTAATTCTTTTCCTTGACATCTTTTGATGTAAGTTTTACCATAAATTTTTCGCATTTTGAGAGATTGTTACACTCTTTTCCTTGTTCATAGGTTCAATAACATGTGAAATTTTTTTTAATGAGGTAGCATTTGAACTTGGGAATTGTGTTATTTGTGTTTATGTTTGGATGTTGTATGGATAGTGTTTGATCTTTACTAGGAAAAGTGGAAAACCCATGAGTGGATCAACAAACCCCAAAAAGATCATTCCTTCGACGATTTTGGCAAATTAGAATTGACTTCTCACTGTAATGAACCTTAAAACTCTCAATTTGGGGCTTGCGATGCATGAGACATGATACTTCTATGAGATCCTGCAAGGCGCGTCTATGTGAGTACATTTCCCCTCTTCCTTCCCTTTAATAAAAAGAAAAAGAAAAGGATATAAGTAAGAAAGATGTGAACTGGGCATTGGAAACTACCACTTTTAATGTTCGCGTCTCATGAAAACCTGTCCAAGAATAGAAAAGAAAAGGCGATTGATAGAAAAAATTAAATGATACCCTAGAAAATTAGGGAAAAATCAATCGACCTTGAAGTGAGAAAAGGGAGAGGAAAGGATTTGTAGCAAGATGGTTTTGAGCTTACAGAAATCCAAAAGAGTAAGTGTTCGTGTTTTATGATCAATACTCCCAAGTGGAGAGCTCAAACTTAGAATGAAAAGAGAGGTTCATAATGAGGAGTCAAGGTTTGAAGAAGGCCATATCGACCATAATATCGACCTGTAGGGGTCGATATTGAGTCCGAAGAATTCCAGAAAAAATCCCCGAAGGATGCATCGACCAATCAAGCCCAAGGAGCCAGAATCGACCCTAGAATCGACCCATCAAGGTCAATTCTGACGTCCGAGAAAAAATGGAAAAATTCTTATCTGGCAAGATATGACTTGAGCAACCTTGTCATTTCGAGTTTTAAGCCTCTAGAAACAAGATAAAGACGAAATAGAGACTCCTAGAAAACCCTAATACTATATAATCACTTGTAATCCCACTAGAAAAAAAGACACACTTCTCATACGCAAAAACAGATCTTGTAGCCGTCACAATTCAGATTTAATAAAGTTCTTCTTCTTAAGGTCAATTCTATTTCTCATTCTTTTGTTTATGCTTTAGCTTCTGTTTTAGAATAGTTTACTTTTAGTTTTGTTTATTGTTCTATGAATAAAACCTTGTTTCTCTAACCCAAAGAGGCAAAGGTTTAGATCTTTAAGACCACATAGGATGGTGATCAATGATGGGATCTATGTTTTAGAATTCACTGCTGTACTTAACCGATCTAACTCCTTTAGTATGCACTTTAATGATGAGTATTCTCTCATGGAAAATACTTAAGAGTACACCTTAATCCAGTAGGTGTAGTTATCTATATAGAAGTGTTTGATGCCACGAGAGTGGATTAAACCTTTAGATCTACACACTAGAGAGTCATATCTAGTGTCGAATTTGTTGTTTGATAGAATTAATTATAGATCTCGCTTAAGCTTTAGAAACAAATCTATCTTTCACTTTGTATTCTTGAGGCGAGAGTCTAAGGATACTTAGTATTCAATGATGGAATTAATGGAAAAGCATATCCAGTTTATCATGAGAGTGGATCTGGATATAGAGTCTAGCATACCACGAGAGTGGACTAGCAAATATGGAAAATCTCTAGAATGATAAATATAAATTATTTAGATAGAACATGAATTCTAGACTTAGATTTCGTGATTTAGACTATCATCCATAATTTGTATATAGTTAGTTTATTATTATCATTTACTTCATGCAATTTATTTATGTTATGCTTAGTTTAGATTTCATTGCTTTCTTAGTTTATAGTTTATTTACTTTATTTCCTGCTTTAATATTTTTGTAATCATTTTAGATTAGGATTCAACCCCACTATATTTTATTTCCACCTAGATTAGATCTGCATTTGCATTCTCTATGTAGTTATTCTATTTCCCTGTGGATCGACCCCGTATTACTACAATTGCATTTAACTGTGCACTTACGGTTTTGTGGGTTAAACTCTCAAGATTAACTTCTCGGTGAAGCCTGTGAAGAGGCATAAAAACCTCTGCATCAGATGAGCAACCGCCATATTGTTATTCTCCAATTAGTAGGATCTTTTTTATCCCTTGTACTTCGGCGAAGAGGTGGTGGTGGAGAGTCTTCCTCATGGATAGCTTCAACGTGATTAAGAGAAGACTCTTTATTCTCAAAAATTTCATCATCGGTACTTTCTTAATCACCGGAAGACATTGACTCATCCTCTTCTTCTTCTTGACCCGATTGGTGTTCTTCAAAAATTTATGTGCTTTGGATGTCACTGTGATCATTATTTGCACCTATAGACGTACATCTTTTGCTTTGATCTTGTCTTGAGTTTAGGCTTTCAAGAAAAAATCTGAGGGCCGAAGCTTTATCCGATTGAGAGGATGATAGATCCTTGAGTTTTTCCAATCATTTTCTTCATAAAATTTCTTGTCTTCCAAGAACTTGACATCCCTAGACACAAAGGTTCTCTTGGTTTCGGGATTGTAACACTTGTATCCCTTTTGTTTTGAGGAATATCCTATGAAGCTTATTTCTTTGATCATCTCAGACATGAACAAAACAAACACAACCAAAAACTTTTAGATGATCAATTGAGGGTTTAAGTTTATTAAGTACCTCAAATGGAGAGATGTCATTAAGACATTTAGTCGGAACTCTATTGATGAGATAACTTGACATCATTACGGCATCACCCCAAAAGTTCTTTGACACATTCATGTGAAACATCATTGATCTTGCAACCTCCATAAGATGTCGGTTTTTCCTCTCGGCCACTCCATTTTGTTGAGGAGTGTATGGGCAACTTTTTTGATGTTCAATGCCATGCTCAGACAAATATGTCTTGAATTCATTGCTTGTGAATTCTCTACCATTATCTGTTCTCAGTACCTTAACCTTGGCATCATACTAGTTAGTAACATATTTATGAAACTTGGCAAAAGATTCAAAGACACGACCCTTAGAAGGTAAGAGAGTTAGCCAAGTGTACATTGATTTTTTATCAATAAAGGTTACGAAATATTTGTTTTGATCCCTTGAAACACAAGGAGCAGTCCATACATCAGAATGAATCAAATCAAAACATTTTTCATAAGTAGAAGAAGATTTAGGAAAAACATTTCTACAATGCTTTCCAAGGATACATGCCTCACAATTCTTATGATAAAAAAAATACTAGGAAGAAGAATTTCAAGAGTACGAAGATGAGGATGTCCTAGTCTAGCATGCCACACGACATTATTAGCAACCATAAAATTTGAAACAGACTTAAGATTTTCAAGAACATAAAGTCCATCCTTGGTAGTTCCCTCTCCAAGTCTCTTACGAGTCTTAATATCCTGAAAAAACACTTTATTAGGACTGAATATAGCAAAACAATCAAGATCCTTAGTAGCATGTTTAACTGATAAAAGATTGGAAGTAAACTTATGCATAAAAAGAGCTTCAGAATCCTTGTTAAAAATCTTCAAATTCCATATACCTTTTAACTGGAATCTTGTTACCATTAGCGATTATAACATTTCCAGTTGATCGTTTAATTTTATCAATAAGATTAGAATCACTAATCATGTGATGTGAAGCACCCGAATCAACAACAAGAGGTTTAGAAGATTTTAGAGATAGAAAGGCTTTACCAGAATCTTTTAGTGTGGCAATGGTCTTGATGATGGATTCATGGTCAGATTTTCTCACCACATCATCCATAGAGAGCAGAGGCCATTGCTTTTTTCTCTTCTTTAGAAGCGATCATGACCTTTTTGTTATCACGGAACCAAGCTGGTTTGAGATGTGGATGGAGCTCCCAACATTTATCTTTTGTGTGCCCTTTCTTCTTGCAATGCGCACACACAAAACCTTTCTTATCATCCCTCTTGAGGACACCCTTGTTAGCCATCATAAGATCACTATGTTTCCCAAAAAGACCTTGAGACCCTTCCTCTTTTTGGACTTGCATACACACCTTATCAAGAGTCGGAATCTTGTCTAACCTTAGGATGTGACGAATGAGACCATTAAGCGAAGAATTTAGAGTAAGAAGGAGACCGAAGACCTGATCTTGCTCCCTTCTCTCAATAAGGATTGTTGAATCTGTAGTGTGAGGTCTCAAAGCTTCAAGCTCAGCCCATAAGGCACGATATTCACCAAAATGTTGAACGAAACCTTTCTCGTTTTGCTGGAGAAGGTTGAGAGCTCTTTTTACTTCAAATATACGGCTTAGATTGGAGACGTTTCCATATACCTTTGAAGGGTATCCTTAGCGGTTTCACAGTAGGAGTAAGCCGCAAGGATTGATTCTTCTAGGGAGTTTTGAACGACAGCAATAACTGTTTGATCATCTTGAAACCACTTTTCCTTGTCGAGGTTAGTCCGCTCGTTTCCTTCAGCCAGTGTGGTTGTTGATGGAGTTGGACACCTGAGATGTGACTCCATAGCCCACGGCTACACAAAACAATTTTTGTGGTTCTAGACCACAACAAGTAATTATTCCCTTTAAGGGTAACAGGAAGAGCAACGGTTTTGTTTTCCATTTGAGATAAATCTGATGAAAAACACAATCACAGAGAGAAGAAACTTGTATAAAGAGAATAGAGGATCAATGCTCTGATACCATGTAGAAAATAGAGAATAGAAATAGAGAGAATAGAGAGAATGATATATTGAGAAGAATAAGAGTTCTTATTACTTTGTTCTTCACTTACAAAGGCATATATAAAGAGAATACAATGATCTGCATTAAGAAGAGAGAAGGAGCTGCATGAAAGAGAGAGAAAACACAGTCCAACAGTTAGAACATTAAATGATCAAACGGATAGTCATTTCGGACCAAACAGGTCCGAAATGTGTTCCAAAACATTTTCCTGTTTTTCACTTAAAAAGCCAGTATGTCATATTGGACCACAGACGTCTGAAACGCGTTCCGAAATTGCTTCCTGATTTATATTTTAACATTAAGTATCTCACAAATCCTTTAGAACTATGTTTCAGATCAAATCACGCAAACCACATAAAACAGAATATTAGTCAGAAACACTCGTACTATATATACTTCCCATAACCTTCACAAGCCCATCCGTACTCTAAATTTCATACCTACAGAAACTTTGCGTTAACATTAGTTAATTATCTACATTCAATTAAGGTTTGCGTCAGCTTCTCATCAAAGGATGTTACTCAAGCTAGACGATACTAAGTATTTAAAAAGGATGATTTAGGTGTGACGCTAATTTTTTTTTAGAGTTATTAGACACTCCAGATAATACAAGATATTATGCAAAACAGCAAGAGAGATTGAACCTCTTGATAGCCACAATTTCCAGTCACTTCTTTGTTTAGCATCTTTCTCCCTCATACTTAGATTTTTCTCTAGAAATCACTGAAAATAACTATATTTAGATTTTTAAGTTTGTCATAGGAAAAGACAAACCTAATAAAGACTATGAAAAATGTTGACCAAAAAAAAAAAGATTTTTAAATAATAATATCACTCTACGGTTGGATATGAAAAACTTTTAAATTACATTTTATAACAATGTAGCTATATTACATCGATTTTGTGATGCATATAAAAATTTTCTTGTGCATGGAAAAACCCAGTGTATATTTAAAACTAATGTATAAAATATGGTAGGACTTATGTAGACTAACTGAAAAATGTGGTGTACAATTGAAATTCATTTTTTCGTTGCATAAATTAGATTATAACTGCTTCCAACAAAAAAAATGTTATTTAAGAAAAAAAATTCTTGTTATAGCATAAGAGTGGAGTTTCAAGAGATTAAAGAAGAAAAATTGTCTTGTATATGAGATCATTTTTTTTTTTCATTTTTTTAATTAAAAGTTGTAACTTTAACATAATTTCTCTTGATTAAAGTCAATATTTTGGGTTTGATTGTAGTTATAGTATGTTGGAATGTGAAATTCATTGTCTTTATTAAGTTTGTTTTTTCCTATGACACTCGAAATATTATTTTATTTTATTCCATTTGTTAATTGCTTTAGATGAACACGGTATAAAGACCCCATAATTTAAGGAACTCAAAAATAGAGCGTTCCTCGACATTTAATTAAATTTGAACTCATTAGATTAAATAGTAGAACAGTTTTCTTCGTTTAATCTATTGAATGAGACTAAAAACATTTTAGCACCAAATAATATAGAAACTGTTTTACTGTAAAAGACAACAATTGAATTAGGATTTGTCTTGGTCTGGAGTTAGTCTTAAAATAATAGTTTTAACACCAAAATTCTAGGTTTTATGTTTGATAGTAAAAGACAATAATTCATCACCAGATAATTTGGTTATTACTTATTAATTCATCCAAAATACTAGTATTATTGACTTAGGATCTATCTTGGTGTCTAGTCTCAAAATAATAATTAGCACCAAAATATTGGAATGGTCAATGGCTCAAGTACACGTCTTGATGTCCAGATGGAACTTAGTGAGATTCCTGTATGTTCGATGGAAATTGTCCAAATATTATTATTTACTATTTCTCTGCTGATGCTATGCTCTCGTGACTTTGCAGTTTTTTAAAGAAGCCGAGTCGTCTATTCTGGAGATAATGAAAGTTGATGTGGTCTCTTTCATCTACTTCCCAATTCAGGTTTGAAAGCTACGACAATTCAGGTTTCTTATATTTTGACTCCATACTCTGGCTTGTGAAAGATGCCCATTTATTTGTGTCTTTACAACTGAATTTCGATTGACATGCTTTCTGCGCTGCAGTACTTTTCGTCCTTTCTTTCATCACTGTGTGCCTTTTTATATGATGATATATCATGGATTTTACCCGTTTTTAGCCATGATATAAGTCGTTTTATCGAGTCTTTCTAGTGCTTTTTCTATCATTTTAGAGTCTTTTCAGGTTTTAGCACGTTTGGGACGAAATTGAAGATTTTGGAGACATTTGGAGCTTTTTGGCAATTCGTTGGAAGACTTTCCACCGTTAGATCGAGCTGAAATTTTGACATAAGATAGATCTTTGATTTAGCTTTCGTTTGCAAGTGGTTTGAAGGAAATCCAACGGTGCGATCAAAAGTTATGCCAGTTGTCGTGAAGACAGTCCAGTCTGGCGAGCAGAAGAAGTGTCCTGGTATCGACCGATACCAATTTAGTATCGATCGATACCGACGTAAGAGGCCCAATATTTTCACCATAAGAAGCCCAATACTTTCCCTTATTTACAAAGAGGCCCAGCTCGTGTTTTTAGACCTATTTAAGTAGTTTTTAGTCATTAGGTCAAGGAGAACTTCAGACTTTACTTTTCACTATTATTTTTGAGCCACCATTGAGATTTGAGACTTTTGTGAGGGAGACGGATCCAAGACTGTGTTCATCATAGAGAAGATCCCGAACCCTTGTTTTTACTCTTTTGTTATATTTAATTTCATGATTTATTCAGTTATGGTATTTGTTTCATTTATCATGTCTGAGTAG
The DNA here is from genome assembly GCA_015832515.1 of Boechera retrofracta. Classification (NCBI taxonomy): domain Eukaryota; kingdom Viridiplantae; phylum Streptophyta; class Magnoliopsida; order Brassicales; family Brassicaceae; genus Boechera; species Boechera retrofracta. The sequence goes on from JACCIV010034894.1 coordinate 407,806, forward strand.
TCTCCTTTTAGGTTTAGGGTTTCTCATAGGGATTTTTCTGATTTATGATAATTGATTTGTTAGGGTTCAAAATCTGAATAGTTCTTCACCATAGGTTGTTCTCAAAGCTATTTCTAACCTGATCACTTAGAACATAGAACCTAGATTAATCGATTAGGCACGACAGTGCAATTGAGTAATCTGATAAAGCCTAGGGTGAGCAATTTGATTATCTACAAAGAGATTTGGGTTAATTGAATTGTGAACATATCAAACTTGAATTAATTGCTGGTTTAATCTGTAGGATTTACAAAGAGATTTGGAATTCTAGATTTTAGACTTAGTTAGTTTTCACAACGAGAGTTGGTCAACTATACTATCGTGTTTGAGTTTAAGAGCGGCACTTAATTGAATTGAACTTTGATTTATTGAATGTCATTTATCTTTGATTTCCTGAGAGTTACCCTGAACCTATTCTTCCCTGAATTGATCAAACCAATCATATTTATTTCTTCTGTTTTGCTATTCAACTTGATTTACTTAGCCTAATCTTCGCTGATTAACTTATTGAGTGATTTTCCTGAGTCCTTGTGTTCGACCCCTGTTATACTGCAGCAACTGCTTTAGTACTTTTAGGGTATTAATTTGAGCATATCATATGATTGTAACAAAAGATGAGAGTTCATCATCGATGAGGTTTTCAGTAGCTTCGGTTAAATTTCAGTACCGATGCTGGAACTGTTGCAGGATACATTGGAAGTACACATGTTTTTGACTTGAAAGTTTATCTCTCCTGCTCATCAGTTTTTACATTTTATTCCTTCCCTTGTACCTTTTTGACTAAGGAATGTTTACCTTTTCATAACAAAGAGAAGTGTTTTCAGTTTGAGCTTCCGATTTGTTATTTGTTGTATATATTCTGCAGAGTGGAGTTCAATTTGGATAAGTTGTCTCTGATACTCAGATTTCTGTTTGTACTTTTACTTCTCGATTTGCCTATGAGATCATGGGCTCTTTTAGTTCTTGCTTGACATTGGTAACAGTAGTTCAGTCTCCAAAATATTGATTGATCTAATTAATATACTTGACAATCTCTTTCCTATCACCAGAAAGGAAAGGTACCTTATTCCTGTATGAGATGCATTTATCTAGAACAGTATGTTATGTTGGTATGCATCAGATTAAGATTTATTTTTAAACCATGCAAGTTTATGTTGTTGCATATTATTTTGATGGCTACCTTCTCTTTTCAGCCGGTTCTGCCTATTAGAGCTGAAGTTGATATAAAGCGAGGAGGTACCCGATGCAATCTATTCATTTCTAGGCTACAACCATGGTTGCGCCTTCATTTCTTAAGAAAGAAAAAACTGGTGCTTCAAGAAAAAACTCACACTCTCGAGAAAACAAAAACTGCTGATATGAAGGCCATCATGTGGACAGGCACAGTTTCAGCCCCGGAGATGACGGTTATGCTATATGGTATTGATGATTTGCCTCTGTTTCATGTAAGTAACCTTATCCATGTACATCTGTAGTGGTTGAACATGAATCAAAAGGTATCGTACTGCATCCCATTATTTGCATTTTGTGCTAGATATTATCTGACATAATTTGGTTAATTTTAGACTTCATACATTAACCAAACTGAATCTGTTGTTGTAAGATAGGGCCATAAACTATTGTTTAGTTCTTTATTTTGTTGCGAAACATATGAATTGGTTTTACTAAATGCTAAACAGTATTTTATTCTTGGTGTTTTATATGCAGTTTTGTTCGCAGTCATCACATGTGTTTGCAAATAACATTTCGAGTCTGGGCACAGCAGTTCATGTTGAACTTGGTGAATTGAATCTGCATTTGGCAGATGAGTACCAAGAATGCTTTAAAGAACACCTTTTCGGAAAAGAGCCAAACTCTGGTTCGTTGATGCATATAGCACTGGATTGGGGAAGAAGAGATAGGACATCATCTGACGAGGTTGGTTTCAGAAGTAAATTGGTACTCTCAGTAGATGTGACTGGAATGGGTATCTATTTTTCTTTCAAACGTGTTGAATCTCTCATAACAAATGCTATGTCCTTCAAAGCTCTCTTTAAGACATTATCTGTTGCTGGCAAAAAGACAAATAAGACTAGTGGAGTGCAACCATCCAAAGCATCTGGGAAAGGAACTAGGCTTGTGAACCTCAATCTTGAACGTTGCTGTGTAAATTTCTGTGATGATACAGGATTGGAAAATACAATTATCCACGATCCTAAATCTGTCAATTATGGATCACAAGGTGGTGGGGTTTCATTTAGCTTACTGGCTGACAGCACACCACGAACTGCGAGCATTATGTCTGCTGCTCCTGAAGCTTGTAAAAGACTGAAGTACTCAGTCTCTCTTGAAATATCACAGTTTAGCTTTTGTCTCAACAAGGATAAACACTCAACCCAAATGGAACTTGAAAGAGCAAAATCCATCTACCAGGAGAATCTGGAGGAGCATAAGCCTTGTTCGAATGTCACATTGTTTGATATGCACAATGCGAAGCTTGTACGTCGATCCGGTGGTCTTAATGAAATTGATGTCTGTTCTCTCTTCAGTGCTACTCATATTTCACTGGGTTGGGAACCTGACGTCCATCTATCTTTTTATGAACCTGTTTTTGCGGTTGAGATCCCTGGTGTATGCACAGAGGCATAAAGAACCTGAAAGCGGGTGCAATAAAGGCATCTCTAGTGTGACAGATGGTGGTCCGAGTGAAACAATAAATCAGTCCAATTCTGTTGAAAAGCAGAAGAAAAAGGAATCTATGTTTGCCATTGATGTGGAAATGGACTATATCAGCTGAGGTAGGAGATGGGGTGGAGGTTACGTTGGAGGCACAATCAATTTTTTCTGAGAATGCGTGTATAGGAGTGCTTCTTTAGGGGCTTATGCTTGCTTTTAATGGATCTCGAGTATTTAAAACTACTAGAATGCAAATATCAAGAATCCCTACTGCTTCTTTAAATTTGTCTGATGCAGTCCCTGTAATGACAGGTGGTCATTGGGACTGGGTTGTACAAGGGCTTGACGTGCATGTTTGTATGCCATACAAACTACAGTTGCGTGCCATAGATGATTCAATTGAAGAGATGTTGCGAGGCTTGAAACTTATATCTGTAGCAAAGGGAAAAAATATTTTATCAAGAAAGAGAGAAAGCTCAAAGCCTAAAAAATCTAGTCCAAAATTTGGCCGCATAAGATTTTGCATACACAGACTAACTGTAGATATTGAGGAAGAACCAATTCAGGGGTGGCTTAATGAACACTATCAGCTGGTGAAGAAAGAAGCCTGTGAATTGGCTGTCCGATTGAAATTCCTTGAAGATTTTATTCACAAAGCTAGTCAGGCTCCTAGAGTTGCAGAAACAAGTGATGCTTCAGATGAAAGAAGGATGTTTTTTGATGGGGTTGAAATTGATGTCGATGATCCTTTAGCTATTAACAAAGTGAAGGAGGAGATTTATAAACGGTCGTTTCAATCGTATTATCAGGCATGCCAGGGTTTAGCTCCCTCAGAGGGTTCAGGTGCCTGTAGGGAAGGATTCCAGGCAGGTTTTAAGCGAAGTGCTGCTAGAACCTCTCTTCTTTCTGTTTGTGCAACAGATTTTGATTTTAGCTTGACGACAGTTCATGGTGGTGATGCTGGTTTGATAGAAGAACATAAATGCTTCTATTAGTAAGAGATCAATATTCCTTTCTTGTCGTCCACTGCATGCTTGTTTGGATTATTTTTCTTCTTTGAACGCTAGAACAAGTTGTCATAGATCTTTAGTTGTGCATTTGTATGGAGTTGTGATCGCTTATAGATGTAGTATTTTAGTTCATCTTCACGATGAATTTACTCGCACAATGAAATCATATTTGTACAGACAAAGCATGTAACGACATTGAATGTGAATATAGGTCAACCTCCATGTCCTTAGTGCTTAAGCTTAAAATCCAAAGAGAAAATCTATCGTTCTGAGATTCTAAAAGGCATGCAAAATGTTCCCCACCATTCCCTGCCTGTGGTAGGGCGTAGATTTCTAATTTCTCCATTTCTCTATTTTTATACATATACAAGCATGTGATATCAATTGACTGATTATTTAACTGCTTGTAACTGTTTTCTTAAACTAGGCAACATGTTTTCAGCCGCAAATTTCCCAAGACGTCTTTGTAGGAAGATGGAGAAAAGTGCGAATGTTCCGGTCAGCCAGTGGCACAACTCCGCCGTTGAAGACCTACTCAGATCTGCGTATACACTTTGAACAAGGAGAAGTTTCCTTTGGGGTTGGATATGAACCAGCTTTTGCAGACATTAGCTATGCCTTCACAGTGGCTCTTCGTAGAGCTAATCTGAGTCATAGGAATCCAGGTATGGTACAGGTTGTTAAAAAAGAACGAAGCTTACCCTGGTGGGATGACATGAGAAACTACGTTCATGGCAATATCACTTTATCTTTTTCTGATCAATGCTTTGTGTTTCATTGTAAAAGTGGAGTATATAACTAGCACCAAATAATTTAATAATTATTACATGTAAACGACTATCATTTACTTGGTGTATAGTTGGTCTTAAAATAATAATTTAGCACTAAATAATTTGAAATGTCTACATGTGCTTTGTTTGTCAATGGGGATTTAGATGGACTTTGTATTGGAGCGACGAGATATAGAAGAAACCAAAAGTGATTAATGGAGGGGCATTTGCTAACCAAGAGTAAGCACATCAAAATCGATGGCGATTCTTCATCAAATGATGAGCACATGTCAACATTACAATCAATGATAATTCTTCATCAACACCACATGAAGCTGAGGGTGTTGACCGGCGTAATCTATGCACAGGAGAAAGTGATTGGTGTTGTTTGATCTAGTTTGTTCTGAATTTTGTCCAAATTGTTGCAGCCTTTGTAGTCGTGACTAGGGAAAACAATGAACATCCAGAGACAGCAATTCTTGTATGAATCACCGGTTACACTTGTGGATGTGTTGCTACTCCAGTAAAAATTATCCCAAGTTTTAAAATTCCTTCATCACCTTTTCGTAGTGAGGCTACTCGAACACGAATTCCTTAATTTTTCCGAACCATAGAAGCATGTGAAATTAATGAATAAACATGAGATTATAAAGTGCAAAACATTTCCTCACAATAGATATATGTCCACTATTACAATCTATAGTAATAATTTGATTCCTCTGGAGCTGAATGACAGGATGAAGTGTAAATAGGAAAGACATAAGTAAGCCACAAGAAGAACAGAGGATGGTGTATGACTAATGTAATAATTAAATTTTGTCTTAGATTTTCAGTTTGTTAACATTTCATGTTTTATTCATATTTTTTTAATGTATTAACCAATGAAAAAATTTGGTATTATATATTAATGAACTGTAAAAATAAATTTTTAATTGTTTTCTTAATATATGTGAAACAATTTTAAACTACATATAATTTGAAGGGGTATTTAGATTAGTAAACTGTAAGAAAAAGAATTCAAAATTAAAAAAGAAAATATACAAAATATTTAGAAAAACAAACTTTGATCATATATTTATCATTTTTGGAACATTCTTTAATGGCTGTTGGATGCGTAAAGTTTCTCTCTTTTTTTTTTTGTGTACTTTGCTAGTTTAGTGTTTATGAAAAATGTTTGTGTCAAAATCATTAGGGTAAAATGCATTATTAATACGATTGAAAATAGCACTAATGACATCATGGCCGACTCTGTCTTTGAATCATAGCCGACTGCTAGCTGCTAATGCGAAAGAGAACAACTTTGGAAATAGTGTGTATGATATGATACTTGTCTTGGTATCCACCAGGCTCTCTTGGCTTGAGGAAAATTATTGCAAAAGGATTCAATATTTAAGAATTATTCGAATGATATAATCTTTGGGAATAGTGACCATCATGGCATGAGCAAAGAGACTTTGAAGGCAGCAATACCTTACTGCAAAGAGAAGAACAAGATCTGATGGATTAGAACAAAGTTTTCATGTATGCCGTTTCATAGAAGAGGAGCTTCTTAAAGATTATATCGTCTCTTACATTGGAGAAAATCCTGAAAACGAATACTCCACTTTGACTGGACTCACTTCCTCACCATTCTAATTTAAGCTTGGTCAATGCGTGTGCTATCGTCTGGTATATCTCCACAAAAAGGTGAGTTTTCTTTTGGGGTTTTCATCTTTTAAAAGAAAGAGGTTTTGGTTTTAGTTTTTATTCATCTCTCATATTCAAAAAGTTCCAATTAAAGACAAGAAGCTCAGAAGAAATTGTTTGAGGAAATGAATCATAGGAAACAAATCATTCAGAGTATCATAGAGATATACTGCACTTACACACAAACCACTGTCTTAAAATTGTTAAATCTCTGTTTCAGTTTCAGAAAATGGTAAGACTCTAAATTGGCCGAACCAGTGCTTCGATATCTTTCAATTTACGTTCTCAAATAGTATACTGTATATCTTGTTAGAAAGATATTTTCGATATCTATGCATGGACACCAAGATAGCTTGATTCCGATAAGGGAGCACAAAGTTATGATCAAAACAAATTTTCTGGAAAAACAAAATTAATAAGATGAAACAATTTTTCTGAAAATTGTAATCTCAATATCTTTTGATATACATAACCAAATTGTACATTCTATATCGTTAGAAAGATATTTTCAATATCTACGTATACCAAAATCACTCAATTCCGTTAATTGACTAAAGAGTTATGAGCGAAACAATATTTTTATAAAAACAGAATTAAGAAGAAAAATAAGAACTTTTAAATAATCCGAACCCACGGAAAACCGTGTTTTCTTAAAGAAATTATTCCCTGCTTGGTACATATGGTAAATAGAATATAACCTCCTAGGATAGGATGGATGTACCTCACCGAAACAGCGGTACTTTCAAACTCCAGTGCCTTGTCGAACGCAAACAACGGTTTGGATCAGAAAATAAAACTATGCAAAATTTTTGAATACTGATATCCAAAACAGAGACAAGATCTCTGAATTTATAGATAACACATGGGTAAAAGTGAACCATCATGACTATAAGATATAAACCGAATAGTCGCATACGTTCTTTTTGTAATGTTTGACCAAGACAATCACATATGTTCACTTAACTCATGACATTCTCATTCATATCTTATAATTCTAACAATTCCCTACATGAATAAAAAATTGCATTAAAATCCTTTAGAAAAATGCAAAATTCGTATGGTTTAACTATGAAGAATTAGTTGCATCTGGATAAGTGGGTTTTCCTTTGAACTTTTCGATAGTGAATTTAAATCGGATATACTCGTCAATCGGTATCTTTAACTGTCACATTTGATGTATATCAAGACAATTTAAATCACACAATTTATTCTTGACCGTTATTGGGTTCTCATTGTTGTATTCTTTTCAGACATAAACACCTTCCTGGTTTCATGAAAGTATAGAGAACTGGCCAAACATTATTCTCCTTGAAGCGGTCCACACTTCACTTTCACATAGGTGGTTTCTTAACCGTGTCATCTTTGTAGATACACTACTTGATCACATCAAACTTAAGAACCATTAAAAACTTATTAAATATAAACCTTCCCGCTTAAAGTCGTATCATTTACCCTTTCCATAGAACATTATCCCATCATGAGAATGACTTGGGTTAATTTTGACAATGTTAAACCGTTAGCTACAACTTTGTATTCTCCTTGAACCTAGTTCTTGGGATCTCTAGTCTACTATGTATATTTCCCGCCATGCTGACATGTCCTTGGCCATAAACCCATTCCCTTAGACGATTTTTCAACTAGATCTCTACAAAGGCTTTTTGTGAGCAGATCCACTATATTATCCTTTGACATTACATGGTCAACAGTGATAAGTTCCCTTGAGATTAGTTGTCTAATAGTGTTATGTCTTCATCTAATATGAAGACACTTTCCGTTGTACATAACATTTTCTGCCCGTCCTATTGCAGCTAGCTAAACTATCACAATGTATGCATATAGGTGTCAATGGATTGGGCCAATATGGAATATCATCCAAGAAATTTCGAAGCCATTCACCCTCTTCACCAGCTTTATCTAAAGCTATGAATATCTTCCAAAATCAAACTATTCCCATATGCTCTTTTCTCGGCCATCCTATTGTCCTCTTCGAATCTGAGCGAACAATAAGATCTTCAAGAGTCATTTCTTTGCGCTTGTGTTTCAAGTAATTTTTAAAGTCCCTCCATGCTGGTGGTAACTTTTCAATAAAAACCGCTACTTAAAATGCCTTATTAATCATCATACACCGAGAAGATCATGAACAATTACTTGAAGTTCTTATACTTGAGACACAACCATTTTAATGTCTACAAATTTCTCCAAACTAGCGTGTTCAGCCTTATACTTATTTTCGAGTGCATCCCATAACTCCTTAGAAGTGCTACTTGGGTTGTAGACATTGTACAAGGAATCATCCAACCCACTTAAGATGTAATTTTTGCATAGAAAGTCAGAATGTTTTTATGCTTCAATCACCACAATTCGTTCTTTTTAACACACTCCTTCATCAAGATTAGGAACATCTTCCTTAATCAATCTTTGAAAGCTCAAAGTGGTGAGATAAAAAAACATCTTTTGTTGCTATCTCTTAAAGTCAACGCCGGCAAATTTCACGGGGTTTTCAGCATGTGTGGATGCAACACGATTGACAACATCAAGAACTTCAGGTTCCATTTTCTCTGAAACAAAATTCAGAATAAGGTTTTGGTAAATTTATTTTTAAAAAACCAGATTTGAAGAAAAACTCTAAATGTTTTTTAATCTTCAAATTTCACAAATATGAGTAGAAATCCACAAAGGATTTAGTCTCAAAACGAGTAGAAACCCACAAAGGATTTACTCTCAATAGTAGAAAATGAGAAACAATTTTTAATCTCAACACAACGTAGAAAACACAATGGTTTTAATCGTCAAAAAAATTGAGTATAAAATCACAAGGATTTTAATCTTTTCACTCAAAAATCCAGAAAACTAGATTTTAAGATACCATAAAGAAACAGAAACTGCAAAAAAAAATATATATTTAATTTCCTTATGATTGTTTAATCTCCGTTTCAGTTTCATAAAACGGTTAGACTCTAAATTGGTTGAACCAGTGCGACTTCGATATTGTTAAATTTATGATCTTAAATAGTACAATCTATATCTAACACAATATCTACGCACAGACACCAAGATCGTTTGATTCCAATAAGGAAACAAAAAATTACGATCAAAGCAAGATTTCTGGAAAAACAGAATTAACAAGATAAATCAATTTTGCTGAAAATTGTAATCTCAATATATTTCGATATACATAACCAAATCGTACGCTTTATATATTGTTAGAAAGATATTTTCAATATCTACGTATAGATACCAAAATTGCTTAATTATGTTAAATGACCAAAGAGTTATGAATGAAACAATATTCCTGGTAAACAGAATTAAGAAGAAGAAGAAGAACTTTTACATAATCCGAACCTACAGCAAATTATTTTCCGCTTAGTACCTACGGTAAATGGAATATAACCTCCCAGGATATGATGGGCGTACCTCACCGGAACAGTGATACTGTCAAACTCCGATGCTTTGTCGAACGCAAACAACGGTTTGAATCACACGAGAAAATAAAAGGGACGACGATCTATTTTCCCAAGAACAGTAGCAAAACCACGACAGACCTCCAGCAAACTATTACTCGTTCTATTCCCCCCCCCCCCTTCCGAATTAATACTTCTAAACCATAATCCCCCAAATCGATAGTTTAGCATCTATATCCCATAATTATTGGTTTATTCGGTTTTACTCGGTTTACGATTTGCTTAACCAACTAACAAAAATACTAAACCGGATTAAACCTAATCTAAACCCGATTACTGGCTACTGTTCGTGGGGAAATACTAGCTACTATTCACGGAAAAATAGATCGTCGTCACGAAATAAAACTATGCAATTTTTTTTGAAAAATTGTTATCCAAAACTAAGGCAAGACCTCTGAATTTATAGATAACACATGAGTACAAGTGAACCATCATGACTATTGAATATAAACCGAATAGTCACATACGTTCGTTTTGTGATATTTGATCAAGACAATCACATTTGTACACTCATGACATTTTCATTCATATCTTATAATTCCAACAAAATTCTCTTAACTTCGACAAGAACAACATGACAGTCTCTTCAAGACTCTGGTAACTACCACATCACAAATTTTGTTACTTGCATTCTACGCAAAAACCAATGAGTTATTATTTTTATCCAGTATATATTGAATGAAAATCGCATGTTGATAAGCTTCAAGATTTAGTGAGGAACACCCATTTGATTGTGGATTGAAGTATATATTATTATTTTTTTTTTTGATGAAATGTTAAATTTATTCAAATGACAAGAGATTTACAAGGTAAGCAAACAACAAGTGGAAAAACTTACAGACGATAAGAAAAGAAATAAACACTCACAACGAAACAGAGATACAAACAATTTTAAAAACAAAGCATAGCAGAGAAGAGCTCCTCTTTATAGAGTAAAGAAAACAGAGCATGATAAGACTACGAAGTGAGTGACCTCCAACGATCGTGAAGGGCAGTGGCTTCTTCCATATTATTGGTGCGTCTAGAAAGGAGATGATCTCTGATTGTTTTGATGATTGAAAGTGTCAACCGTGAGTGATGAAGACTTACCGAATTGTGAATTCGATTGTTTCGTTCACGCCACACTTGATAGATAGTTGATTGGAAGGTCATACCTAGTAGGATATTGTCTTGTTTGCTTTTACGGTTCATGAGCAGGATGTTCATGCTATATGACCAATCTGGTGACGGTGAGCGACCTAAGATCTTTGTGCAAATGGAAGACCAAATTGTGAAGACGAAAGGACACGCGAAAAAAAGATGATCACGGCTTTCGTTTCTGTCCCCACAGAACGGACAAGGCTGATAGTTTCCCCATAAGGCAGTGCGGCTACCCGTAGTGAGTTTTTGTCAAGAATGGCTAGCCAAGAGATGAACGTGTAGCGCGGGATGGCGTAAGGAAACCATATAAGTTTTGCCCATGAAACAGTTTGGTGTTTAGTACGTACTTGATTCCATGTCGCTTTTGAAGAGAACGTTGGCTTGAAAGATTTGTTGTTATGTTTCCATAGAGCCAAGTCTGGTCCGGCAGATTGAGATGGAATTTGCAGTGAATTAATATGTTGTACAAGTGACCGGAGATTAGCTTAGCGGCATCTCCGAAACTCCCAGAGCCCCAAGCTACAAACGTCAGCCACCAAAGCAGATCGTGAAATGCCAAGATGACGTCTACCTGTTTCTCCGTCCACGAAATCAAGAAGACAACCTACATCAGTCCAAGGATCTAGCCAGAAATGGGTGGATGTACCATTATGCACTTCCATCTTGAAGAAACCTTTTGCAACATCTCGAATCTTCAATAGTTTACGCCATATCCACGAGCCTTTTGTTGCCGTTTTTGCATCCCAAAACGAATCATGTTTTAAGAGGAACGTGTGCACCCATTCAACCCAAAGAGAGCCTGATCTTTTGAGAATACGCCAAATAAGATTAAGAGAGTAAACCAGAGAGGTGTTGCGTAGCTTCCGAATTCCTAACCCACCTTCACTTGTTGGCCTTGTAACCACATCCCAAGAGACTTTAGATTTGGAGGTAATGAGTGGAGAACCTGACCAGAGGAAGGCCGAGCACATACTCTCCAACTGATTGAAACACTGTTGCGGTAACCGAAAAGCAGCACAGCAAAAATTAGCAACACTAGCAATTACCGTTTTTATTAGCTGGATCCGACCGGCATATGAGAGAGTTTTATTCTTCCAAGACAGAAATCGAGTGCGAATGCGATCCACAAGGGGCTCATAGTCATCTCTTGTCATGCTCTTAGTCGTAAGTGGGAGGCCAAGATATCTGATAGGAAGATTTTCCAACTTGAGATCGAAGACATTCGAGGCTTCAACAAGAAAAGGTTGCACTCGTCCAGCTTTGAAAATCGATGATTTAGCTAGATTCACTCTCAAACCAGAGGCCATAGCATATACCTTAAGAACATCCATGATTCCCTTTAATGAGCGAGAAGACCCATCGAAGAAACCATGATATCATCCACGAAGCTCAAATGAGTTATCCCCACCTCTCGACAATATGGATGGTAGCCAATCCTGCCTTCCTTAGCTGAGCGATTTATCAACAGAGAAATTACGTTATTGACAATATCATACGTACAGGTAAGGAGACATAGAACATCCTTGACGGATACCTCTGGAGCTTTTGAAAAACCCTTCCAGCTCACAATTGATACATATCGAAAACGTTTCTGTGGATATACACCCATAGACCCAATGAATGAACAAATCTGGGAGGCCCATGACACGTAACGTCTTGACGATGAATTCCCACCTGATGGTATCGAATGCTTTGGAGATGTCAAGAACATTCGCATACAGGAGTATACAGGAGCGCATCTAGAACATTCGCTCAAGTGTCTTTACATTGTTAAGATGTACAGTCACATAAATCTCATAACTCTTGTGCATATATAAACACATGTTTTTCAGTATATTATACATGAATAATAAGAAAAAGATTTTGGGTTATAATGTTTATTCATCTCTCTCCAATGGAGTAACCTGAAAGACAAGAAGCTCATAAGAAATTGTTTGAGGAAATGAATCATAGGAGACAAATCAGTCAGTGCATTATAGGGATTCTGCAGCTTTTGCTTAAACAAACCATTGTCTTAAATCTCTTAACTTCCACAAAAACAGCAAGACAACCTTTTCAAGACTCTGGTAACAACCACACAGGGCCGGCCCGATTTAATATGCAGCCTAAAGCCGAAAAAAAAAAAAAAAGATTCGGCCCGTTATAAATACCGTTGAAAAAAGATTTACAAAAAGTTGGCATTTTTTGGTTTGAACTTTGAACTCGTGTACTTAACCTATTTACTAGAACAACTTTCCTTAAAATGATGCCCCTAAAAACTTTTATTAAACCACTACTTTAAGATTCGATATTATAAATTTTTATTTATAGATTATAAATTAATAAGATAAATGGTAAATATATATATAAATATATATATAGATATTATCAAAATTTTGGACAATATATTAGTAAATATTTTATGGAAATATTTCATAAATATAAAATATTCTATAGAATATCTCCTATAAATATGAGTTTTTTGTATCCATAAATATAGGATTTTAATTAGTTACCATAAATATTTGCTTTTAATTAGTTACCATAAATATTTGATTTTAATTAAATGATCACATAATAAATAATGACTAAAATGTCCTTAATGAGAGATTAAAATTTGTTTTTTGATATAATGGAAAGGTGATGTAAATATTTATACTTTTTAATGTTTATTTATAAGTGTACTCCCCAAATAATATATAGAAAATATATTGAATAAAAATCGCAAGTGAATAAGGTTCAAGACTTAATGAGCAATGAGGAGCAACCATTGGATTGCGGATTAAAGTATACAAGAGTGATTATCAATGTCCCTTATAAGTGTTTCCATACAGTTGCCACCGATATAAGTGTTTCCATACAGTTGCCACCGATATAAATCTATTGTTACTACACGCAGGACATGGACAATACATTTGATTGGAATTGAGGGTTACCGGTTGGTTTGTGGAAAATGACATGAATTGTTGTAGACCTTCAGCGAATTCTAGTGTATGTAAATTCGTCACAGGATCATGATGCGGTTGATCCATCTAGGAACCAAAATAGTATCCGATATTTGACGAAGACATTGTCTTAATTCAACTGTTTATAAAGTGTTTTATATATATATATATATATATATTTGGTTATGTATAACACAACAAATGTTCAATATAATAAATTTTTTAATGTTTAAATTTTTTCAATTATGTTTATAACTTAATTTGTTATATATTAAGTCTCGAACTAAAATATATAAATTGCATAAAGTTTTTTTCGGAACTTATATATTTTTTCCATGCTGCCAAAAACGAGACGCTCTACCAAAACCAAAATCCGACGTTCTACCAAAACCAACGACTTCCCGAGGAAGGCAGAGTTTGGTCGGATTTGGGTTTTAATTTTTCTGACAAAAATCCGACCATCTACCAAAATCCGACCATCTACCTTTTCTTCGGCATGCGCTCGGATTTCTATAGTAAATTGCTACGAAAAAGATTTCGTCGAAATTTGTGGTCAGAATTAGCTCTTTTTCTTGTAGCATGCGCAAATTTGGTTGAGCTTCCCCCCTCTATCTCGAATCTACAAAACCTATAAACACTGATGATGATGGGATGCTTAGAGGTACAAGTTATACCAACCAATATCAAGTTAGCATCTCTTGAAGAAGTCAGCATGAGTAATTGCTCACGACTGACAAGTTTTCCAGATATATCTAGTAACATCAAGAGTCTTTGTGTAAGACACACAATGATAGAAGATGTTCCTCCATCAATTGATGGGCGCTGGTATCGTTTTGAGAAGCTTGATATAGGAAACAGACACCTCAAGGCATTAATACATGTCCCAAAAACTGTAAGACATCTAGACCTAAGCAGCAGGAGTATAGAGAGTATTCTGGATTGCACTAGTAGACATCTAGACCTAAGAAGCAGTAGTATCATTCTGAAAAGGAGTCCCTGAAGATTTCACTCACAAAGCTACAGGAAACTCCATTATCATCCCTTTGGGTCCGAGTGATGAGGGGCTAGCTCTCTTTGTGTCCTCAAGATTTAAGGCTTGCCTTCTGCTTTCTCCTACCAAGAACTACGTTTTTTTTTTGTAACTTGTCGTCTAAGAAACCAAGGAGGTGCCGTCATTAAAGAACTTGAATATGAGTCATGGGACATAATCTCCTCGGTTTCTAATGGTACATCTGTTTATATTTCATGGTGACTTGTTTGATCAACAAAACAGAAGCCCTGGATTGGATGTGACGACGAGTGAGATTCCATTTGAACGTAGCTGCTGCGATAAAACCCGATTGGATTATGGAATGTGGTGTACAAATTTTGATTGAGGAAGCTGAAAGTAACTACTGTTGAACTTTTATCACTCAAACTTATCAAGGATCGGACAAACACACATATTTTACTATGTTTTGCAAGTCTCTTTGTTTTGTTATGATTGATGTTTCTTTTATAATGAAAACAACACTTTTACTGTATTACATGACTCGATACTTATAGACACGAAAAGACATGACTAAACGTGACAGTTACATTCGTATATACACAACCATATACGAATGTACATAACCTATACAAAAGGTTGTGAACATACCAAACAGAGCAATCATAACCTTTCGTATGTTAACCACCTTAACAACCGTCACATCAACCTTCTAATGTATTAACCTAAACTTATACAAACTAAACACAATTACAAACTAACACTCCCCCTTAATTGAGTTTTGTTTTCATGTCAAGCATTTTTCAAAGTTGCTTCGTCACGTCTCCTCTGTGATGTTCTATCACATCTCCTCCGTGATCTTCCGTCACGTCTCCTCCGTGATCTTTCATCATGTCTCCTCCGTTATCTTCCGTCACTTATCCTCCATAATCACCATTTTGTGTGCGTGATTCTTCATGTATTCTCCGGTTGTCTCTCTAACCGGATTCTGGTTCCTTTCTCTCTTAGGTAAGCACTCTTTCTTTACACCCTTAGGCAAGCTAGCATCTCTGTGTTGCTTTCTCCAATAATCACTCTCATTGTGATTGTTACGTTTGCAAACGTCACACCATCTCTTGGTCTTCTTTTGACATTTGTTTTATCGTTTGTTTCTTTCTTTTGAAACAAACTTGCTTCTTTTTGATCGTGCATAAAAAACATCTTTCGTTGAGTGTTCTTATCTTGCTTTGATCATCTTCGGTAAGTTTTCATATGAAGAAATCATCACAACTCCATCTTCAATGACTTGCTTCGCTGTTGTCTCTCTTTGATAAAACCCGATTTGATTATGGAGTATGGTCTGCAAATTTTGATTGAGGAAGTTGAGAGTAACTATTGTTGAACTTTTATCACTCAAAGTTATTAAGGATCAGACAACACACATATTTTCTCTGTTTTGCAAGTCTCTTTGTTTTGTTATGATTGATGTTTCTTTTATAATGAAAACCACACTTTTACTGTATTACATGACTCGATACTTATAGACAAGAAAAGACATGACTAAATGTGACAGTTACATTCGTATATACTCAACCATATACGAATGTACATAACCTATACGAAAGGTTGTGAACATACGAAACAAAGCAATCGTAACCTTTCGTATGTTAACCACCTTAACAACCGTCACATTAACCTTCTAATATATTAACCTAAACTTATACAAACACTACAAGAAAACAACACGTATTCTGACGGATATATCCGTGGGTAACCCGTCGGAAATCAACTTCCTTCAGAAACCCGTAGCAAAAACCTACGGATTTCCGATGGAGCCTTTTCGACGGACTACCGATGAAAAACGCCGTCAGATATACCATTCCGATGGTGTTCCGAGGGAGTAAACGTTCAAAAAAGTTACAAATTTCTGACAACAATACGTGTCAGAAACGTGTCGGAAATTGTATGACCGACGGCCAACCTACGGATAGATATTCCGACGGCCAACCGACAGATTTGTATTCCGACGGTAAACCAACGGAATCATATTCTGACAGAATTTCGACCGTATTACTAAATTCAAAAAAACAAATATTATTTAATTTATTGTAATTCAAAAATTTAATTATAAATAAAAATTAAATTAAAATTAGATAAATAAAAAATTTATAAATTTAATTATACATTAAATAAAAGTTTTACATTGTTCGAATACGTTATTATTAAAAACCTAAAAATACTACTCCTGACCTGGAGGGCGGAAATCCGAGAAATGCTGGCTCATAAAAGTCGAGAAGTAATCCTGAGAGGAACGCAACTCGTTAATTGTTGCATTCTTTTCCGCCAATTCTGTCTTCAGCTTCTCAATCTCTTCAACGAGAGCATGATCTCTTTGTGTAAATGAAGATGTTGCAGTGTCAGCTTCTGGAAGACGTCCTAATCCAAAAACACGTTCTGGGCTTACAGGAGTTTCCTAAGAAATTATAAACAAATATTAAAATACTGAAAATTAATAAAAATAATACAACTTATAGAAATTTATTTACCTCTAGCACCAATTGGTTCATGACTTCTCGCGGTAATTCATTAGAACCCGAACCTGATCCTCTTTCTTGAGATAGCTGGGTAAGGTTCTCCTGCTTCTTTTTCTCGATGTTGTTCATGATTCTGAACGCCTTCTTGTCTTGTACCACCCCAGTTTTTTTATTGGTGTGCGTGTCAAAAAAATGTCAAACAAATCTGGTAGCACACCACCGGCCTTGGCAGTCTAGTTAAACAAATAAATTATTCCTAAATTAAAAAAGTTAAGGAAATTAATAATTAGTAAAATATTATATTCATACCAGCTCGTCAGTACGACTCTCAAACGTCATTGCACCCGCATTATGTTTCGCGATTCCCAGTCCATCCCGTGGGCTCATGCGGTTCGCCGTGTTTCGTGTGGAGATCTTGTTGGCCTATTCTGAACTACAGTATTGAATGTACGTCTGCCAAACATCAGGGTTGAGATCCTTTACCTTGTCTTTTCTCTTCTTCCACTTTTGCTTCCAATTGTAGACATGCTCGCTGAATTGCGTACTAGCTTGCTTTTCGAAATCTTTACGAACAAGACGCGTATGTTGGGGTGCCCAATTGAATTCTTGCTACAAAAAATAAAATAAATATAGAATTAGTTACACCACAATTAAATGTTCAAAAAACCATAATAAAGTAATAAAATTTCATACCGCGAAAGAATTGAACCATGTATCTCGCCGCTCTTTTGGCATATCTCCGTAGGTGGCATACATGTCTGTGAGTTGGTTATGGAGCATATTCAAAATCGCCTTGTTGATCCCGTTTTTATAGTGAAACCTACAATTAAAATAAAAAACACCATTAAATAATTAGTGTTAAAAACAATATAAAATACTAAAATTTCATACCAAGTGGCTCCTTTAAGACGCTGTGGATGAAGCATCTATAAACATTCTCATCCCGGTTGAAGCAGAAGCTCATCATTGGTGATTCTGGTGCAGGCTGCGAAATTTTCGGAACCTGAAATATTAGAAGGAGTGGCGGAACTACTCCTCTGGTTCGTAGGAGTGATCGGAGCTCCCTGAGGCATACGAAAATCCTCATAACTCCTAAAACGAGAAAATGATTAGTAAGAAATAACATAATTGGAATCCTACATAAAAAAAAAAATATTATTCATAAAATTATTATATCGAAATCCTACAAAATCCTAAAAAATCCTAAATCACAAAACCACAAAATCCAATTTGCAAATCCTAAATAACAAAATCTTACTCCTAAATTACTAAAATAAGATCCTAAATTCGTAATCCAAATTTTTAAACTAAATCACAAAATCAAAATATTCAATCCAAAATCACAAATTCCAAAATCCTAAATCTAAATCACAAATTCTAAATCCTAAATCATAAATCATGGTAAATGCCATAATCCAAAATCAAAATATTAAATCCAAAACCAAAAAAAATCCAATTTGAAAATCAGAAATAACAAAATCTTATTCATAAATTACTAAATTGATATCCTAAATTCATAATACTAATTTCTAACCTAAATCACCAAATCAAAATTATAAAACATAAATAACTAATTATTAATCATAAATTAATAAATTCATAATACTAATTTCTAACATAAATCACAATATCAAAATCATAAAACCTAAAGCACTAATTATTAATCACAAATTCTACATCATAAAAACTAAATCACAAAATTACTAAATTGATATGCTAAATTCATAATTCTAATTTCTAACCTAAATTACAAAATTCTAATTCCAAAATCAAAATTCCAAAATCACAAAACAACAAAAATCATAAATTCCAAACTTAGAAAATCTTACATATTGCCAATAAAGAGGAGCTCTCCGAAGGAAGAGGACATCGCCGGAGAAGAGGAGGTTCGCCGGAGGAAAGAGAAACGCCAGAGAAAAGAGGAACGGTGGAGAAGAGAACACGGCAGAAAAGAGAAGCTCGCCGCTAGGGAAGAGAAGCTCGCCGGGGAAGAAGGCTCGCCAGAGATTCGACGCGCGCTGGGGAAGAGAAGAGATCGCCGGATCGGAGGAAGATTCAGAGAAGAGAAGAAATGGGGAAGAAAAGAAGTTTATCGGGTATAAGTGTTTAGTGACCGACGGATTTTCCATCAGAAATGAATTTTTTTCCCGCTCACCGAATTTTCTGGCGCCACAATAAATTCGCGTCGGTTGACTCTTGGTATTTCGAAATCCGTCGGAATTCCATCGGTATTACCGATGGAAAATTGACGGGTATCAGATTTTTTTGGCATATATTACTATTGGCTATTACATGTCCGTCGGAAATCCATCGGTATTACTGATAAAAAACTGACGGATGTATAATTCTTATGCCTATTCGATATATTTATTTCGCTCCCATCGGAAATTCATCGGTAATACCGATGAAAAACCAACGGTTTATACTTTTAAATAAATATAAAATCATAGGCAAAATATAATGTTGCTATAAAATTAATTCATTTTTCTGTGATATTAATTTTTTTTTTTTATATGTTGAAGGTTTAGGTTAACTTATCTGGAACATGCACCAAATAAAATATAGTAAATCTTATTTACAACATAAGAAATATTATTTTGAGAATTTATTAGAGTACACTAAAAATTCAAATAATTTAAAAATATACATTATATTTATATATTGTATCAATTAAATCCTTATTACATGATCCAAATAAAAAGAAATCTCCTTACTAATATTTGGGAGTACCCATTTGAAAACAATATTTACATTGACGGCAAATTACATACTATCCTATTACTCTTCATAACTAATAAACAAAACTTATAAGAAACACATATCAGTTATTACAATATACTTTGACGTTTTCAATTTGTTAAGGATTCAAACGAATTTATCGAATTATCCGTTTTCTGTACAGTTATAAATATCTAAAACCTCAAATTCTCGGATTTCCGTAGCAAATACGTCAGTAAAACCGATGGAAAACCGACAGACTAAACATATCCTTCGGTTTTCCGTCGGTTTTACTGACGCATTTCCTATGAAATTTTAATATTTCATAAAACTTGAAAATATACAGAAAACGGATAAATAAATAAAACACTTGAAAACCATAGGCAAAATAGAAATATGATGTATATTTTTAAAACTATATGAAGTATATTGTAATAACTGATATGTGTTTCTTATAAGTTTTGTTTGTTAGTTATGAAGAGTAATATGATGTATAAATATGATATATATTTTAAATATGAATTGTTACAATATATAAATATGATGTATATTTTAAAACTAGTTGAATTCTTAAAATTATATTTCAGATGATTTGGTGGTATTATCTGTTTTCAGTACAGTTATAAATATCTTAAACCCCAAAATCATGGATTTTCATAGGAAATAAGTAAGTCAAACCGACGGAAAAATGACAGATGGTTACATACCGTCACTTTTCCATCGGTATATCCGACGGACAACCGACGGGTTCTACAGACTCCGTCGGTTTTCTATCGGAACGTTTAAAATATAACCGTTTAAAAATTAGCCGTTTACTGGATAGTTGTGTTTATAGCCGTTACCGTAGAAACTCCGTCAAAAAGTTACTTGCCGTCAGTTTTCCATCGGTATATCCGACGGCTAACCGACGGGCTCTATAGTCTCTATCAAGTTTCCAACGGAAAGTTTAAAATATAACCGTTTAAAAATTAATGGTTTACCGGATAGTTGCGTTTATAGCCGTTACCGTAGAAACTCCGTCGGAAAGTTACTTGCTGTCAGTTTTCCATCGGTATATCCGACGGTTAACCGACGGGTTCTATAGTCTCCGTCTGTTTTTCATCAGAAAGTTTAAAATATAACAGTTTAAAAATTAGCCGTTTAAAGCCGTTGAACGGACAGCCGGGCTTATAGCCGTTTCCGTCGAAATTCTGTGGGTTGTAGCGTTTATAAAACCCCATTTCCTCACAAAAAAATTTCACTCTTATAATATTTCTCTAACTATATTCTTCTCATATTATCTATACATTGTCTATGAAAAATATATCATCATCAAATCAATATAATTATTTTCGAGTGTGGATGGACAGACCAATGCGTGATCCCGATACAGAGCAACTTACAGAAGAGTTTGTCGAAGGTATAAGACAGTTCATGAGTTTTGCAACAAATCAGAAACTTGCTTTGCAAACGGGTAAAATCTATTGTCCTTGTCTTAAATGTAAGAATCGTAAATTTCTCTATATTTTAGAAGTAAGTTCGCATTTACATCGTAGAGTATTTATTCTGGGTTACAAGATTTGGTATTTGCATGGAGAAAATGATTCTATGGTAGATTTGTGATATAAGTCAATTCCTTACTAGACCAAGTTTTCGTTGTAGTAGTAAGGTGTCAATCCATAAGGGTGAAGATATTAACCAAAAAGGATGTAATCAAGCAATTCAAGTCAAGCCAAGCAATAGCGTGTTGGGGTCTAGCAACCTAGACAGAAACTGAGAATGGACACTAAAACAGGTCCCATATGGGACTAACAGGAACTAGCAGAAACAAGGCAATAACAGAAATAGCATATGGGGGTAACAGCACAGTATTGGACGAACAGCACAGTATTGGACTAACAGCACAGTATTGGACTAACAGGAAATTCAAACAATGCAAGAGAAGCTCCTAAGGATGGAGGTAATCGACTCGGTGTGTCTTCTTAGCCTATTCAAGTGGTTTAACAAAACTCAATCAAGCTATTCCCTAGACATCAAACATCAAGACCAGTTAAGCCCACTCCCGTGGTAAGTAACCTCAAACTAGACCAGTTCCAGACCCAATCCCTTGGCGAAATCTACCCTAGCAGGCAATACGATTCAGTTCAATATTGTCAATAAACACCCTAGACATCTAATCCCTTAGGCTAGGTATGCAAATCTCTAACATCAGTTCATTCAAGCATTTTATCAAACACCTTCTGGGTGGAAAAACACCTAAGTTCTAATTTCAGTTGATCAGAAAGAAACTAGCATTAAGAACACTGATTTAGAAGGGAAATCAAACGATCTACACTTAAACCACCTAATAGACTAAGATTTCACACCTAATCTATCCCCATCCTCAAGAACCCTAATGACTACTCAATACTCATGAAGAACATCAAGAACACAAACCCAGAAATCACAGAAACTTGCATAAAGGATGGAAACAGAAGTATAAATGATAGAATAGAAGGATCAAACTCGAAATAACAAGTAGAAATCGAATTACAAGTTCTGGAAACTAAGAACAGAGAAGAACACAAAGAAAACTCGAAATATTAGGGGTAAAAACGTTGTTCCCTAGTCTTAACCCAACATTAGGTATTTATACTAAGTCTTAAAAAACCCTAAAACGTCATGCGCAAAATAGTAAAACGCGCAGGATAAGGTCCAGCTCGGCTATGTCTTGGTCGAGTGGTGTGCTCAAGCAGACGAAATCAAGACTGCATTTTTCTGAGATGAGCTTGAGTAGTCCACTCGATTGCAGGGGCTCGAGCTGGGTTCTGAAACTTCAAGACACCACCTTTTATCTTTGCTTGATCATACAGCTCGAGCATGGGTGCTCGAGCTGAGCTTCTGTTCCATCTCCTGCTCAGACTCGATCACGTTTGCTCTAGCATAGGTGCTTGAGTCTGTTGTAGCATCCAGGTCGAGTGGTATGCTCAAGACAGCTTCGGTAAAACACGTCTGCTGGGGCATCCAGCACGGACTCGATCACAACTGCTCTGTATGGACTCGAGCAGCATGTCCCATACAGCTTCTGTTCTGCACGGACTCGAGCAGCATGTCCCAGACAGCTTCTGCTCTGCACGGACTCGATCAGCAAGTCCCAGACAGCTTCTGGTCTAACTTCTCCAAAATCACCCGAAAGTACCTGTAACAAGCCAAATATGCAGGATGTATGCGGACCTAATGCAAAACACTCTAAGTATACAAAACTCGGAATAAATAACAAGAACGGGGTGAATAACACGTCAAAACGTATGATTTATGCAAGATAAAACGATGCAAAATGCAAACATATCAACTCCCCCAAACTTAGTCTTTGCTTGCCCTCAAGCAAACAAAGGAATGAGAGTGGAGAAGAGGGTTGAAAGTGGGGACTCAGAACCAAAACTTGCAGATAATAACGGATGACCTCAATGTCCAAGTTACTAATTCTAGAATGCAAAGTTTATGAGCTCTACTTAAAAACGTTAGCCATACTCTTCGCAACACAAGTTTAATCAAACCTCAACCTAGTCATGCATTCATTTCTATCATTCCCCTTAACATTCATTAGAACAGAAACCATGAATCAAGCTAAACATATTCAATGAACTCATTTGGCTAAGGGTAAGGTCAAGAGACGAAAATGGTCCCTTCAGTACGGTATTGACGTTTCAGAACAAGGGTCTCTCAATGAAACGGAATGAGCTTTAGTAGAATGCTAAAGGTAAGAACCAACCTATGCATACAAGAATAGACTCCCATCTACCCAGTCCTACACAAGCGGTCTTATCCCTTAGTCTAAAACCCAGACAATCATCTTAACTCTACCCTTCAGTTTCATCTTTTCTTTTTGTTTTTTGGTTCTAGGAGGGGTTATACACATATACATCTAGCGGATTGGGGTTCTTTTCTTAACTTAGCTTAGGCGTTTTTGTGTTTTTTCAGACTTTTGAGCTTCTGCCCCTTTTTATTTTTTTTTTTTTTCTTTTGCTATGCACATCCCCCAATCCTTTACTAGATACTCAAACATTCAGATCATTTCCCTCCTAAGAACTCTTACCCTTTTCTTTTCTTTTTCCAAGTTTTTCTCATTCTTTTCGATTCACAGAACCCACCCCAATATCCAACGATCAAGATCCCACCTAGTCCTATCTGATTCGAAAATTGTAAACCAGAACTACATGAGATTCTATCCTTGTCGGCTCAAACCTAACACTTTCTACCAAGCTCATTCAGAAATAGACCTCACACACTCAATAAAGTAATAACATGGCTTGAAAGAAGGCTAGGGTAAGGGCATGGTAAAACTGATCTAACAATGAGAATCAGCTACTTGGATTAGCAAAGAGTGGAATAAACAGATGAAAGAGAATCCAAGTATGTATATGGTATCCATGAGTTCAAATTCTATGCCTAGACATGATAATTATAAGTCAAATTCAGGTTCAAATAGATGGGGAATGACAGAAAATCACAGCATGCTTCAGCTAAGACTCGATCTAGTTGTGCATTCAGAACATGGTTCAGTCTTACTTCAGGTTCAATATCAAGGCATTAAACAACTAGAAACGAGGGCATTGAAGTCATACAGTTGAATCAGCAAATTTACAAGGTTTTAAATCATCATCATCCCCTATGCATATGCAACAGCCCTATATGAAACAATCTAGACTCGATCCTAAAATGTAGATGCAACTAAATGAACACTCTGTTTTTGTGAAATCATTTTCGAAAATTTTTCAAGATTTTTTTGGTTTTTCTATGCCATAGATGCATGCAGACTCAAGGATGCACAAAATCAAAATAAGAACAGAGAAAACACATCAATACAGACCTTAACCCTTCCCCCAAACTTAAATTACACAGTCCCTTGTGTAATAAAAATATGGAAAGAAAGATTAAGAGGTAACAGAGAACAATAAAAATGATGCATCTAATATATACAGAAAGGGTCAGTACGGGTACCTTGGTGATTATGGTGAGTATGCCGACTCGACCTGGTAGTGGTCGAGCTGGGTGCGTGAGCTAGATGCTCCGAAGTGTCTGTCTCGACGTCCCTGCTCGAGCCGGGTGCGTGAGCTAGATGCTCCTCCTGCTTGGCGTTTCTTTCTCGCGTGTTGAAACTGCCTTGGCTCGAAGGAGGAGGCTCGTGGTGGTTCCATCTCGGGTGCATGATGCCTTGGTTCCTCGCGAAACGACCCGCTCCCTGTCAGAATTCTCCCAGGTACGATGGTTTTCTTGGGTGTAGGGGATTTTAACTTTAGCGTGAAGTCCTTGAGCTGGTCCTTCATGTCTTTCACTTGGTCTTTCAGGTCCATGAACGAGTACCTTTCTGTTGGATTAACCTCCTCCAGAAAAGCATCTTGATCGTCTGACCCCATTCCTTGTTCCATGATCTCCTCGTCTTGATTGTAGAGTCTATCGAGAGGAGGATGGAAATCAATGTTTCGGCCCTGACGTACCTTAGTGAGATCGGTGCAAGGCAGGCGCAGCTTGGCTTCCCCAGCTGTCGGATGCATGAACTGGTAGATGTACTCGTCTGGAGGTGTTGTATGGTCCAGGAACCTGCACCTCCTCAAGAAGTCGATATCTATCCATTTGGGTGGATAGGGTACTGATCGTAGCTCTACATCACAAGCAACAAGTATCGGGGTGATGATACCCCCAATACAGAGGTCACCTGCGCCATCCATCTTCATCTTGCCCATCTTTATCGCCCAGTCATTGTAGTTTAGGAATTGCTCCATCAGAACAAGGGCGAGGTTAGCATCTGCTCTATCGCCCTGCATCTTCCGCCCATCTCTTGTGCTCCTCAGAAGTGGCAGTAGGCATAAGTCCAGCATCCTTAGTTCACCTTCATTCACCGTCCCGGTCACCTTCCTGGCAAACATAGAGCTTGCTATTGTCTTGTGTAGGTACCTCA